>JAMPIV010000924.1:0-80054 GCA_024509875.1 Oreohelix idahoensis
ACATATGGAACTCATTTTCAACTGTGTACATATGGGGACCACAATTCAAACTGTGTAAATATTGGCACTCAAATACAACTGTGTACATATGGTACATTGTGATCAATTATGATAATAGCTTTCATCTATCTATTTCGTTATCTCTACATATTTTTCGTTTAGCCAAACCATCACCTAAGCCTGAGTTTGATAACATAAAACCATTCTTAACGCTCAGTAGATCCTCCCCTTTTTCCTATTTAGCACTGCAAATCATTTGCTGTTCGCTATTTCCTTTGACATGTATGCTCATGGGCAGACGCGATATTAGCTAAACGCTGAAGACGGGTATCTGTAATTTATTCTTAACGACAGTGATATGAAAATCCGTTGGTATAGGATCACAGAGCGATCAAGAGCGGATAATTTTGGAAGTGAGGTTAGACCAATTTTATTAGTACCTACTCCCTTGTAATTACCGTTCGCTAGTAAAGTAATTAAACACGGCAGATCGCCAGATCAAAGAACGGGGCTCGCTGCTCGATTTCGTTTAACGGCGGGTAACATTGTGATTTTTACGAATCGAAGGAAATCTCGCACTGTCTGGTCAAAACGTTTACGGCCTGATCTCTAAAGAGAGTGCAGTAGGGAAAGGTGTAAGATTTCTTTAATCCAGAATTTCAGCAGATGATTTCCCGAGGTGCTAACATCTGCCAGAGAGTCCCTGGTTTTACGGTCTATAGTGTACATTCCCTTTGATTTCACAATATATATATACACCACCAGCAAGTTCCCTAACCTAAAATTTAATCCATACTCATCAGACCTGTAAAGACAATCTATCTCGTTTTCTAGAATCCTTTGTATAAAGTGGAAGTTCTTTATTTTACATTGGAGAATAGTCTAGAAAGTTTATGTGAAGGTAATGTATCTACTAGTAGTTGGAGTGATTTAATGTGGTAAAATGTCAACTCATATAATATCAAAGATGTGTACAGAGCGATTAACTAGATAAGGTCCCTGAACATTTATATTTTCTCTACGTTTTTACTTGTGTTACATGGATAGCAGAACAATTAACTAATTTCTAGCTAAACTCTTCCAGCTATAATATAAATTTAAATTAACTGCTTAGAAACCCATCAGATAATATATTAAACCAACTAAGTAAATGCACTGGATTCATCATGAGTTTTGACGAAATAATTGTATTTATTTCTAATTCATTCATGATGACTGATTTTTTTTTTAAATGAACTAGAATTTATTTCCCGGAAGTCTGTTTTTAAACGATAAGACTAGCTCTAAGCTTTGTAATTTAAATTTAAGTTAAATACCGAAGTGGATTAATATCTTCTATGCTACGTAGGGGTAAGGATAGGATTGTGAATACTATATTTATGTTAAGTATTTGTATGTTTTTCTCTTAACGCACTATTTGGGTCAAACCCTTAACCATACCAGCGACTTCCATATAAGAATCTGAGTAAAATAACTTCAAAAGTACACATTCTGACCATAAATATCGGTGTTTCAAGGTGACCTGTCCTGGCCTCGTGTTTTACACCCACAAAGAGACAGAGTACCAACCCAAAGAATATTAATAATAAATTGTAACTGGACTTATAGAATATCCAGATTTCTTTTCCCAAGTTCATAAACGATCCTGAAAGGTCAAAAGTAATGCCCGATCGTAATTTTTAATTTGTTTTCATTCAATAGACCCCCCCCAGATTTGAATAACAGATAAAATTCACATTGAAATGTAGCCCCAAGTCTGAACTTCAAAAAATGTATTTCTCATGTAGATCTCCGTAATTATTTTTTAGATAGGTGGTTTTTTGGGTCGGGGGGAGGGCCATCTCACAAGGGCATGTATTCCGCACGGTAAAAATGTTGTCCTTTTTCCTAAACCACAGGCGTACGGCGCGTTTAAGCGTCTCGGTGTCCTACAAAATGATGTCCGCGAAGATCTTCTTTCAGTGGTCCCAATAATGGAAGTCAGAAGGTGCAAGATCGGGACTGTAGGAAAGGGGGATGTGGTAACAATGTCCAGCCAAATTCTGGCAAACTCGCATCAATGGTGCGTTTAGCGTGTGTGGCGTGGCATTATCGAGCGTGCAACAGTAGTGCAAGTTCTCTGATCTTTTAATGGTAAAAAGTCGGCGAAGACGACCTCTAAGCTTCTTCAAAGTTTCAATGTAACGGTCTGCATTCACCGTGTTTTCCCCTGTTCCAAGAAGTCGAGACACGCCGTAATCACACCCTTTCACCCCAAAACACGGTGACGAGGCCCATAACTTTCCCTACAGATGGTGGTTACCTTTAGAACTTCTTTCTTGTCGTCGCGATGTTGTATGATGCCATTCACCATTGACTGCCTCTTAGAATTCTGGTTAAAAAAAATGAACCCAAGTCTCATCACCTGTCACAATATTCGATAAAAAACTCTTCTCCTTCAGTTTCGTAAACGGGTGCAGGAGGTCGAAAATGGCATGGTTTTCATTGTTTCTTTATGTCTGTCTGTCAACATTCTGGATCCCCACCGTGCACAAACTTTTGAATAACCCAGGTCTTTAATGATGTTCTGGACACTGCCTTTACTAATGGCAACAACATGGAAGAAATCTTCATACCATGTTATACCTAACGGTCACCACGAATGATGCCATATCAATCGAATAAATGTTGTGTGGATCACTGCGGTAGATGGACAGCCAGTCCGCTTTGCGTCAGCCATTGAGGATTGACCAGCTTCAGCTTCGTCACAACGATGTACCCAACGTCGGACAGTGCTAAACATCCACTTGAATCTCCCAAAAACTTTTTCTTCAAACGTTCGTGGATGCGAATTGGGGGTCTCGCCTTCATCATTGGGAATTCTATGACATAACGTTGTTTTAACCGAACGGCTTTGGCAGCCATTTTTAAACTGTTACAGTGGTGCCACCTGTTACTGAAACAGGTTGGTAATGCATATACTACAGTGCAGAATAGTGTTTTGAGAATCCTGCTAAAATTTTAAAAATTGCACAATACGATGCACCAGTTTACATACATAAACAATAGGAGGCAAAAACTTTTTGTACCTACCCTCGTACATTCAACCTGTGAGGGCGACATAGCCGTCTCAAACATTGACATCGTACCTGAATAACAACTACTGTGTTGTGAAGAAGATTTATCCTGAACAGACATTTATTTACCTGACACTTGATTTAACGATTGAACGGTTCCAAGCTACTGTACACTGTGAACATTAGATCTCTTAATAATTTTACTAACCTGTGACAAAAATTGAAAGTGACATAACCAGCATCCTAGTTGAACAGTATCGGAATAAAGCAACCCATCATTTGATTAATTAGTCTTTGGAGGAAACTGGAGCTTGACATCGTCAAATAACCAAACCTTGGATGTTTGGGTTGTGAGGTACCTTACGATTGTTCCAAATGTTGTGAAAGCACCTATTAGGTAAGAGTGAATGGTTGTGATCACAGGTTTGTCAAGCGAGAGAAAACAGGGATGAATAATTCTTTCATTATAATAATTCATGTACTAAGAACTTAGTGTATTTTCTATGCAACGTTTTTGCTAAGGCTTGTCCCTTTCAGAATAGATTAACGTATAAACTCTGTTCTTTATTCTAGCAGGGAAATCTAGACCATAGCGTATACATCTTTGACTCTTTGGGGGTTAATAACTTTCTTCTAACGGGATCTTGTCTCCATACAGAGGAGGGAGGATTATACATAGAGTCTATTATGCTTGAATACTTCATTAACTTATGGTTATTTTGTATTTGATTTGATCACAAATTATTTCTGTCTGCAGAAGTTTCTTATGATAAATAAAATTTACATGAAGGACTTTATTTACGTGTCTTGCTCAGCTCATCCCAAAAGATCCCTATTCCATAGTTTTCACGTCTGTGCATCTAATTGTCGGACGTTTTGTGTGTGTGTTAGTATGTGAGGTGGTTGAATATATATATATATATATAGTTAACATATACTTATTTGGAGGTAATATACCATATATATATCATATAAACTATAATATATATATATATATATATATATATCACTTTATGATATAAACTATAATTATATATATATATATATATATCAATATATTATATATATAATATATACTATATAAATATAAAATATTAAATAATAATATATATATATATAATATATATATTAATATATATATATATAATATATAAAATATATATGATATATATATAAATATATTATATATTAAATATATAATATATTTATTATATAATAAATATATTTATATAATATTTATATATTATATATATAATATATAGATATATATATTAAATTAATTGTTATATATCTAATAAATATATATATATATAATATAATATTTATTAATTTATATAATAAAGTTTTAATATATATTTATATATAATATATTATAAATTTAATAAAAATATATATTTAATACGGTATATTATAAAAAATCGAATTTTATATAGTCTATAATTAAATATATTAATTATAATTATAAAAATATATATTTATAAAATATATAATATTAAATATATATAATAATTAATAATTATAAAATAATTATATATAATATAATAAAATATATATATAAATATTATAAAAAATAATATAAAAAATAAAATATAAATATAATATAAAAATATATATAGTTAATAAAATAACATAAATATTACTCAATATAAACTGTGTACATATGGAATTCAATAAAACTGTGTACATATGGAACTAAAGGGGGAGCAATAACAACTGTGTACACATGTCAAACTCAATACAAGCGTGTACATATGGAACTCCAAATATAAACTGTGCACATATGGAACTCAAAAAATGTGTACATATGGAACTCAAATGCAAACTGTGTGAACATATGGAACTCAATACACAATGTGTACATATGGAACTTTTAATACAAAACTGCGGACACATGGAACTCAATAAGAACTGTGTTCATATGTAACTCATTACAAAACTTGTACATGTGTAACTCAATCAAAAAAATTGTGTAAATCGTATGGGAACTCAGTAAAACGTTTACATATGCAACTCAATTCAAAACTGTTGCCACATAAATATTGGATCGATCTCTTTTCCTCTCCGGCATTATTTAGTTAAATTTTTTGAGTGGAATAAATACGTGCTTTTTTTGGTCGTCACATTTTCTTTCCCTGCTATCAAGCAGATATTTGGTACTGTCAAATCACCTTGAATTTTTAATACAAACTGTGTACATTCAGAACTCACTAAAAAACTGTGTTCGTAATTGAACTCAAAAAAATTGTGCACATGAACTCAATGCACACTGCGGTACATATGGAGCTCAATACAAAACTCTGTAACATATGGAACTCAATAGAACTGTGTACATATGGAAATCAATACAAACCTTGAACATATGAAACTCAATACAAACTTTTAATTTGGAACGCAAAACAAACTGTGTACACATGGAAAATCAATACGACTGCGTACATAAACGGAACTCAATACAAACTTTGTACATATGCAACTCAATAAAACTGCAATGTACATATGGAACTTTCAATTACGAACTGTGTACATATGAACTCAATAAAACTGTGTGCTTATGGAACTTAAACAAACTGTGTGTAAATATGGACCTCAAAAACAAACTGGGGGGACATATGGAAACCAATAAAATATGTTTACATTTAGAACTCAATACAAACCTTGTACACATGGAACTCAAAAACAAACAGTGTATATATGGAACTCATTATACCTGTGTACATATGGGACTCAAATACAAACGTAATGTGCAGCCTCAGATGTATGTGAAAATTCCTAATTATATGGTAATTTTCAGCCGAAGCTTTTCACAAGATGGGAAGAAAATGCATGCAAAACCTTCAAAAAGTATGGAATTTTCGTCACGTTATGTCATTCTGTATACTATTACAGTTTTGGGAAGAAAACTAATTAAACAAACTAACTTTTTGGTTTTTAAATTAAAAGGCGTCTTTTGAAAAGAAGATAGGTCGAACATATTGTGGAAACAAAAATTGATAGAAATAAAGAACGAATCAACGCACGAACTTTATTTTCAATGGCTTTTAGAATTGAAAACGCAGGCCCGTCTAACATTCTGAACCTTCTTGTCTCTCGTCTTCCATACTGAGTCTATTTATTCTTACAAGTATCTCTTAAAATACTACTTAAAATAAAATAAACAGCACTTTCTTAGAAGTAATATGTTAATATATTTAAATGGGGCTACACGCTGTGTGAGGTTTTTGTCTGTAACTAGGCGCACTGCACATTTTTTAAATGAATAGTCTCTTAGTGTTGGACATGAAGCAGCCATCCTAGAGTGTGGAGCAATAGTCTGGACATGGAGCAACGATCCTAGATTGTGGAAAAATATTCTGGACATGGAGCAAACATCCTAGATTGTTTAACAATAGTCTGGACATGGAGCAACCATCCTAGATTGTTGGACAATAGTCTGGACATGGAGCAACCATCCTAGATTGTGGAACAATTGTAAGGACATGGAGCAACCATCCTAGATTGTGGAACAAAAGTCTGGACATAGAGATCCCATCCTAGATTGTAGACCAATAGTCTGGACATGGAGGAAACATCCTAGCTTTAGTAACAAATAGTCTGGACATGGAGCAAAACATCCTAGTTTGTGGAACAATAGTCTAGACATGGAACAATTATCCTAGATTGTGGAAAAATAGTTTTGACATGGAAAAAAACATCCTAGATTGTAGAACAATAGTCTTGACATGGAGCAACCATCCTAGATTGTAGAACAATAATCTGGACATGGAGCGACCATCCTAGATTGTAGAACAATAATCTGGACATGGAGCAACCATCCTAGATTGTGGAACAATAGTCTCGACATGGAGCAACCATCTTAGATTGTGCAACAATAGTCTCGACATGGAGCAACCATCTTAGATTGTGGAACAATAGTCTGGACATGGAGCAACCATCCTAGATTGTGGAACAATAGTCTGGACATGGAGCTACCATCCTAGATTGTGGAACAATAGTCTGGACATGGAGCTACCATCCTAGATTGTGGAACAATAGTCTGGACATGGAGCAACCATCCTAGATTGTAGAACAATAGTCTGGACATGGAACAAAAATCCTAGATTGTAGAACAATAGTCTGACCGACAGAAAGAAAACATACTGGACAGTGAGATATCATGGCACGTGAAGAAGCCAGCAGTAGAACTGATAAACAATACAGGATATAGGAAGGTGTGGACGAATGATAAATATAACAAACAATTATGAACTGCTGAAGAGCGCTTTTCATCGCTGACGTCAAATTTTGTTTGGGTTTGCATTTTCTTCTTCTTCGTTCGTCCATCATACTTCTACATTCAATGACTGCAATAAAGGGCATAAGTCAGCTGAAGGTTCCTGACATCTAGGGGGAATTTAAACATTTTTTTCGTTGAGATATAAGTAACTTGTGCCATAAACACTTCCTAAAAACACTGAATATTGTTCTCTTCTTTCGTTGCCATGAATATTAAATGTGACTAGGTATTTGAATTTAGTGACTTGTTTTATAAAAACTGTTCCATTCACTTTCATATACGTCTGCATTCTGGGGAAGCCCTTTTCTTTCCACACTTTTTTCACAAGGAGAGACAACCCATTACTTCTGTCGTTTTGCTGTTAAAAATACAGGCCTTTATTTTTACTTTCTATCACAACTGTATTTTTGCCTGCAGCTCCTTTCAAAACTTTTTTTTAATTAAGTTGTATCACCAGCGTATCTCACGTTGTTTTATATTGATTTTCCAAATGATATTCCTGGCATATCCTCTAGAGATCTTATTAATATTTTCCACTTGTAACAAATGAACAGATCCGGTGACAGCAACACATCCCAGCCTGACCTTTAACCCTTTTTTTTTGCTGATACGTTTTCTATCTGACTGCTAATTTTACAGCTGCTGTTTGTTGCCATTACATGTTCTTATTATTTTCCTCAATATCATTTTTACCAATAAATGTTTTTGCTTTCTAACATTTTGTTATAATTTTTTAATGTTTCACCTTTCAAATTTAGTGCTAATCAATAAAGCACAAATACAGATATTGCTTCACCTCTATTGCTCTTTACTAGTAATGTTATTATAATATATATAGCATTGTTTTGTGCATTTACCTTCCTACAAATTGACACTGAGTTTTCATCACTGGTCATTTCTGGTATGCTATGTTATTTTCTCACTCTTCTCATGATAATCCATCTAATAATAATATTTGGTCACAATGACTTATAAGACTAATGGTGCGAGTTTCACTTCACATTCCATGGCTCCTTGTTTCTTTGGCAAAGCTTATGAATATTGATTTTAAGCAGATCAGGACAGAGTATTTGACCACTGTTTGTAGATGTCATTTAAGAGTTTTGTTATCACATACTTCTAATCCACATTCTCCCAAAGCTTCTAATTTCCTCTAACAGTTGGAATTATCCGGTCCAGGCGCTTCGCCTTTCTTTATGTGGCGCATATCATCCTCTACCTCTGCCACAAGTATTTGAGGTCCTTCACAACTGTCCTGGTCCTTCAAATCTGGTCTTTCATCGTGTAGCACATGTCATCCTCTACCTCTGCCACAAGTATTGGAGGTCCTTCACAACTGTCCTGGTCGTTAAAATCTGGTCTTTCAACATGTGGCGCATGTCATCCTCTACCTCTGCCACAAGTATTGGAGGTCCTTCACAACTGTCCTGGTCCTTCAAATCTGGTCTTTCATCATGTGGCGCATGTCATCCTCTACCTCTTCCACAAGTATTGGAGGTCCTTCACAACTGTCCTGGTCCTTCAAATCTGGTCTGTCATCACCATACAGCTTCTTGATGTATTCTGTCCACTTTTCTATCATGTGCTCATGACCCATTAGCAATGCTCTTTCTTTTGATTTCAAAAAGCCAGTGACTGTTTGTGTCCTTCTTCCTGTTAACTCATGTATTTGCTAAGGGAACTTACTGGTTGTATCTTTTTGGTATAAGTTAGATTTAGTTGTTATCTTCCCTTGACTTGACAAGTTGTCCATTTAAGGAGTTTTATAGATCAGTTTCCGGGAAAAGTTCTGGACTGGTCCCGGGTGAGCTCAACTCAGGGCTTGTGACTACCTGGGCATGCGCAATGATTTGCGCGGGTCCAGTGGACTGGGTCTTTAAAACAGTCGCCTGGGCGTTTTCTGCTGAGATGGTGGTCAAACTATATTTTCCTCTGCCCGTGTGATCAGGGATAGAGTTTTCTGAGTGTTAGAATATGTGTGAGATTTTCCTCCGATATTTCTCGATGTTTCTGAGTGCCAAGAAGATGATGTATATTAAGTGATTTATTCCTGGATTGCTGTAAAGGTAAAAAGTACTTTTGACTCTATTTTGTAGCTTAGATGAACTTTACATATTTGGAAGCCCGGCACTCGTGCGGTCTTTACCGCCAAAAGATTTACTTGACTTGTTGGTCAAAGGGAATCCAGAGAAGATTTACATATTTGGAAGCCCGGCACTCGTGCGGTCTTTACCGCCAAAAGATTTACTTGACTTGTTGGTCAAAGGGAATCCAGAGAAGATTTACATATTTGGAAGCCCGGCATTCGGGCGGTCTTTACCGCCAAAAGATTTACCTGACTGGTGGTGTCGGAAGAAATATAAAGGATATTAGGTATTTGGAGCTCGGCATTCATGCAGCTTAATTCTGCCAGAGTCTTACCTGGCTTATCTCGTCAGAGAGGGTAGTGAGAAATTATTGACATACTACTAGCGCTACGATATATGCAGGCTGCTCAAGAGCCATTGATGTTATAGAAGTATTGAATATTTTTGTTATGCCTATGACGTGCTTGAACCTTGCCCAACTGATAGTGTATGTGTTCGATGTCAGCGTCTTCGTACTGTAGTGTAATAAATCGTACACAAAATGTACCACTGGCCTTCTACAGTTCTTCAATATTATATGTGTATTTTGGTGTGTGATCATCACTGTCTACATTAGAACCACACCCATTCGCGTGCGCATTGACTTGTCTAGATACTCACACACCACGTTGGCCACTCCTGATCTTCACCACACCACAAGCCTCCTGTAATACCACCATTCTACAGCGTTGGCCATTCCACCAGCGCCAGTAAACAACAACCAATACAACACCCAGCAATCATACATACAACAGTCATGTTTTTTTTTTGTGCTGTTTTGCATTTAATTACTATTTCCTTATTTAGTCTATCATATTTATGAT
The DNA here is from genome assembly GCA_024509875.1 of Oreohelix idahoensis. NCBI lineage: Eukaryota > Metazoa > Mollusca > Gastropoda > Stylommatophora > Oreohelicidae > Oreohelix > Oreohelix idahoensis. The sequence goes on from JAMPIV010000924.1 coordinate 10,280, forward strand.
GGAGAATTAGGTGGTGCTTTTTTTGTTGACTTAAAAAAAAGCATTTGACATGATAGACCACACTATCTTGGTTCAAAAGTTGGAAACCCTCAGAATAGGTCATAATCCACTAAACATCATCAAATCATTCCTGGCAGATCTACAACAGTTAGTGCTTCACAAGAACTCGACATCAGATTTCTCGAAGATAGATACATGAGTACCGCAGGGTTCTATTCTTGGGCCCCTACTCTTCTCAATGTCCATCAACGACCTGCCACTACATCTAAAATATTCAACATGTCACCTCTTTGCAGATGATTGTACTATCTACACTAGTGACAATGACTGCGTGGCACTTGACATGACTCTTCAAAGCGATGTAGACAATCTAACAAAATGGAGTAATATGAATTGTTTGCCAGTAAATACAGCAAAAAAAGAAATCTATGTTGATTACCACCAGACAGAAACTCCTAAACTGCACCAAAAAATCACTACAGCTACATGCGGAATCAATACAAATTGAATATGTAACAGAACACAAAGTTCTAGGGATCACGATTGACCAGCACTTAACGTGGAACTCCCATGTACGGAATTTAACCAAACACTTAGCCCAAAAGACGTTCCAGCTAGTCAAATTAAAACACTTCTTAGACGCAGACTCTAGAGTCTAGACTATTGTTCTACACCTCACATATACAGACACATCTAGATTACTGCTCTACACTATGGGATGGTTGCCCTGATTCCACCTCGAAGAGACTGCACTTCCTGCATAAAAGAATAGTACGTCTGATCACCGATAATCACATGATACCACACACAAGGACAGGAAAAGAACCCAAAATACTGTCCCTAAAAAACGTCTTCTCTGCAACAAAGCCAAGCTGACTCACGCAATTCTATCTAACAATGCCCCGCCGTATCTACGATCATTGTTTCAAACCAGTAGAAGAGAGGGACAACAATTACGTCTGTTATGTCTGCCCAAACCTAGCATCGACCTGTTCAAACAGAGTCTACTCTACTCTGGGGCCTACTTATGGAACAGCCTTCCACACCACCTAAAAAGCCTACCTACACAATATTCATTTAACAAAGTACTTTTCAAACACTTCCTCAACACTGATTATCTACCCCCATAGAAACAGCATTTGCCTGTCAAACATCTCATCCATAGGTCAACATTTCTTGTCCTCTTCCGCTCGTTTTTTCAAAGAATAATTTGTTTTATATCCATGTAATATTATTATATTATTATATTCCTTTTAAAATATTATTATATAATGTAATGTATGTGAGAATGTACCCACATACCACTGTACTTTAGAAATGTCAATCGTGAGAATGTACCCGCATACCACTGTACTTTAGAGATGTGAATGTTTTCGTTTGCTTAAATGGGATGATGTATATGATAATAAGCAGATATACATAATTTTTTTTTTCTTTACCTGCCACAGAAGTGAGTAAAAAAGTGTTATTATTATTATTTCATTTTCCACCAAGAATGTATGGATATAAGCGAGAATGTGTTTATGTAATTTTTGTATTGATGATTGATGACACATTCAAAAATACAGATTAATTGTAGACGGTTTGACAGCATGAGTGAGTGTCGGTATACAGAATTTATTAATTTTTATTTTTATTTATTTATTGTTTTGTTTATTTTATTTTATTATTTATTTATTTATTTTTACCCAATTACTATCTTCTTTGTTTAAAAAAAAAACCAACTCATTTTTTATTATGATTGCATATTGTATATGAATGTTGTTATGTTAACTTTATAACGTTGCATGCCTTTAAAGTAATGCTTTAAGTAACATGTGGGAATGAAAGGATATAGTATGCAAGATAAATGAGAGTGGAAGGGCAAAATGTTAGACGGGCATGCACGCCCAATTCTTAGGCCTTCGAAAATAAAGTTCGTTCGTTTGTACTCCTTACTTCTTCCTTCGTCTCCCTTGGTTTATGCATCTCATCTATTACCTCGTATCTCATAATCCTTGCCTTTCCATGCCGCTCCTTTTCTCTGCATTTACCGTTATTTCTCCTATTTCTCTCTCCATCTGGACTCGTGTATCGATAATCACGTCGATCCTCATCTCTTCCACTACTACTTCTCTTATTTCTCTCTCTTTATCGGCTCTGAGATCGGTACTCTCTTTGATCTCTACTTTCTCTTCTGTTCTCCTTGTTCTTAAACTCGTTGTATTTTCTATCGACATATCTGCAAAGTGCAGCTATCTCTTCCTAGTCCTCCCTTTCACCACTATTTCTTCGTCCATGGGCCCTTCTATCCTTATCCCTACGACTACCATAACAATCTACGTCAGACTCTGACTAGTCTGAGTACCCTGATATGGCCGTGTCTAAATCTTGTTGTCTTCTCCTGTTATGTCTATGATCGACTTTGTCTACTTCTCCTGTTATGTCTATGATCGACTTTGTCTACTTCTCTTGCCCTTCTCCTTCTATTTGGTCTCACCTCTAACTGAGTCGTATTTCTCAACTTTGCCAGGCTCCTATCATAATCTGACGAATCGTCTGATGACGTCCAATACCTCTTCGTCACTCGTCTAATCCCTTGCGCCATCTGTTCCTGTGCCTGTATACCTTCTGCTGCGGTTTCCTCACCCTCCTGAGGGTCTCCCTGTGAACTGTCTTGTTCTCTCAATCTCTCTTCTCCATCCTGTAATCTTTGCTCATATTCCATCATTGTCATGTCTACCTCATTCTCCGAATTATCCCACTCGGTTCTCAATCTTCGTATCTCCTCCGAAATATCATTATCCTACAAATTGTCCTGTGCATCCTGCGTAGTCACTATCCTGTCATCCTCCGGCGTATCTCGCCTTTTTTCTTCTTGTTCTTGGTATGTGTTTTGTTGGGGTGGGGTTAACCAACTTGGTTTTATCCCGGGTTTTTCATGCATTCCTGCCATTGTTACGATCTGCCTACTCCTTGGTGGGTGTCTATGTTCTCCGCTGGGAGTATTTTTCTGTGATGTGCACTTCTCGCTTTGGTTCGCTACTTCCGTTTGTGTGCTGACGTCTCTCCTTGTTTTCTGTTTGCGTACCAACACTAACCATTCGTCTTTGCGTATTGTCCTGTCTCTTGATTGTTGTCCTATCCTGAATGTTCCATGGTCTATTGCTAGGACTTTCATATTTTGTTGTAAACCTTCGTTGGTGAGTTCTGTTCTTGGTGTTCCGCCATGATCCTACATACTTGTATATCAGTGTTTTTTTTTTTTAAATTTCTTTTAATTTGGATGTTCTTTTCTTCTGACTTCTTGAACTAAAAAGTGAAGTTTTCCAATATTTATTGGTTTTTCTCCAAGTAATGTACTAGTTAATAAGTTGGTCACTCATGTCTACCCCTTTTATGTACATTTTATAATCCCTTACAAGATTTGGCTGTCAAACATTAAATTCTTGAAAATTCTCATTCACCTCAGCTCTACCGTACGCTTAGTACACCTAGGACCATTTACAGTGTGAAAACACCAAACCAGTTTTATAGTGTTGACGGCACTATGTGCCTGGGAGGAGTTATTTGTCGATGACAACTCAACAACGATTACCTAGCATACATATTGCATGAAAAGATAAAAGTTTTAACAAATACAGACTGCCCAAGTAAGAAATCTAGTGTGGGAATTTATTGCTGTAATAAAACACAAGAATCTTTAAAAACAAAACCACATAGGAAAGGAACAATATTATGATAATCTGATATTGCTTAGTATGGTTTGGTATATCTTTAAAAGATAATGTTGCTTTATTTTGCATTAAAATATGCATAACACTTAACTATTATAATTGCTCACAACTTTGTTGTTTCCCTTGCAAGACAATTACCTCCCTTACATATATTATGCTAAAAAAGTTTACATGGTTCACAGGATTCAGAGTTTCATTCCAGTCTCTAAACACATCACTGACCCACCTAGAGATATGTCTAAAATTAGTTCTATGATTCATTAAATATGATGTCATTATGATTAATAAGTTGAATTAAATTAACATCTTGAAGAACTGTGGGACCCAAAATTATGATTAATAGCTTGAGCTTGCACCAGGATGAATTACAATTAAATGCCAGAGTGTTGAAGAACTAGATGTTCGACCGAAAGGTGCAGTCAACAGGCGTAAACAGACACAACGCAACCACCGTCTTTTACTAGTATCTCACGTATATATATTCAGAGAATTTAATATGTTAAGTAAGACTTCGCACATAAGCAGAAAGTATTTTGAGCTTACTGGTTCTGTCAGAGACTTGACTGGAAACTGATTAATACAACTGGACACAATAATCCAAATCTATATACAATGTTTACGATGACAATATATTTAAATCTTCACACCAGTTCAAAACGTCACGAAAAGTGATAATATAAAATCTAAAATAAAGGAAAGGGGTGAGAAATGGTGAAGGTAATAATGACTGTTGTTTGCTAGTAAGGTACTATTGTAGCGGAAGGTAGCTCACGAGTTGTGGAGATCTACTTTAGAAACACTGAGCTCTCTACAGATCTACCTTGATAAAATCATGTCTGTTTTCAGGTTTCCGACTATTTTTAATTTAGAAAGAGTACAGCCTGGATGTAAATTTTATCTCTGCCAGATAATCTGTTTTCTACAGTCCCATCAACAGAGTGGTAGAACATTCAAACTAAATGATATTTTACCGAAATGTCAACTTTACTTTAAAGAAAAGATCATGTTCCTATCTCACACAGTTTATAATGTTAGTGAATTTTTGTAACCGACCTATTCTGAGTTTTCAGTAGGAACGAACGAACGAACGAACTTTATTTTCGAAGGGTAAAGAATTGGGCGCGCAGGCCCGTCTAACATTCTGCCCTTCCACTCTCATTAATCTTGCATACTATATCCTTTCATTCCCACATGATGCTTTAAGCATTAATTTAAAGGCATGCAACATTATAAATTTACCATAACAGCATTCATTTACAGTATGCAATCGTAATTTAAAAAAATGAGTAGGTTTTTGTTTTTTTGAAACAAACAAGCTAGTAATTAGGGGAAAAAAGTAATAATAAAATAAAATAAATAAAACAATAAATAAAAATAAATAAATTCTGTATACCGACACTCACTTATGCGGTCAATCCGTCTACAATTAATCTGTATTTTTGAATGTGTCATCAATCATCAATACAAAAATTACATAAACACATTCTCGCTTATGTCCATACATTCTTGGTGGAAAATGAAATAATAATAATAACACTTTCTTACGCACTTCTGTGGCAGGAAAAGTCTTTTAGCAGTTAAAAAAAAAAAAAGTTCACATTTCTAAAGTACAGTGTTATGCGGGTACATTCTCACGACTCACATTTCTAAAGTACAGTGATATGTGGGTACATTCACATATACATTACATTATATAATAATATTTTATTAAAGTGAATATAATAATGATATTACATGGATATAAAACAAATTATTCACACACAAAAACGAGCAGAAGAGGAAAAGAAATGTTGACCTATGGATGAGATGTTGACAGGCAAATGCTGTTTCTATGGGGGTAGATAATCAGTGTTGAGGAAGTGTTTGAAAAGTGTTTTGTTAAAAGAATATTGTGTAGGTAGGCTTTTTAGGTGGTGTGGAAGGCTGTTCCATAAGTAGGCTCCAGAGTAGGCTAGACTCTTTTTGAACAGGTTGATCCTAGGTTTGGGCAGACGTAACTGATGTAATCGTTGTCCCTCCCTTCTACTGGTTTGAAACAATGATCTTAGGTACGACGGGGCATTGTTAGATAGAATTGTGTGAGTCAGCTTGGCTTTGTTGTAGAGAAGACGTTTTTTTAGCGACAGTATTTTGGGTTCTTTTCCTGTCCTTGTGTGTGGTGTCGTGCGATTATCGGTGATCAGACGTACTGCGCTCTTTTGCAGGGAGTGCAGTCTCTTCGAGGTGGAAGCAGGGCAACAATCCCATAGTGTAGAGCAGTAATCTAGATGTGTCTGTATATGTGAGGTGAAGAACAATAGTCTAGTGTCTGCGGCTAAGAAGTGTTTTATTTTGGCTAGCTGTTATGTCTTTTGTGCTAAGTGTTAGGTTAAATTCCGTACATGGGAGTTCCACGTTAAGTGCTGGTCAATCGTGATCCCTAGAACTTTGTGATCTGTTACATGTTCTATTTGTATTGATTCCGCGTGTAGCTGTAGCGATCTTTTGGTGCAGCTTAGGAGTTTCTGTCTGGTGGTAATCAACATTGATTTCGTTTTTGTTGTGTTTACTGGCATACGATTCATATTACTCCATTTTGTTAGATTGTCTACATCGCTTTGAATAGTCATTTCAAGTGCCACGCAGTCATTGTCACTAGTGTAGATAGTACAATCATCTGCAAAGAGGTCACAAGTTGAATATTTTAGATGTAGTGGCAGGTCGTTGATGAACATTGCGAAGAGTAGGGGCCCAAGAATAGAGCCCTGCGGTGCTCCTGTAACTACCTTCGAGAAATCTGATGCCGAGTTGTTGTTAAGCACTAACTGTTGTAGATCTGCCAGGAATGATTTGATGATGTTTAGTGGATTAGGGCCTATTCTGAGGGTTTCACACTTTTGAACCAAGATAGTGTGGTCAATCATGTCAAATGCTTTCTTGAAGTCGACAAAAACAGCACCACATAATTTTCCATCATTTATGTTCGACAGCCAGTTGTCTGCCATATTGGTGAGAGCTGTGTGACAGGAATGTTTGGGTCTGAAACCTGACTGGCTATCAATGAGCAGTTTGTTTGTTGTTAAGTGATGAAATGTGGTGTTGTAAATGTTTTTCTCTAGTGGTTTTGAAAGAGATGATAGAGGGGATATTGGTCTGTAGCTGTTGGGATCGCCATGTGAGCCAGATTTATAGAGGGGGTACACTTTGGCAGATTTAAATGCTGTGGGGAAGTAGTTGTGTGCAATACATTGGTTGTATACATAGTTTAAGGAGTCGCAAATGATGGGCGCAGCGTAACGTAGAATCTTATTGCTGATACCATCAAGCCCAGATGAATTGTAGTTTTTTAATGCCAAGATATATTTGAGAACTTCATGTACTGTTAGAAAAGGAATATGTCTTAGATCTGTTGTGGTGTGTTCAGTGTTGCAGAAGGCTGTCAATTTACTAATATCGCAGTCCATTGGCTTTAGTGTCGACTTGAGAAGGCTAATTTCTGTTTTGAAGTGGTTGCTAAAATGAGTTGCCGTGAGGGAGCAGCTTTTTGGTAAAGAGTTTAGTGACTTTGATTTGTGTGTTAGTGTTCTAATGGCTGCCCAGACTTCTTTGCTGTTTGCTTTGTCTTGAATCATCTTTCTGAAATGTAGTTTCTTTTCCTGACGAATGAGGTATTGTACTTTGTTTCTAAGCATCCGATACCTGCTGAAATCTTTGAGCTTATGTGCTTCGTCCCGCTCTCTCATTGTTGATAGTATTTCGTTGGTTATCCATGGTGTCTTTCTGATGTTTTTGACCCGAACCTGCTTTATAGGAACATGTTTGTCGAATACGTTGTTGAAAGTTTGTGTCCAGTATGTTATGGCTTCTTCTGGATGCGGAAGTTGGTACACGTATGAGAGAGGGGATATTTGTAGGTCTTGTAGGAATAATTGAATGTTAAAGTTTTTGAAATTCCTGTAATGGACTGTGATGTGTTCCGTTTTAGGTGCTTTAAACCCCTTTCTCGTCCAGGTACAGCAAATAGGATAGTGGTCACTTAATGATGTCTGTGGGACTGTGCATTCTATAATGTTTTCTGGGCAGGTCGTATAGATATGATCATTTAGTGTAGATGATGAGTCTGTTACTCTCGTGGGTTGATTGATTAACTGTATGAGGTTGTATGAGATGGTGATATCATTCCACGTTTTGTTCGGTTTGTAAAGGTCAATATTGAAATCCCCCAGTAGAATAAAATCCTTCGAAGAAGCCCAAACTTTGTCCATCATTCGTGAGAATGTGTCAAACCATACAGTAGAAGAGCTAGGGTTTCGGTACAGGTAACCAATTAAAACGGGGGTCAGGTTGGGGAGTTTTATTTCCAGCCATAAACATTCAATGCTAGTATGTTCTAGATCATCACGGCGTCTGTACTGAAGAGATGCTAAGATGTATATGACTAGCCCTGTTTCATGTTGTCTGTTAGGATCCCTGCGAATGGTGGTGAATCCATTAATCCTAATTTCGTCATCTGTAATTTTGTCATTGAGACGGGTTTCAGAAAAATCAAATATGTGGAAGTTTTGTTGGAGAGAGGTGGAGACTTCAGAAAGCTTACCTAGCAGGTGGTAAATGTTTAAATGACCAATTTTAAGCCCTGATAGTTTAAGCCATGAATTAGTGGTATTGCCTATATTTTGATTAGAGTTTTTGCACTCGGACATGATAATAGTCAATAGGAAAGAAATAATGAGGGGAGTAGGAATGAGTAAGAAGCAATAAAATTAGTACACAATGGTTTATACAAAATTGTAGACAAGTAATAAAATATACGCTGCTAGAGTCCGTGGACACTGTTTACAGTATCTTAATCTTTGCAAAAAGTGTGGTTTTTATCTTAAAATACAGGCTGTTCCGAACAAAAAGGAATATTTTTACTTCAACCACAGTCAATGTAGAGAATTAATCCTTCCGGGACAGTTAAAGGTCCACGCTGTGACTTAGTTAGTTAGTTTTGTGAGGATTTCCTAATTTTCCTCAATATGAAAAAACGAAGGTGCAGATGTATAAAAGATGTATAAAAGATGTAAAAGAGAATGGTGAGCGTAGGAATGAGAAGAATAAGCACAGAGATGATAATAATAAGAAAACAATAGTATTAATACGATAGAGTTGTTACAAAATCGGAAACAAATTTAGATACGCCCTGCTCTGACGAACAGAAAGAAATGTTTAAACAGACAATGTAATTTAAAAAAAAAAAAAATTATTAACATCTAAAAGTGACAGTTAAAAGTTCTACGCTGATACTCAGCTATGTCTTTTATCTCAGGACAAAGGTCACTAAAGTGCTTCCGAAGAGACGCGTCAGGTCGAATGTTACACTGCAAACTTGTTTTAAAAAACAGTTTTAAGTTGCTTGGTCTTAATCTTGTTCTGTAGAGCCGTTTATAGACATCTGAAGAGCCTGCATTAATATTTCTGGACTATATTGAGTCAGTTGCCGTAAAACGGATGAACTGTGAGAATTCCGTTCTGGGCGGGTTGAGACGGGGTGAGGAAACTCCCATTTTCTTGCTGTAATTCCTGCGTTGCGATTAAGTGAATGGGTGTTACTTGTAGTCCAATCTGTCCATCTGTCCACTGGTGTCTGTTGTGCAGTTAGCAGCTGGCGGGACAGTTGTGTGGGTAGTGGGGGATACATTTGGTCATAAAGGTTAGCGTGGGAGGTGGGCTTAAATGTAGCTTTTCTAGATACTTAGGAAAAGGATGAGGGGGTGGGGGAAATACCTTTAATCCTGAGGATACTACACTTTTAAATGTCAGTGTCAGAGAGCTGAAGAAAGTAATATGAACTTACTGGTACTGTCAGAGACTGGCTAAGAAACTAGTTAGTACCACTGAATACAATAATACAAATCTATGTACTGGTACTGTCAGAGACTGGCTAAGAAACTAGTTAGTACAACTGAACACAATAATACAAATCTATGTACTGGTACTGTCAGAGACTAACTAAGAAACTAGTTAGTACAACTGAATACAATAATACAAATCTATGTACTGGTACTGTTAGAGACTAGCTAAGAAACTAGTTTATAAAACTGAATAAAATGTAATATAGCTAAGAAAATCTATGTACTGGTATCTATGTTAGAGACAAGCTAAGCTAAAACTAGAATACAATAATACAAATTTACCGTTAGAGAACTGAAATAGTTTATAATAATAATACAAAATACAAATATGTACTGGTACTGTCAGAGACTAGCTAAGTTTATAAAACTGAATACAATAATACAAATCCATGTACTGGTACCGTTAGAGACTAGCTAAGAACCTAGTTAGTACAACTGAATACAATAATACAAATCCATGTACTGGTACTGTTAGAGACTAGCTAAGAAACTAGTTTATAAAACTGAATACAAAAATATAAATCTATGTACTGGTACTGTCAGAGACTAGCTAAGAAACTAGTTTATAAAACTGAATACAATAATACAAATCTATGTACTGGTACCGTTAGAGACTAGCTAAGAAACTAGTTAGTACAACTGAATATAATAATATAAATCTATGTACTGGTACTGTCAGAGACTAGCTAAGAAATTAGTTTATAAAACTGAACACAATAATACAAATCTATGTACTGGTACTGTCAGAGATTAACTAAGAAACTAGTTAATACAACTGAACACAATAATACAAATCTATGTACTGGTACTGTTAGAGACTAGCTAAGAAACTAGTTAGTACAACTGAATATAATAATATAAATCTATGTACTGGTACTGTCAGAGACTAGCTAAGAAACTAGTTTATAAAACTGAATACAATAATACAAATCTATGTACTGGTACCGTTAGAGACTAGCTAAGAAACTAGTTAGTACAACTGAATATAATAATATAAATCTATGTACTGGTACTGTCAGAGACTAGCTAAGAAACTAGCTAAAACTGAAATCTATGTACTGGTACCGTTAGAGACTAGCTAAGAAACTAGTTAGTACAACTGAATATAATAATATAAATCTATGTACTGGTACTGTCAGAGACTAGCTAAGAAATTAGTTTATAAAACTGAACACAATAATACAAATCTATGTACTGGTACTGTCAGAGATTAACTAAGAAACTAGTTAATACAACTGAACACAATAATACAAATCTATGTACTGGTACTGTCAGAGACTAACTAAGAAACTAGTTAGTACAACTGAATATAATAATATAAATCTATGTACTGGTACTGTCAGAGACTAGTTAAGAAACTATTTTATAAAACGGAATACAGTAATACAAATCTATGTACTGGTACTGTTAGAGACTAGCTAAGAAACTAGTTAGTACAACTGAATATAATAATATAAATCTATGTACTGGTACTGTCAGAGACTAGCTAAGAAACTAGTTTATAAAACTGAATACAATAATACAAATCTATGTACTGGTACTGTTAGAGACTAGCTAAGAAACTAGTTAGTACAACTGAATATAATAATATAAATCTATGTACTGGTACTCTCAGAGACTAGGTAAGAAACTAGTTTATAAAACTGAACACAATAATATAAATCTATGTACTGGTACTGTGAGAGATTAACTAAGAAACTAGTTAGTACAACTGAACACAATAATACAAATCTATGTATTGGTACTGTCAGAGACTAACTAAGAAACTAGTTAGTACAACTGAATATAATAATATAAATCTATGTACTGTTACTGAAAACGAAGATGGCTGTATACCGCTCCACCTATGTCCCAGTTTTGACATATGGATGCGAGTCATGGGCAATGACTACAACCCACAAAAGCCAGATCCAAACCTCAGAAATGAGGTATCTGAGGAAGGTGGGTGAAGTAACAAGAAGAGACATGGTCCACAACCAGACGATACGTCAAGGCCTAAAATCCCACCCGCTGCAGACCCAAATAGAACAGTCCCAACTAAGATGGTTTGGCCATGTCTGCAGAATGGTACTGTCAGAGATTAACTAAGAAGTTCAGCCACGCGGTCATCAACAGACAGCGATTTTGATAGAATTTCGGTTCTTGGCTTCAGGGAAGTACCCAGTTTTTATTTTATTTAGTTTTTATGTGTCCTATCTAGCCTTCACTTTCTTTCCTTTCCTGACGAAGGCCTGGTGGCCGTAACGTAGACTATTTTCTTTGTCTTTTGTCCTCGTAAGACGAATCACCTTTTTTCGATTTTTTTTCAAACCCATCCACTGCAGAATGGTAGAAGATCGGCTACCACGACAAGCATGGGAAACAAAGAGCCAGGGATCCAGACCTCCAGGACGACCCAGAGTCCGCTGGGAGGACAACATTAGAAAATCTTTGAAGGACCGAGGACTAGAATGGAACCAGGCCAGGAAAAAGACAGCTGATAGAATAGTCTGGCGATCTCTCTTCCAAACCTCTACACCTCACGGTAGAAGGGGAACGACTAAGTAAGTAAGTACTGGTACTGTCAGAGACTAGCTAAGAAAATAGTTTACAAAACTGAATACAATAATACAAATCTACGTACTGGTACTGTTAGAGACTAGCTAAGAAACTAGTTAGTTCAACTGAATATAATAATATAAATCTATGTACTGGTACTGTCAGAGACTAGCTAAGAAACTAGTTTATAAAACTGAATACAATAATACAAATCTATGTACTGGTACTGTTAGAGACTAGCTAAGAAACTAGTTAGTACAACTGAATGTAATAATATAAATCTATGTACTGGTACTGTCAGAGACTAGCTAAGAAACTAGTTTATAAAACTGAATACATTAATACAAATCCATGGTCTGGTACTGTTAGAGACTAGCTAAGAAACTAGTTAGAAGAACTGAATATAATAATATAAATCTATGTACTGGTACTGTCAGAGGCTAGCTAAGAAACTAGTTAGTACAACTGAATAAAATAATATAAATCTATGTACTGGTACTGTCAGAGACTAGCTTAAAAACTAGTTAGTACAACTGAATACAATAATATAAATCTTAGTACTGGTACTGTCAGAGACTAGCTGTGACCGCATGGCCTTCCACGCTAGCATTATCCCTGCTACGACACTAGCATTTATACGTGCTATAATATGGTACATATAGGAATGACCGACATTAAAAGCAAATAAGAAGTTTTCACTCAAAACGCAGTATCATTCAAAGTTCAGTCAGCAGGCACTGCTCTGAGAGGGCAAATATAGGGCTGTCCCAGATGATAAAAATGAATGAGAGCTAAGCGCGGAAAGTGGAAAATGAATGTTGTGATTTGGGTTTTTTTCCCATTGTTTAGGAAGAAAAGAGAGTTGTGACAAAAGTCGAAAAAAAACCAAAGACGTGTGAGACAAATGTCGAAAAAAACAGAAAGCCGTGTGCAAAATGTCGAAAACAGAGAGCCGTGTGTAGAAAATTGTAACGTGTGAAAAAAAGAGTGAGTCGTGTATGAAAAATGGCGGGGAAAAGAATTAGCTGGGTATAAAAAGGAGAGATTTGGGCGATAGACAGGCTTTTACAGATTTTTAGGACTTTAGGAAGGATTTTTACAGAGAGTTTATAGTTTTTAGATTTAGAAGAAGGATATTACATATAAACAAGAAATTTGTGCTATGTAGTTTGTAGTGTTAGATGAACTTCGTCTTTGAAAATATCAAGACCAGTTTTTAAGTAGACCAGTTGATATTTTATTCAGTTGGATATATTTTTCCTTGTGGATATATGTATATTTTCCTAGTGGATAAACAACCAATCATTGTGAAAATACCGGTATTTGTGAAACGACGGTCAATAAACATATACTACATTGCTGCTTTGGAACTTTACAGTATTTCATTGGAATTATACCTTGTCATGTTGAGACTGTTTTGCTTAGCACTAAACACAAAAGGGAAGAACAAACCTGGGAAGAAAAATTACCAAAGTCAAGTATTACCATCTCTGGCGGAAGGCCAGTTAGCACTTGAACTACAACAATATATAAAGGATTAACTCTGACCAAAGAAAATCAATATAACTACTAGTGCCGTATAACATACACGGCCACATAGCTAAGAAACTAGTTAGTACAACTGAACACAATAATATAAATCTATGTACTGGTACTGTCAGAGACTAGCTAAGAAACTAGTTAGTACAACTGAACACAATAATACAAATCTATGTACTGGTACTGTCAGAGACTAGCTAAGAAACTAGTTAGTACAACTGAACACAATAATACAAATCTCTCTACTTTACGTGCTTATTTAGTTTTCATTTGACCTCGTGTTATCTGTCTTTTTCGTAAAGCTACTCAAAATGTGTGTCAGTGTTACCGGTGGTTTTTCTTTACTGGACTGTCACTGATGTTGTCAGGGCTGACAGGCTTACAACATGTGGCCGACGTATTTCTTGGTAACGCGAATATAATGTGGGCCGTTTCTTTAGCGTATGATTATGATCTGGTTTATAATAATAGGACCCGGTAACGAGGTAAGATGGGTCAATATAAGATGACCAGTAGGCACGGATAAACACTATACTCGTTGGAAGAGTTAGTGTTAACAACATATTTATTCATGACGAAACTTTACATCAGTAGTTTACAGACATACTTTATCAGCAATGGTCATGGTAGGAAAATGTACAGAGCACAATTACAATTCACCAAAAGCTTTGATTGACAGCACTAACCGTTACCACATCAAGGTTAACGGATTGGTAGTATACATGGTTCTGGCGAAGTGACCATGTTAATATTCTTTACGTAGTTATCTATATTCTTTTACGCTTCAATCAGCTCCTAGCGTTAGTGGGACGCACTAGCAACTTGGCATACCTGGTTAAGTTGAAGCTCTGCCATAACGTTAAAGGAGACCAAGTATCGGAGGCAAGATACTTAAAACGAGCCGTTTCTGGCTAAATATTCAAATTACAAACTTCTTGGCATTGCTCCCTCCAGAAGAGTGTATTCATCTTTCAGATGATCATAATTGCTTCATATTCGTGCCCTACCTTGACTTGGGTAAGAACACCATAATCAATCACGTCTATACCCCACGCTAAATATCTGGATCTGCCTCAAGTACGATGCCCGTATAGCAACAAATCACCGCGACATACCGCGCCATACAAGTTTAATAATGGTGCACGGTCGTACGCAAGTAATATAACATACAATTAAACTAGAAGCGCTGAAATTGCGTCTACAAAATACTAGACGTCGTGCACGTTAGGACCTGAAACATTTAACCCCCCCCCCCCTTATGAATATAAAATAACTTAACAGCTGGTGTCGCAGGTCAGTTAGTCTTGAGCACTGTAACAGCAGGTGTTCAACTGATTCCTCATGGTGGTGGCAGTGCCTACAGTTTGGTTCACGTAGTGGGTCTATTCTATTTAAATGTTTACCGACAGGGCATGGCCTGTTCTCAGCTGGAAGATTAGAATCTGATCTCTTCTAGTCCGTTGTTTAACTGGATCTTGAGGGTTTGGTTTCGCTTAATAATTGATGAAAGGACACCCTGTCTGGGAGGTAGCCTACAGGTTTAGCTATTCTTGCCTATAATTGTTTCTCAGGATCTTTTGGCAGGTGTGCAGTGGGGTACTTGATGGGAACAGGGCTGTCCTGCTCCACTTTTGGATAGTTTATCGGCTTCTTCATTTCCTGGGATTAAGAACACAATACACTACAGATATGAAATATTTTATCCACACTGAATTAATTGCAAGCTATGCTTTGGGGATTTTTTTTTCTCACCACAGTGTTGAAAAAACTGGACGCATATCTCTAACGAACTGCTCGGTACATTCATTCCTAAGACGCAATATGTTCCCAAATCTTGCCTGTGACGTTAAACTCCGCCCATACAACCAATAGCTAAGAGTCCATCTGGTCTCTCGTACCTAGAATATCTCTTGTCCCCTGTGAGTCTAAAAGTGGGTGGGCCACTCACTAACAACTTTCAATGCCGTGCTGTATGACAAACAGAAGCAAAGAAAATCACCCGCCTTCCAATTGTCACAATGACCTCCGTCAACTTCTGTTTGTCTAGATCGATAAGGCTTTGGCGCTCATTTATAACAGTACATTGGGAACTCAACACAAACTGTGTACATATGGAACTAAATACAAACTGTGTACATATGGAAATCTATAAAACTGTGTACATATTGTACACATGTGGAATAGCTGTGTCCATATGGAACTCAATATGAACTGTGTACATATGGAACTCATTTCAACTGGGAACATATGGGACTCAATTCAAACTGTGTAAATTTGGCACTCAATACAACTGTGTACATATGGTAGTCAATACAAGCTGTGTACATATGGAATTCAGTACAACTATGAACATACGGAACTCAATATAAACTGTGTACATATGGAATTCAATAAAACTGTGTACATATGGAACTCCATACAACTGTGTACACATGTAACTCAATACAAGCTGTGTACATATGGAACTCAATATAAACTGTGCACATATGGAACTCAAAAAATGTGTACATATGGAACTCAATGCAAACTGTGTACATATGGAACTCAATACACAATGTGTACATATAGAACTCAATACAAACTGTAGACATATGGAACTCAATAAGAACTGTGTTCATATGTAGCTCATTACAAACTTGTACACGTGTAACTCAATACAAATTGTGTACACATGGAACTCAGTAAAACTGTGTAAATACAAGGTATACAACTCAATTCAAACTGTTGTTACATAAATATTGGATCGATCACTTTTCCTCTCCGGCATTATTTAGTTACATTTTTTGAGTGGAATAAATTACGTGCTTTTCTGTGGTCGTCACATTTTCTTTCCCTGCTATCAAGCAGATATTTGGTACCGTCAAATCATCTTGAATTTTTAATACAAACTGTGTACATTCGGAACTCACTACAAACTGTGTACGTATTGAACTCAAAAAAATATGTGCACATGAACTCAATGCACACTGCGTACATATGGAGCTCAATGCAAACTCTGTACATATGGAATTCAATAGAACTGTGTACATGTGGAACTCAATATAAACCTTGAACATATGAAACTCAATACAAACCTTGTAATATGGAACTCAAAACAAACCGTGTACACATGAAAATCAATACGACTGCGTACATACGGAACTCAATACAAACTTTGTACATATGCAACTCAATAAAACTATGTACATATGGAACTCAATTACGAACTGTGTACATATGGAACTCAATAAAACTGTGTACTTATGGAACTCAAACAAACTGTGTACATATGGAACTCGGTAAAAACTGTGTAAATATGGACCTCAATACAAACTGAGGACATATGGTACTCAATAAATATGTTTACATTTAGAACTCAATACAAACCTTGTACACATGGAACTCAAAACAAACTGTGTATATATGGAACTCATTAAAACCGTGTACATATGGGACTCAATACAAACGTAATGTGCAGCATCAGATGTATGTGAATTTCCTATTATATGGTAATTTTCAGCCGAAGCTTTTCATAAGATGGGAAGAAAATGCATGCAAAACATTCAAAAATTGGATATTTTTTGTCACGTTATGTCATTCTGTATACTATTATAGTTCTGAAAGAAACTAATTAAACAAACTAACTTTTTGGTTTTAAATTACAATGCGTGTTTTGAAAAGAAAAAAGGTCGAACATATTGTGGAAACAAAAAGTGATAGAAATAGAAATAGAGAACGAACCACCGAATCAACGCACGAACTTTATTTTCAAAGGCTTTAGAATTGAACACGCAGGCCCGTCTAACATTCTGACCTACTTGTCTCTCGTCTTCCATACTGAGTCTAATTATTCTTACATGTATCTTAAAATACTACTTAAAATAAAATAAACAGCGCTTTCTTAGAGGTAATGTTTAAAGATATTTATATGGGTCTACACACTGTGTGAGGTTTTTGTGCGCACTGCACGTTTTTGTATTAAATAGAGTCGCTTAGTGTTGGACATGGAGCAACCATTCTAGATTGTGGAACAATAGTCTGGACATGGAGCAACCATCCTAGATTGTGGAACAATAGTCTGGACATGGAGCAACCGTCCTAGATTGTGGAACAATAGTCTGGACATGGAGCAACCATCTTAGATTGTGGAACAATAGTCTGGACATGGAGCAACCGTCCTAGATTGTGGAACAATAGTCTGGACATGGAGCAACCATCCTAGATTGTGGAACAATAGTCTGGACATGGAGCAACCATCCTAGATTATGGAACAATAGTCTGGACATGGAGCAACCATCCTAGATTGTGGAACAATAGTCTGGACATGGAGCAACCATCCTAGATTGTGGAACAATAGTCTGGACATGGAGCAGCCATCCTAAATTGTGGAACAATAGTCTGGACATGGAGAACCCATCCTAGATTGTGGAAAAAAAGTTTCGACATGGAGCAACCATCCTAGATTGTGGAACAATAATCTGGACATGGAGCAACCATCCTAGATTGTGGAACAATAGTCTGGACATGGAGCAAACATCCTAGATTGTAGAACAATAGTCTGGACATGGAGCAACCATCCTAGATTGTGGAACAATAGTCTGGACATGAAGCAACAATCCTAGATAGTGGAACAATAGTCTAGACATGGAGCAACCATCCTAGATTGTGGAACATTAGTCTGGACATGGAGCAATCATCCTAGATTGTGGAACAATAGTCTGGACATGGAGAAACCATCCTAGCTTGTGGAACAATAGTCTGGACATGGAGCAACCATCCTAGATTGTGGAACAATAGTCTGGACATGGAGCAACCATCCTAGATTGTGGAACAATAGTCTGGACACGGAGAAACAATCCTAGATTGTGGAACAATAGTCTGACCGACAGAAAGAAAAGATACTGGACAGTGAGATATCATGGCACGGGAAGAAGCCAGCAGTAGAACTGATAAACAATATAGGAGATAGGAAGGTGTGGAGATTGATAAATATAACAAACAATTTGAATAGCTGAAGAGCGCTTTTCATCGCTGACGTCAAATTTTGTTTGGGTTTGCATTTTCTTCTTCTTCGTTCGTCCTCAGACTTCTACATTAATGACTCCAATAAAGTTCTAGGGATCACGATTGACCAGCACTTAACGTGGAACTCTCATGTACGGAATTTAACCAAACACTTAGCTCAAAAGACGTACCAGCTAGCCAAATTAAAACACTTCTTAGACGCAGACACTAGACTATTGTTCTACACCTCACATATACAGACACATCTAGATTACTGCTCTACACTATGGGATTGTTGCCCTGATTCCACCTCAAAGAGGCTGCACTTCCTGCATAAAAGAGTAGTACGTCTGATCACCGATAATCGCACGATACCACACACAAGGACAGGAAAAGAACCCAAAATACTGTCCCTAAAAAAACGTCTTCTCTACAACAAAGCCAAGCTGACTCACGCAATTCTATCTAACAATGCCCCGCCGTATCTACGATCATTGTTTCAAACCAGTAGAAGAGAGGGACAAAAATTACGTCTGTTACGTCTGCCCAAACCTAGCATCGACCTGTTCAAAAAGAGTCCAGCCTACTCTGGAGCATACTTATGGAACAGCTTTCCACACCACCTAAAAAGCCTACCTACACAATATTCATTTAACAAAGTACTTTTCAAGCACTTCCTTAACACTGATTACACAGCCCTACAAAGAAAACAAATTTCTTTGGTGCCAAACATTTTACTCTTGATTGTACCTAAATGAGGCCTGCTCAATCCAAATATCACATTTACTTGTCTGTAGCAGCTCTAGTTTTTGAGATACATACATTTTTGTATTATTACAATATTTTCTATATAAGGCTATGTAAAAAAACTATTGCTGTCTAGTCCTTTACAAAAGAAAACTGCTTGTTTACTCTCAGTTTCAGTTTTCCAAGAATCTTCCCAGAATTGCCTTTTTTAGATTTTAAGCAACTGCATGCATGTTAGTATGCTACTTATTTTATTACACTTCTAACAGAGAATGGAATCATCTTCAAGAAGAGCATGTTTTCATTCAACGCATTTATTTTGTTATATTTGTGGAGAGTACACTTTCAAAGAAGAACATAGGAAGCATATTACTGTTTTTGTGAAAAAGACATACTTTGCTTACTTTTAAGTAAAACTAGGTGACCAGGACAAGTCTTGGGCTCCTCATATTGTTTGCAAAACATGTGTTGAACACCTGCGACAGTGGACTTGTGGGAAAAGAAAATGTTTAAAATTTGGAATTCCAATGGTTTGGAGAGAGCCCAAGAACCACTATGATGACTGTTATTTCTGTGTTGTGAATATTAAGGGAATTAATGGAAAAAATCACAAAAAGTGGAAATATCCAGATTTAGATTCTGCTAGGCGACCTGTTCCACACGGAGATGACATACCAATTCCAACTTTCAGTCAGATTTTGGATTCCCTGCTAGAAGATGAGACAGCAGTGGCATGTGGAACGACAAGCGACAGTGATAGTGATTTCGAAGATGATTTTTCAGATGCTCAACGCTTCGACCAGCTTGAACTAAATGATCTAATCCGAGATCTAGATCTCTCCAAGGAATCTTCAGAAATTTTGGCTTCAAGATTGAAAGAAAAAAAGTTACTGACTGCTGAAACAAAGGTTACATTTTATCGCAGCAGAGAGCAAGGTTTTATTCCATTCTTTTGTAAAGAAAACAACCTTGTGTTTTGTACTAATGTAGGAGGTCTTGTTAACAAACTGGGTGTAAGTTATACACCAGATGAGTGGCGACTTTTCATTGACAGCTCTAAAAGAAGTTTGAAGGGTGTTCTCTTACACAATGGTAACAAATATGGCTCAATTCCAATGCTCATTCTACTACAATGAAGGAGAAGTATGCTACAATAAGCACAGTTCTGGAAAAATTGAAGTATTTAGAACATAACTGGATGGTTTGCGTAGATCTTAAAATGATGAACTTCTTGCTTGGCCAGCAAATGGGATTCACCAAATATCCATGCTTTATATGTTTGTGGGATAGCAGGGCAAAAGATATGCATTGGACAAAGAAACAGTGGCCGTTGAGGGACGAATTTAAAGTTGGAGAAAAAAAATATTTTCAATAAGCCTCTCATTGATCGAAAAAGAGTTCTACTGCCACCATTACATATAAAGCGTGGCTTGATGAAGCAGTTTGTTAAGGCACTGAACAAAGATGGTACCTGTTTTAATCACTTATGCAGAAAGTTTCCAGAATTGAGCATAGACAAACTTAAAGCTGGAATTTTTAATGGACCTCAAATTAGAAAGTTAATAAACGATCCAAATTTTATTGATTCCATGAACAAAACAGAGTCCACAGCCTGGTCATCATTTGTTCTAGTTATGCAAAACTTTCTGGGTAACTTTAAAGCAGACAATTATTCTGAATTAGTTGGAAACATCCTGTCGAGTTTTTGTGAACTTGGATGCAACATGAGCATAAAATTGCACTACCTCCATAACCATTTACATTTATTTCCGGAGAATCTTGGCGACTTTAGTGAGGAGCAAGGTGAAAGATTTCACCAAGATATAAAAACAATGGAAGAGATATACCAGGGACTTTGGGATGCCCACATGATGGCAGATTACTGTTGGACCCTTAAGCGTGACTGTCCGGGCATATCACATTCCAGGAAGTCCTCGAAAAGGTTTTTTTTTTGCGTGTTGACTAAACAAGTGCTAGTGATAAAGTTGTATTACATTTTTGGTAATATATGCACAGTAATTACATATAATATGAATGCAGACTAAAGTCAAAATGCCACTGATAGCACCTAACTCTAGGATTGTACATAACAATTGCCCTACTAATATGGTCATTCTTAGTTATCTCAAAAACTAGAGCTGATAGAAAAAATCTGATTACATTTTTGGAATAAGAAACCCAAAATTACCCAAGAACAGCTATAAAATTTAAGGCACCAATATGTGTGTATACCAGTGTTATCTACCCCCATAGAAACAGCATTTGCCTGTCAACATCTCATCCATAGGTCAACATTTCTTGTCCTCTTCCGCTCGTTTTTTTTAAAGAATAATTTGTTTTATATCCATGTAATATTATTATATTATTATATTCACTTTAAAATATTATTATATAATGTAATGTATGTGAGAATGTACCCACATACCACTGTACTTTAGAAATGTCAATCGTGAGAATGTACCCGCATACCACTGTACTTTAGAGATGTGAATGTTTTCGTTTGCTTAAATGGGATGATGTATATGATAATAAGCAGATATACATAATTTATTTTTTCTTTACCTGCCACAGAAGTGAGTAAGAATGTGTTATTATTATTATTTCATTTTCCACCAAGAATGTATGGATATAAGCGAGAATGTGTTTATGTAATTTTTGCATTGATGATTGACACATTCAAAAATACAGATTAATTGTAGACGGTTTGACAGCATGAGTGAGTGTCGGTATACAGAATTTATTAATTTTTATTTATATTTATTTATTGTTTTGTTTATTTTATTTTAATATTTATTTATTTATTTTTTGCCAATTACTATCTTCTTTGTTTTTAAAAAAAACCAACTCATTTTTTATTATGATTGCATATTGTATATGAATGTTGTTATGTTAACTTTATAACGTTGCATGCCTTTAAAGTAATGCTTAAAGTAACATGTGGGAATGAAAGGATATGGTATGCAAGATAAATGAGAGTGGAAGGGCAAAATGTTAGACGGGCATGCACGCCCAATTCTTAGGCCTTCGAAAATAAAGTTCGTTCGTTCGTACTCCTTACTTCTTCCTTCGTCTCCCTTGGTTTATGCATCTCATCTATTACCTCGTATCTCATAATCCTTGCCTTTCCATGCCGCTCCTTTTCTCTGCATTTACCGTTATTTCTCCTATTTCTCTCTTCATCTGGACTCGTGTATCGGTAATCACGTCGATCCGCATCTCTTCCACTACTACGGTACTTCTCTTATTTCTCTCTCTTTATCGGCTCTGAGATCGGTACTCTCTTTGATCTCTACTTCCTCTTCTGTTCTCTTTGTTCTTCAACTCATTGTACTTTCTATTGACATATCTACAAAGTGCAGCTATCTCTTCCTTGTCCTCCCTTTCACCACTATTTCTTCTTCCAGGGGCCCTTCTATACTTATCCCTACGACTACCATCACAATCTTCGTCAGACTCTGACCAGTCTGTGTACCCTGATATGGACGTGTCTAAATCGTGTTGTCTTCTCCTGTTATGTCTATGATCGACTTTGTCTACTTCTCCTGTTATGTCTATGATCGACTTTGTCTACTTCTCTTGCCCTTCTCCTTCTATTTGGTCTCAGCTCTAACTGTGTCGTATTTCTCAACTTTGCGAGGCTCCTATCATAATCGGACGAATCTGATGACGTCCAATACCTCTTCGTCACTCGTCTAATCCGTTGCGCCATCTCTTGCTGTTCCATTGTATCTTCTGCTGGGGTTTCCTCACCCTCCTGAGGGTCTCCCTGTGAACTGTCTTGTTCTCTCAATCTCTCTTTTCCATCCCGTAATCTTTGCTCATATTCCATCATTGTTATGTCTACCTCATTCTCCGAGTTATCCCACTCGGTTCTCAATCTTCGTATCTCCTTCGAAATATCATTATCCTACAAATTGTCCTGTGCATCCTGCGTAGTCACTATCCTGTCATCCTCCGGCGTATCTGGCCTTTTTTCTTCTTGTTCTTGGTATGTGTTTTGTGGGGGTGGGGTTAACCAACTTGGTATGTGTTTAATGTTGGTGGGGTTAACCAACTTGGTATGTGTTTTGTGGGGGTGGGGTTAACCAACTTGGTATGTGTTTTTTGGGGGTGGGGTTATCCAACTTGGTTTTATCCCGGGTTTTTCATGCATTCCTGCCGTTGTTGCGATCTGCCTACTCCTTGATGGTTGTCTATGTTCTCTGCTGGGAGTATTTTCCTGTGATGTGCACTTCTCGCTTTAGTCCGGTACTTCCGTTTGTGTGCTGACTTCTCTCCTTGTTTTCTGTTTGCGTACCAACACTAACCATTCGTCTTTGCGTATTGTCCTGTCTCTTGATTGTTGTCCTATCCTGAATGTTTCATGGTCTATTGCTAGGACTTTCATATTTTGTTGTAAACCTTCGTTGGTAAGATCTGTTCTTGGTGTTCCGCCATGATCCAACATACTTGTATATCAGGGTTTTTTTTAATTTCTTTTAAATTTTGATGTTCTTTTCTTCTGACTTCTTGAAATAAAAAGTGAAGTTTTCCAATATTTATTGGTTTTTCTCCAAGTAATGTACTAGTTAATAAGTTGGTCACTCATGTGTACCCCTTTTATGTACATTTTATAATCCCATACAAGATTTGGCTGTCACACATTAAATTCTTGAAAATTCTCGTTCACCTTAGCTCTACCGTACGCTTAGTACACCTATGACCATTTACAATGTGAACACACCAAACCAGTTTTATAGTGTTGACGGCACTATGTGCCTGGGAGGAGTTATTTGTCGATGACAACTCGAAAACAATTACAGAAGGCCAGCATTGCATGAAGAGACACAAGTTTTAACAAATACAGACTGCCCAAGTAAGCAATCTAATGTGTCAATTTATTGCTCTAATAAAGCACAAGAATCTTTAAAAACAAAACCACGCAGGAAAGGAACAGTATTATGATAATCTGATATTGCTTACTATGGTATGGTATATCTTTAAAAGATAATGTTGCTTTATTTTGCATTAACATATGCATAACACTTAACTGTTATAATTGCTCACAACTTTATTGTTTCCCTTCCAAGACAATTACCTCCCTTACATATATTATAATAAAAAAGTTTACATGGTTCACAGGATTCAGAGTTTCATTCCAGTCTCTAAACACATCACTGACCCACATCGAGATATGTCTAAAATTAGTTCTTTGATATGATATTAAATAACATCTTCTGTCATTATGATTAATAAGTTGAATTACAATTAAATCCAGAGTGTTGAAGAACTAGTTGTCAACATCCCATCTTACTAGTACTCGTATATATTCAGACAATTTAATATTTTAAGTAAGACTTCACACATAAGCAGAAAGTATTTTGAACTTACTGGTTCTGTCAGAGACTTGATTGGAAACTGATTAATACAACTGGACACAATAATCCAAATCTATATACAATGTTTACGATGACAATATATTTAAATCTTCACACCAGTTCAAAACGTCACGAAAAGTGATAATATAAAATCTAAAATAAAGGAAAGGGGTGAGAAATGGTGAATGTAATAATGACGGTTGTTTGCTAGTAAGGTGCTATTGTAGCGGAAGGTATCTCAAGAGCTGTGGAGATCTACTTTAGAAACACTGAGCTCTCTAAAGATCTACCTTGATAAAATCATGTCTGTTTTCAGGTTTCCGAATATTTTTAATTTAGAAAGCGTACAGCCTGGATTATTTCTGCCAGATAATCTGTTTTCTACAGTCCCATCAACAGAGTGGTAGAACATTCAAACTAAATGATATTTTACCGAAATGTCAACTTTACTTTAAAGAAAAGATCATGTTCCTATCTCACACAGTTTATAATTTTAGTGAATTTTTGTAACCGACCTATTCTGAGTTTTTAGTAGGAAAAGGATGAGGGGGTGGGGGAAATACCTTTAATCCTGAGGATACTACACTTTTAAATGTCAGTGTCAGAGAGCTGAAGAAAGTAATATGAACTTACTGGTACTGTCAGAGATTAACTAAGAAACTAGTTGGTACAACTGAACACAATAATACAAATCTATGTACTGATACTGTTAGAGACTAACTAAGAATCTAGTTAGTACAACTGAATATAATAATATAAATCTATGTACTGGTACTGTCAGAGACTAGCTAAGAAACTAGTTGGTACAACTGAATACAATAATACAAATCTATGTACTGGTACTGTCAGAGACTAGCTGTGACCGCATGGCCTTCCACGCTAGCATTATCCCTGCTACGACACTAGCATTTATACGTGCTATAATATGGTACATATAGGAATGACCGACATTAAAAGCAAATAGAAGTTTTCACACAAAACGCAGTATCATTCGAAGTTCAGTCAGCAGGCACTGCTCTGAAAGGGCAAATATAGGGCAGTCCCAGATGATAAAAATGAATGAGAGCTAAGCGCGGAAAGTTGGAAATGAATGTTGTGATTTGGGTTTTTTCCATTGTTTAGGTAGAAAAGAGAGTTGTGACAAAAGTCGAAAAAAAACCAAAGACGCGTGAGACAAATGTCGAAATAACAGAAAGCCGTATGCAAAATGTCGAAAATGTCGAGAGCCGTGTGTATAAAAGTGTAGCGTGTGAAAAAAAAAGAATGAGTCGTGCGAAAAATGGCGGGGAAAAGAAGTAGCTGGGTATAAAAAGGAGAGATGTGGGCGATAGACAGGCTTTTACAGATTTTTAGGACTTAAGGAAGGATTTTTACAGAGAGTTTATAGGTTTTAGATTTAGAAGAAGGATATTACGAATAGATAAGAAATTTGTGCTAGGTAGTTTGTGGTGTTAGATGAACTTCGTCTTTGAAAATACCAAGACCAGTTTTTAAGTAGACCAGTTGATATTTTATTCAGTTGGATATATTTTTCCTTGTGGATATATGTATATTTTCCTAGTGGATAAAAAACCAATCATTGTGAAAATACCGGTACTTGTCAAACGACGGTCAATAAACATATACTACATTGCTGTTTTTGGAACTTTACAGTGGTACTTGGTTCATTTGTTGCTGAGATCGTTCATACTCCACCAACCGATAGTTATTTGTGTCGGTATTGTTTTCCACCCTCATAGTAACGACCATTACATAAGCTGGAGATTAAAGACATTTAAAAAGAAAAATACTTTGTAACTCCGTGTAACCAGGATTAATAATACTATTGTTACTTTCATTTTCGTTTATATTAGACGTCAGCCTGTTTGATATTTTTTGTGGTCAAAGAGAAAGAACTGGCTGTTAACTTTTTAGAGTCAAGTTAGATTTTGTGATTATCCCCCTTGTCTTATTCATCTATCCTTATAAGGATCGATTGTGCTATGTTTCAGGGAAATGTTTTAAATAGTTGTTATTCCCCAAGTCGCTATCCAGATGTCCATATAAGGAGCGCTTCAGCTATCTTTTCGGGGAACGCTCTAGATCGTATGTTAGCTCTACTCAGGGAAGTGCTTATTGGGCATGCGCTAGGTTTTGGCGCGGGGATTGTTAGACTTCCTATCGGGGCAGTCTACCTGGTTCTTCTGAGCGGACAAGAGGTCGGAGATTTTCTCTGGCGATATTTATGGGGAAATGAAATCCTCTGTGTGACAAAGATGTCTGTGATTTTTCCCCATGTTTATTCTGTGCGCCAAGGATGACGAGTGTTGTTTTTTTTTTGGTGATTATTCTAGGATGCTGCCAAGGTAAAATACCCATTTGAATCTTTATTGTTATGCCTAGAACTGCAGATTATTTTGTTGCCAGCATATATGGTCGAATGACATTTTGAGGTGATTTTCTCCCTGTGCGGAGAAGGGTTTATGGATGATAATATTTAAGCAATCCGCTATTTGTACAGCATATACTGTCCAAGACTGACATGTCTTAATTGATTAAAAGAAGCCCAGCGATCACAGTATGGCGGTATGATATAGGCATGGACTGGTGCCTTGCTGGTCGGAGATAAAACAGAGGTTACCATATGATAGCAGCCCGCTCTTTTGCGGCCCACATTTTCATCAGAAGAAGTACCTGACGTGTTAGGTCAGAGGAGTCATAGACTATTGTTAAGTACTTGGGAGTCCGCCCTTTGTGTGCGGCATGTTTGCTAGAGGTACCTGACGCGCTTAGTCCGTTGTACCTGAGCTACAGTATCAGTGGAACATAGATTGACAGACTATGAGCATTCTGAGGTATAAGCTGCTCGTGATTTATTGATGTCGGATGTATTCAACTATTATCATGTCTGTGATGTCCATGAACCTTGTCCAATTGACTGTGCATTTGATGTCGTCGTACGTCCTGTAATAAATTGTTGGAAACGTCAACAGTCGTTTACCACCTTATTGACATCTCCATGATGATCGTCACTACAGCAATAAGATATACATTTATACTGCTACATCATATATATAATGCAACATTTATGATGGCCAGCATAGTTTGGTTCTGTCACCAAATCATCTCCATCAACATATTGTGGACCAAACTAACGGGTCGTGATACGCACATTCGCATTGCCAACATACCAGACGAAACAAAGTAGCACATCGTTTTACAGTAGCCCTGTCTGGGCGGGAATGTCACAGCAAACTATAGACAACACTTATGGTGGCTTGAACATATGGACAAACAGCTCTGCAACACTTTTAGTAGCCATTACGCCCTGCTGTTATAGTTGTCAACACTTTGGGAGAACAGATTCCAGTGAGCAATATTAAGAGGTCAACCACTGATACCAGTTTCAGCTATTGCTTCACGTGCAATGTCAAGCAGACATCGATATATATATATATATATATATATATATATATATATATATATATATATATATATATATATATATATATATTTATATATATATATATATATATATATATATCGGCGTTGGATCTTCTGATCTGAACTGTGTTTGATTAGAATTTCATCAATGCTGTCATTTTGGAAACCAGTCTCGGTGCCATTGTTGCAAGTTCCGATATCCATCAACGGTGGATCTTCTCGTGATTGGACTGACTAGAGTGGAACTTTGTTGTTGCTGTTCTCAAGGCCAAGATTGTAGTCTTTAAGATAAGTGGCTGTTTGTTTTCCGAAACTGTGCCTTTGTATTGTGATGTAACTGAGCCTTCTTCGCAATACACCCTATTTATATCCTATGTATTTATATGTCACATGTTCCTTTGTGTTATATGTGATTTAAGTATTTATATTTCAGCGGGTTTCGGTTGGGCGGTGTCTGTTGTAGGGTATCCCACGTTACAGAGGGCCTACGACAGCGTTCTTTAGGGACCTTATCGCAAATTTCCCGTTGTGGAAATAGTCAGTGACTTTTTGTTGCTTTCGCGATAATTTTGTTTAGTTGTGCCGAGGTGTTCTTTCGTCGTTTTTGTTATATTTTCTACGTTTTTTAGTTTTGTTCTGATTTGTTTGTATTTGTCTACCTCACTTTCCTGTCGTTTATTTTTATACACCTTTTTGTTTATAACTGTGTTATCACTTGTTTTGTTGGATCTCTTTGCAGTTACATGCTTTGTAACACTTTTCTTTAGTTTCGCTGTATTGTTTATTTGACTTCTGCGAACGTTTCGTTTGTTCTGTATGCTTGTTCATTGTTTTGATTAATGTTGTGCATTGTTGTCATACACAGTCTATATATATATATACTTGGTCATGCACTATTTATATTATAATGTTTTTAGATATAGAAGTGATTAAAAGTATTATTATAGTCAAGGTAATTATACGAGGTCTTTGACAAAGACTTGTCACCCACTGAGTTGGGACAGTGTGACTTATACAAAGTGAGTTATTCAGGTGATAAATATTTATACAAGGTGTTATATCATTGATAACTGTACTTTTGGCAGTTTAATAGGGGCCATCACATGGATAAACGTAGTTTTCTGCAGTGAAACGTGTATGCCACTGTTAGAGCTGGGCACACAGTAGAATGGTCAACTCGTTTCGACACAGTGCTAACATTGAGTGAGAATGTAGATGTAATATAACGCGAATGTGTATAGAGTTCTGTAGAGTTGACAAGTCACTCACTCAATCATAAGCAGAAGTCAATAAAGGGCAGACTACTGGCGTTGTTTCATACATTTAATCATGGACGTACACTTTGACATCACGAGTACAGTCACTTGAACAGGTTGGCATTTAAATCATCGTATACTTGAAAATGGGTGACAATATCAGATGTACATTCATGAAGTGGTAAATATATAATGGAACGATGGTAGACAAGCACTCAATATTCTGGATGTCTATCGTCTCATGCTTCGACTGACTAATCGCGTCAGTAAAGGTGAATACATAAACGTCAACTATGGTTCGCTGACAGAACCTTCTGTTGGCTAAGTTTCTTAAGCCGTACATTCATCACATGTTTATAGCAACAATGTTAAACCACAGCAGTGGGTTTTCATAATACGTAGATCTCTGTACCATCATCAAATAATAAGACCTTTTCTGTTCTCCGACAATGATCCGCTTATACTGGCGGGAATCCAAAATGGCTTCTCTCCGTGAGCTTCGTTCGCTCAGGACGGAAAATTATGAAGCAGAATTACTTCAATATATATATGTAAATGTCCTCATCGAGCTTCTCATCAAATCTGCTATCCATAAGGCTGGTTACCTCAAGTGATCTAGTGCTGCTAATAACACGACATCTTCATCTGTCATCAACAATCCTAGCTGTACGATAGTACATCTCCCATTTAGGTTTAGCAAAAAGTTCAGCAAAAAATGTTTGGTTTTACCTGGCTTCAGGAAAACACACACAAGCGAATAACGCACGCCATTCCTAGGCATTAATAATGGACATTAGGAGAATCTCTGATAATACGATCATCCAGAGAAACAATCTCCTTCCTTGAATAATTCACAGAGATCAATCTACAAAACTTTCTAAACAACCAGCCCCTAGCAGCGATGACATGACGGCCTTCTCTGATCACCCCAAACCGGCGCATGCCCAGAAAAGCCTTTCACCCCCAGATTTCAGCTCACAAAATAGTCCGACATAGAAATACAAAGATATAAAGGTATAAGATCGAAATCGCCTTAAATAGTCAAGGAATAAATATAAATTATGGCCATAATCATTTTAAGCAAGACCAATCTGTTTCTGGCCATACCAGACGAAAAATGACGTAGATCTAGAATTCATACGCCAGATTGAGACACAAGAACAGATAACCCATAGAACCGAATACAACATCGAACAATCAGGGTTCTGTCCCTTAGACTGAGAATCATTCATTCTCAAATAAATATTTTTTCATCAGACAAATAATTATTACTTTACATCTGTATGCCTATCAACAGTAATCTGTGCATCACACAAAAAATATGTGCGCAACAGACTACCACACCCCCCGGGAAAAAAATGAAAATCATTTTTTTTCATCTGAGAGCAACATACAATAGGCTCACAACGCATAAATAATGCGCAGATGAGAAATATCAGGAATTTATGACTCCAAATCAAGGCAATGTCGAAATATAGATCGACAGGTGAGAATATATCTCAACATCTCAGAGATAGTATTTCTCTAAGTATAAATATTTCCAGGGAGGTGTCACCAACGCATACTACAATACTGGCAATGACACAATGCATACAATAATTTCAATCACAATTTCATATTAAGTACCATAAGTTCATGATTGACAAAAGAAAAATCATCAAAAGAGCAGCGGTGAATATACATTAGAGACCCGCATGGTGTTTATACCATCACCATATCATATATTACAAATGTGTACATATTTTGATATAGAAAAAATAACTGTTGTAAAGTTAGACATATTAAAACGTCCAAGATTCAACAGTTAGGTGGAATCATGTGGGCATCTAGACAGAATGTCTGCCATAACATTTTCTGAACCACGGATAGCTCGCACCGAGAAATGAAAAGGTTGAAGAGCAATGGCGTATCGAGTTGATCTCGAGCTCTTCAAGTTTTTACTTTGAATAGCCGTAAGAGCTTTCTGGTCAGTTTCCACTATGAAATGCGCGCCAAGAAGGAATCTTTGAAGTTTGAGAATTGACCAAACCATCGCCAAAAGTTCACTGTCTAAAACCGAGTAATTCCTCTCTGCCGCATTAAGTTTTCGTGAGATATACATTACAGGATGCAGAGTTTAAGAGTACTCTTGCATTAGTGCCGCTATAATCCCAGTGGATGAAGCGTCACTACGAAGAACTAATGCCTTATCTGTAGTAGGTAACATTAAGATAGGTGGAGTTGAAAACAAATTTTTAATCTTATCCAAAGATGATTGGCATTCCTGAGACCAGTGGACCATATTAGGAGACCCTTTCTTTAGTAACGAAGAAAGCGGTGCCAATAATGTCTATTGCCATTTTCTGAAACGGCCGAATAGGAATATCTGCAGCCTGAATAGGTGCAGCATGGCGTGGACCTTAGGATTTGACCTCTTGACATACCTTACAAGATCGGCAATAAATCCGTATGTCTTTATTTACGAAAGGCCAATAGAAGGACGCAAGAATTCTAGACTTAGTACGGGAAAAACCCATATGTCCAGCACACTGAGAGTCATGAGCGTGCTGCAAAACTTTAACTCTCAAATTCTTGGGGACAAGAATCTGAGAATGCATTGACGTAGTAGAGTCTTGGACCATACGTACAAGTACGCCATTCTTCATTGTAATCCAAGATTTTTGATTTGTATCTTTATTTGGATCACCTTTTGTTGCAAGTGTGAAGAATTTCTTTAGAGTGGGATCATCTTCTTGCTGTTTTATAAATGAGTCACGAGAAATTACCAAGGGATCATCTTGGTTATGCACTTCACTAACTTCAGTAGATGACGTTTGAGGCATATTGAGAGCTTGTGCTCTTGTGACTACTGCATTAGCAGTTTGCATATTTTGATTTTCCCAAGCAGCAATTTGTTGCGGAGTGCATTCTTTGACTCCGTGAATACGACCAATAATGAGATCAGCGATCGGATTCGGCAGACGACATGCGTGCACATCTCCCGTAAAGAAAGGAGTAGCAATATTGATGATAGCAGTAGAGTACTTCTCTAAGGTGCCGCCAAATGTTACACATTTGACTACTTTGCCTGTGGCACGGGAAGGATCTACGAGTGACTGTCTAACACCAATGGTGGTGCATCCAGAATCAAAAAGAATTGAGACTGGGCTATCATTTACTAGACCTTGATGTAAGACAAGAGATCCTCTTCCATCATGCGCGACTGACGCAGGAAGAGCAGGAGGAGGGTGACCACAAATCAAAGTAGACACCGTAGTTGGTTCAAATAATGTTTTGCATTGGGGGCATTAAGATGCTCTCCCAAAATCAAAAGCGGAACATGCCATATTATTAGCGTCATTATTATCTTTAGTCTGTTTATAGGCTTCATGTGACTCTTGCTGCGCAGAGTTTGCCTGATAATGTGATTTGTTTTTTGTATTGTGATCTACCTCGATTATTATTGCCTCTGTAATCATTATTGTTTCCTCTATTGTAACCCCTATTTGGGTTTGAGTCATAGTTCACATGGTTACCATTATCATGTTCATTATAATGAGTATCTCTATAATTATGATCTTGTTGTCTCCATGATGGATAACTTGGATAGTTTCTATAATGACTTCCTCTGCGGAAATTTCTATAATTGTGACAACCCCTGTATCGAGGGCTGTCGGCTCGTCTCCAGTTCTTCGAAGAAGAACCTTGAAATGATTGATTACCTTGATTTTGATAACAATTCGAGTTACTCTTTTTATCAAACCTGTTTTGTGGTCCCTGAAATTCGTGTGAGTAATTAGGGTTGTATGGTGTTGCAGAAGCAACTGGCATACTTTCCTTAACCTTAGCATTGCGGATCTTATCATCGGGCGTATACACGGAGTTAAGGAGTGTACCCCACAGCAGATTGCTGCTTGGGAAGAAAAAAATATTCAAACTGCTAATGCAGTTATCACAAGAGCGCAAGCTCATAATATGCCTCATACTTCATCGACTGAAAGTAATGAAGTGCTTAATCAAGATGATCACTCGGTGATTTCGCTTGACTCTTTTATAAAACTTCAACAAGACGACACCTCTTTAAAAAGATTCTTCCTTCTTGTCAAAAATGGTGATCCAAATCAGAACACAAATCGCAAATCTTGGATCACTATGAAAAATGGTCTACTAGTGCGTATGGTACATGATTCGAATACATCTATGCATTCGCAAATTCTTGTGCCTAAAAGTATGAGAGTTCAAATTCTGCAACATGCCCACGACTCTCAGTGTGCTGGGCATATGGGTTTTTCCCGTACTAAGTCGAGAGTTCTGGCGGCCTTCTTTTGGCTATTCGTAAATAAAGATATACGTCTTTATTGTCGCTCATGCAAAGTATGTCAAGAAGTCATGTCGAGAGGTCCTCGCCATGCAGCACCTATTCAGGCTGCGGACATTCCTTTTCGTCCGTTTCAAAAAATGGCAATAGATATTATCCGCCCTTTTAAAATCAAGTCGGCCAGATGACACCAATTTATTTTAACATGCGTTGACATGTGTACACGTTGGCCAGAGGCTATACCTGTTAAGAGCATTTCTACTGCCAATATTGCAGACGCTCTTTGGCTGATATTTTCTCGACTGGGATTTCCCAAAGAAATCTTGTCAGACCATGGCACCCAGTTAATATCTGACACTATGTCGCAGGTGATGTCTACTCTTCATATTAAACGGTCTCTGAGTAGTATCTATCATCTGATGTCTAATGGGTTAGTCGAGCGTCTAAATAGAACGCTCAAGAACTTACTTGGGAAGATAACTGAGGATCATCCTCAGGATTGGGACAGGGTTTTACCCGCGGCTCTCTTTGCATATAGAGAGGTCCCAAATGAACATACAGGGTTTTCTCCATTTGAGCCTGTCTTTGGCGCGCGACCGCGCGGCCCCATTTCATTGCTTCACGATCTTATAACTGCTGATGATATCAGTGATGATACACAATCTTCGTATGAATAAGTCATCGCTCTCAGGCAGAAAATTATTGAAGCATGCAGATTAGCAACTTCCGCATCTGAATTTGCTAAAGAGAAAGCAAGGCAATTTGCAAATAAAAATAGATGCCTATGATAACTTTGTCCTGGCGATAAAGCACTTGTATTGCTCCCTTGTAGGGAAAATAGATTTCTCATTGCATGGAAAGGTCCTTATGTGATTATCTCTAAAATTTCTGATGTCGACTATATTGTCGATATAGACGGAAAGCATAAGACCTTTCATATAAACATGCTTACAGAGTTTCATGAACGTCCAGACTACCTACAGCCTATTTTTCAGGCGACGGACGATCCTATAGCACCACATGGTCATTTCTCATCTCTGTCGGTTATACAGGATGAATAATCTACTTTCTCGGACGTTAATCTTCCTCTTCCAATGATTCCACTTCATTCTACGGAATCATGGAAAAATGTTACTGTTTCTCCTAAATTATCTACTGAGGAACAGCTACAGGTCTCTTCTATGTTACAAACATTTCAGGATGTTCTTACGGACATTCCTGGACACACATCTGTCATTAAACATGACATAATACTTACTGACAATAATCTTATCAGGGTCAGACCTTACCCTATTCCTATACATTTTCAAAAAACAGGTCGAGAAAGAATTAGATGATATGATACAGTTGAAAATAATTGAACCATCCACTTCGGCATACTCTTCGTCTATGGTTATTGTTCGAAAGAAAGACAAGAACATACGCCTTTGCGTCGATTACCGTAAACTAAACCAGGTAACGAAATTCGATGCTGAACCTATGCCTTTATTGGAGAATCTACTTATTAGACTTTCTAATTCTCGGTACCTTACCAAACTCGTCTTGTCTAAAGGTTACTTTCAAGTTCCTCTCACTGAACGCGCCAAACCTCTTACTGCTTTCTCAACACCTAGGGGTTTGTTCCAATGGAACTTCATGCCTTTCGGCCTTATGTATGCCCCAGCTACTTTCGTACGCATGATGCGTCGAATTCTTTCATATCGTTCAGATGTCATTGCATACTTGGACGATATCTGTCTTTTCAGTGATTCTTGGGAAGATCACTATTTGGGTTTATATGAACTGTTGTCTACTCTACGCTATCATAATCTGACAGCAATACCCTCTAAAGCCTATGTTGGGTTTAGTGAAATTTCTTTTCTGGGTCACCGTGTTGGCCATGGTCTGTTGCGTACTGAGGACCACAACACTTCCAAGATACTGAACATCACTGTTCCTAAGACGAAGAAGCAGATCCGTAGTCTCTTAGGATTAATAAAATTCTACGGAAGATTCATTCCGAACCTTTCTTCTATCATGGCACCTCTCTCAACCCTATTGAAGAAAGGGTCTCCAAATATGGTACGCTGGTCCCAAGAATGTCAATCTTCATTGGATCAGATTAAGGCATTATTCTCATCTCCTCATATCTTAACACTACCTACTACTGATAAGACTTTTGTTCTGCGTAGTGACGCCTCATCAATAGGGATCGGGGCGGCACTGATGAAAGAGGATTCAGAAACTCTGCATCCTGTAATGTATGTCTCTAAGAAACTGAATGCGGCAGAAAGGAATTACTCTGTCCTAGACCGGGAATTATTAGCTATGGTCTGGGCAATTCTTAAACTTCAAAGATTCCTTCTCGGCGCGCATTTTATAGTAGAAACCGACCAAAAAGCTCCTACAGCTATTCAAAGTAAGGACTTAAAGAGCTCAAGATCGAATCGATATGCTTTTGCTCTTCAACCTTTTCATTTCACGGTGCGAGCTATCTGTGGTTCGGATAATGTGATGGCAGACATACTGTCGCGATGCCCACATGACTCTACTTAACTCTTATGTCCTAGATTTCCTAATACACGTCTAGATTTATGACAGTACCATACAATATCATTACAGTAGCACGTTTGTTGTCACCTTACTTGAATTCATGGTTATAAATTGATTGATTTCTTTCTCTGTTACCGTCTTGGGCATAACAGAGGAAGGTTTGGTTATCACGATATAAAGGTCGGAAATTAGTTCGGCCACTTTTGATACGTAGAGATGTAGGATTAATTATAGTATATTATAACATCCTTCGATTATCATAGAATTGTGTCATTTGTATTTTTTCTCAGCGAACCAGTGCTGTTATGAAGAGCCTATAAAGAGTTCTATTTATGCCTTATGATGTCCATGCTTGCACTGGAGACACTTGTTTAGATGTGCCCTCCTGAATGGAGTATTGTCATAAACTTCGGATGTCAACTTCATGTAGTCTACATTAGTATACGTGTGTAGTCATAATTGTATTAAAAGACATTACATTTAGTTATGATACACCTTTTAGATAATGATGGTTTTGTATCACTGTATTTCGGGAAAACACTGGGGAAAAATACATTAGAGTAATGACTCCGCTATGGTTGCTACACATGGTGATATTGTATTATATAGAGATATATGTATGTAATTTTTGCTTGATAGTAACATTGCCGGCACCTTAGGGTGTATTGGTAGCTCCTCCCTGGATATGTTTATACCTTGAGAAAATAATTTCTCTTGTGAGATATCTTTGTTCTCACCAGACGCTCCATTGTGCGTTAATTTAGCGTCAATGACATTAGGGCGTTATATTTATTGATACCTTTCATCAGCGCATTAATGCGTTATGAGCTTTTTTTTATCACGCTCATTGATGTAGGTCCAAAAAAAAAGTTTCATTTTTTTTCCGGGGGGGGGGGGGGGGTGCGGTAAACTGTTACTGTCATTTTCTCCTATATTAGACGTCAGCCTGTTTGATATTTTTTGTGGTCAAAGAGAAAGAACTGGCTGTTAACTTTTTAGAGTCAAGTTAGATTTTGTGGTTATCTCCCTTGTCTTATTCATCTATTCTTATAAGGATCGATTGTGCTCTGTTTCAGGGAAATGTTTTAAATAGTTGACATTCCCCAAGTCGCTATTCAGATGTCCATATAAGGAGCGCTTCAGCTATCTTTTCGGGGAACGCTCTAGATCGTATGTTAGCTCTACTCAGGGAAGTGCTTACTGGGCATGCGCTAGGTTTTGGCGCGGGGATTGTTAGACTTCCTATCGGGGCAGTCTACCTGGATCTTCTGAGCGGACAAGAGGTCGGAGATTTTCTCTGGCGATATTTATGGGGAAATGAAATCCTCTGTGTGACAAAGATGTCTGGGATTTTTCCCCATGTTTATTCTGAGCGCCAAGGATGGTGTTAAGGGATAGAGAAATTGCCCGAATTCTTTCATTTTGTTGTCTAGGGTCCATTTGTTTGAATAAAGAGGTGGAAGTTCTTTTATTTTTAATTTGGTTTGCATTGTCAAATATTCTGGAAATCAATCTTCTTGGATACCTCCTTCTGTCTATCTTCAATTATTAAATAAGGCTATCAACTGGTTAACTGAACCTTGAATGATTGAAGGAACCTCTCGGCTTAGACGATTTGGTAACAGTTTAATACACAGTAAGTACGAATTCACAAAATGTCACAATCACGAACATGGCATGAATACTCCCTCTAACTTTCAGTCCAACATTATCTTGGTTCGCTTTTATACAATGTTACTCAACTTTTCCCTATTTGATACTTTTATAACATCCTTCCTTTATTCTATTTAACATCGGGGTATTAGAGCATCCCGGCATATCAAATCTTCAGTATATCTTTTTCCAACAACATCGGGGTATTAGAGCATCCCGGCATATCAAATCTTCAGTATATCTTTTTCCAACAACATCGGGGTATTAGAGCATCCCGGCATATCAAATCTTCAGTATATCTTTTTCCAACAACATCGGGGTATTAGAGCATCCCGGCATATCAAATCTTTATTCCATAAACTTCGGGGAATGAGTCCTCCCGTTATCACTGTTCAATTATAATTTCAACACACGTCTTTGTATTGGGAATCACCGTCCCGTACTGACTTCAACTATAATCCTGGCATATTGTCATGCCTCTCATTTAAAGCACAAAGCTTACCATTTTTCCATGAATATTTCTTGAATATGCTTCAACATAATGGTTGATACACAAGCCAGTCTTAGGCACACATCTTGACGCTCTGACGTCACATCCAACTCTCCTCTGTCATACCTAGATACACATCTCACAGGCGACCACTTTCATGTATTTCTTGCGTTCAGTTGAGGTACGACACGGTGTGATAAAACCAAGGCACTAATAATAATTTACCGCGATAAAAATCACATCATGAAGTGGCCTCAACAGATGGTGAGTGTTGTTTTTTTGGTGATTATTCTAGGATGCTGTCAAGGTAAAGATACCCATTTGAATCTTTATTGTTATGCCAAGATTATTTTGCTGCCAGCATGTATGGTCGATTGACATTTTGAGGTGATTTTCTCTCTGTGTGGAGAAGGGTTTATGAATGATATTATTTAAGCAATCCGCTATTAGTACAGCATATACTGTCCAAGACTGACATGTCTTAATTGATTAAAAGAAGCTCAGAGATCACAGTACGGCGGTATGATATAGGCATGGACTGATGCCTTGCTGGTCGGAGATAACCCAGAGGTTACCATATGATAGCAGCCCGCTCTTTTGCGGCCTACATTTTCATCAGAAGAAGTACCTGACTGATACCGTCAGTTTTTGTTGATTGGAACCTCTAATACAATTGTAATCGTTTGATACACTGGGTATCGTTTGCAGTTGGATGTATTTATGGTGAAGAAGGTGAGTGTGTTTTGGGATAGTCACTCACAGTAGCGTACACACCGAGTCATGGAATGGTGTAACGTCTGATGATTTTTAACCATGCTTTATTACAATTATAACATCACGTAGATCTAGACGAATACAGTTACATCGAAATATGAATCTTCATACTGCAGTTAACACACCATACGGCCCATACACATCCTGGCCTACAAAATCTCTACTCTTCACATCAGTGCACAAAGACTGCATCTACGGCAGCTATATAATAATCATGGCCTTCAAAATCTTTACTCTTCACATCAGTGCACAAAGACTGCATCTACGGCAGCTATATAATAATCATGGCCTTCAAAATCTTTACTCTTCACATCAGTGCACAAAGACTGCATCTACGGCAGTTATATAATAATCAAGGCCTACTCTACTCTTCACATCAGTGCACAAAGACTGCATCTACGGCAGTTATATAATAATCAAGGCCTACAAAATCTCTACTCTTCACATCAGTGCACAAAGACTGCATCAACGGCAGTTATATAATAATCATGGCCTACAAAATCTCTACTCTTCACATCAGTGCACAAAGACTGCATCAACGGCAGCTATATAATAATCATTGCCTACAAAATCTCTAAAGTACTTCATTCTCAGAAAATGGCCTACACAAATCATGGCCTCCCAAAATCTTCGCTAAACATCTTCCTCATCCACATATAGCGAAAAACTCTTCGACATCTTATCTTCTGCACTACGTAGGCATCCATACAGAAAAACACATCAGGGCTGACCACCTCAGTCAAAAACCCCGCACACACTGATCCCACGGGAACACACCCCGTTCACACAGTCACGAGAATCTACTGTTCTCTTCACACCGCTCTCAATCATACCTGCGGACACTAGCCGCGAGAGCTATTCACACATCACTCAAAAACAGTTCAGACACAGTACATTATGACCAGAGTTCACCCGCTATCTGACATACTGTTTTCACGAAACTAAGAGGAGATATTTTTAAACAAATCCACTACTTATCTGCAAGCAAGTACTCTAACCCAAAATTCACTCTACTCAACAAGTTTTTTTCAAGATCACTTCCCTTTCATCACATCTGCACTCATCAGTTTGCCACACCCCCAGGGAAAAAAATGATTATATCATTTTTTTGAAAATTGACTCTCAAAAATTTAATGGTTAATGAAATTCTATCAAATACCTACAAAAATATACCTATGACAAGAGAACATAGCACATCTACAAAAATATCATCAATAAATGTAAGATAACGACTAAATCATCCAACATACTCATTCAAGCATACCAAAAAATTAATCTAATACAAAACCCAAGTTAAGTATACATAGTACAAACTAAACAGAAAATAAACTATCGTAAGAGAAAAGACAAAATATGAAATGGGAATATGATAAGAATCAAATAGGATCATAAGATGACAATGAAGACAACAATTCAATACATATAAAACAAATAGAACTATTAGAACCAATTACATTATCTAAAATCACGTAATTACTTAACAATACAAAGAATGAAAGTATAAATAGCGTAACACGAAAAAGTATACAAGAAGCATGAATTACATCAAAGAAGAAACACGGAAGCATAAACAAAATATCAGACAATACTGAAAAAACAACAGAAAAGATGTAAAGAAATGACGAATAGTCAACAAAGAGAGATGAAAGTAAAGATGCAAATGTAAAGAAAGTTGATAACAATACCTTACAATAATTATCGAAATGTAACAACGTATTGTAAAATACAAAAATGCTAAAGTATATTTATATACTAACACAAAAAAGAAAGCTTATGACAAACACAGCAAATTAAGTAAGTTAACCAAATTATAAACTTATACATAACTAAAAATAAATTACATCAAATATCACTCAAACAAAAATATTAACGCTATCACAAGTTTCGCACTGACGCATAGTCAAGCGCTAAATACCAAAAATACCTCAAAACATCCAAACATTTTCAAAGAACTAATGTCACTACATAATAGTAACCTTAACACACAGTCTAGCGCTGGCGCAGAAAAAAAAAATAAATATCACAATGTCCAAAACACATTTCTCAAAAAGAAAATTACAATACAAAAAATGTTTCTTAACGTTAAGTTAAATAAAAATAGTATCTTTATTTCTAAGTAATCATCATCATGTGACGTATTCTTTCCAGAACGTTGTCTCCATTACAGCTGCTCTGAACGCATCACGATTCTGGGCAAGTCGACCTGCATCAGCCAAAGACAAGTTCAGACTCTCTGTGATGTCCTGGGTCCACCGTCGTCTAGGTCGACCCCTTCCCCTTTTTCCAGGGACCATGCCTTCCATCATTCTAAGTAATACGTAGCTATAATTAACTACTAACAATTAAATCAGCTAGGTAACATAATAAAAAAAATAATCTTATCTTTAAGCAGACACACATCAAAACGTGTAATTTTTTTTTACTCTTTAAAAAAAAAATACATCACAGAAACGTCACATGGGGTAATACACTGTTAACTATATACGAAGTTATAAATATATATAAGTGTAATATTATTTATCTTAACTATGTATTATAAT
The DNA here is from genome assembly GCA_024509875.1 of Oreohelix idahoensis. Lineage (NCBI taxonomy): Eukaryota > Metazoa > Mollusca > Gastropoda > Stylommatophora > Oreohelicidae > Oreohelix > Oreohelix idahoensis. The sequence goes on from JAMPIV010000924.1 coordinate 52,001, forward strand.
CAGATATCTAAATTCTTTAAATGAACAAGAGTATCAGCCGTCGCTGTTAATTCTACCAATTTCATTTAATCCGAACTTTAAGTTAATTCTAGCTGACAAAAAATCGAATTGTTTAAATTATCAAATGTTATAATTTAGAAAAAACCGGAAACCAAGTTTCAGAATATGTCGTTAATTTCTAACGCAAAATCATCAATAATACATACAAGTTTCGTTTATAATTACCTTTGACTATAACAATTAATTCCAAAAACCTTTGTATAAATATGTTAACTAAACATGGTATCAAACCCATGATGAAAAAACAAAACAAAATTTTAAGTAGTGAATAAGAACACTCAGGACTATCTATAAAAATGACTATTACACTGTCCCAGTAAATGAGTTTGTACATAGGAATGAAATAATGCATAATTAAAACACAGTCATATAAGTAACAATAAAAAATAATTACGGCAATCAAATGTTACAAAGAGATTACATAATATTCCATAAACAACATATACAATTCTATACAAAGATTACAATAACATTCAATGTTTGTAAACAAAACAAATAAACAGGACCTTTCAAAAAAAAATCCTCCCAGGTCTTGCGAACATCTCATCAACACGCGAGGTGACATCATGGCACGGTGGGTTAATATACTGGCTAGGCTCGCTTGAATGGACAAATGGCACACAGTGACCTACATCTCTCCCAGGTAATGTAAAATATAGGAATGGTGACTCCCCTCGCAAAGTCGCTTGCTGTGAGTCAATACAAATGAAAATATCTATTTTAATCCATGATAAGATTATAAAAGAACACGGAAAAGTTCACCAAACCAAAAGTTACCCAAACTCTGTGGTTGTGTAAAGTTGTGGCCCTTTCTGCGATGTCAACAACTCTCGTCACATAGCAGACAACACAGAAGTCTTAGATACAACTTGACCTAATTCACTGTCGTCAGTGCGGTAGGCTGAAAAAATTACTTCCTTCACTAGAACGAGATGCTCTATTAAAATTACAAACATGACAAGCAAAAGTATTTAAGAACTCATTACCCTTCCTATTACTTTGATTGCTAATAATCTTGCTCTTATGTGGAGCCCAGTTAACCTGGTTGCGTTTTCTATTATTTCTATTGAGAGCATTGTTATTTGCTCTATTGAAATGATTGCACTGATTCAAATCCCAGTTTGCATAGTTAGGGTTAACATCTCTTCTTAGATACAAATGTCCACTAGATAGAATTTGCTTTTTACCAGAAAAATTATTACTAGATTGATAGTCTTGCCCACAGTTATTTCTACTATCATCTCTACAATTCTTAAGATCAAAATGTTGAGATCTGTTTAATTGCTTCCTGTTCTTAGGAGAAGAAACATTATCATATGATGAACTCTCTTTAACCTCAGGGTTATGTCTCCGATCAAAACTGTTTTTATCTTTGCTTCTGGCAATGTATTTAACAGCTGGGTCAGTAAAAGGTTTGATAGTCTCTTTATTTTTTTGCACAACATTTGTTTCCCTCACTGAACAAGGAGTGGTATGTTTGGTCCCTGTTATCAATTTATCAGATCTGTTAATAAATACGCGGTTGGTTTTTAACACCCTGACTTGAGATCTATTACTGTTTCTTTCGTTATCTACAGGACTGACTATTACTGTAGAATTTTCTTTGTTGGGCTACCGCCAAGAAACAATATTATTGGAAATAGCACTGGTAGTGCGTGGAAAGTTATATTTTCCACGAAAACATAAATGTCCATTATTCTCGACCTTAGAATCCGCAAAAAGTGTATGAGTCTGACTTTTTGCTTTTGTGGTCTGATGATACGAAACTTTCTGTCTATCATCGTCAACACTGACAGAAGACCACATTTTGTTATTCAAAACAATGTCAAGCAGGCCATCCACCCGTTTCCTGGCCTCTGAAATTTCAATATCTTTAAGTGCAATCTGTTCACTTAATTTCTTGTTTACACTTTCAGCTCTTAAAACTTTGCAGCTTTCCTCTGCTAGTAAATTTTCAATCTTAGTGACCTTCTCTGTCTCAGCCGTCAACTCTACTAATGTCTCTTTCTCATACTGCTCTTTATTTGCTCTCAACTGAGTGAACTCTAGTTGCAGTGACTGAATCTTAATATCATCATTGTTATTCATAATCTCGTTATTCTTCTTGGGGGGTGCAATATTCATCTCCTTAATGTGATCACTGAGAATCGCATTATCATCCATTACATCATAAAGCATTTCCATATAAGTCTTCTCATGTTCATTGCTCTCAATTTTCAATTTCTCATACATTTGTTTATTTTGCTGGGCCTCCTGTGTAATATTTTCCACCTCAACTTCCTTATCTTTCATCTGAACTTCCATTTGCCTTATCTTTAACAATGCTGACTCCAAACTTGCTTGCACACCAGCAAGTTCCGAGTTTGATTTATACAAATCGCTTGTGAGCTTAGACACTGTCTCATGTAGTCTATTTACTTCAACAGTACTCTTCACACAACTGTCCCTTTCCTGTAGGGCACTCCGTTTGTACTTTCTTATTTGCTCCTGTGTACTTTTGTTTTATGTCTCTTATTTGCTTCTTCTCTTCTAACTCCTTTTTCTGATCATCAGACACGTCGTTGCGCACTATCTTGCGTATACTCTTCCTTATGTGATCGCGTTCAACACCCATATAGCTGTACGAAAACACTCGAAGATCCATAACCAACAACCTCGCTAGATCCTTAGCCATACTCAAATGAGGAATGGACTGAAATCTATCATCAGCAAACTCTCTTAAAGCTCTTGACGCACTGACCAAAAACCTGTCCATAATATGTGCCTCAAGCTCTGGGCCTTTTAATTTCTGAAAATCTGTCCCTTCTTGAAACAGATATTCTAATAAAGGCCTCATATCCTCAGGGTCTATATCACAATCCATTGTGACTTGCTTACTCAGTCAACTATATATGTATTAATTAAACTTTCTACCTCACCAAACCAATTATCTTTTCAAGAAATTGCCATTATTTCTCAATTACTGTATCATCAATTCCTGTACATAGAACCTTTATATAAATTACTCATGCATCATCATATTCCATAATTAATCGATATAATTATCGACAACAACAACAATAGTTATCAATAGAATAGGATAGTGCAGATTGAGGCTTGCTGACATGGACAGAAGTGGCACCATTTACACACAACAAAACCACTTATCTGAAAATAATCCCGTCCTTTCCGCTAACACACTGGATATCACAAAGTTCTGCAGATAAAAACATTCCACTGCAGAAAGGTTCAAGGACTAGGCTCTCTTGTCTTCAGATCCCTGCCACAGTACAGTATACGCTCAACAATGCACAAGACGACAGGAACTGGAACACAGCAACTCCGCAACTCGTCACTTGAGGTATACGTGCAGACGAACTCTCAAAATACTGCACGTATAGTTGAACTTGAATATGGACTGGACCAGGCACTGTAACTCTTATGGCATGAATGACGCTGGTATCGATCAAATGTTTAATATCATGGACTCCTGTAGTCCTTCTTTCAAATGCCAAACCAATACTGTCAAAGTCTACTTGCAACTTTTAATACCAAAAAAGTAGGCTGGAAGCGCTGTACACCTGCAATTACAGGAGCTAGTAATGTTTTCTCGACGTCACTTTCAGTAGAAGGTATTATTGGTAATTTCCTCAATTGCGCCACACAGGCTATTCATAAATATAGAGAAGCAAACACTGCTGTCCCTAGGATATGCTGTCATTAATACCACACAGTTCATCAACGCGAATAGGTGTCGCAGGTATTAGATCCCGCTAAATTTGTAAACCACCACTGATACCGTCAGTTTTTGTTGATTGGAACCCCTAATACAATTGTAATCGTTTGATACACTGGGTATCGTTTGCAGTTGGATGTATTTATGGTGAAGAAGGTGAGTGTGTTTTGGGACAGTCCCTCACAGTAGCGTACACACCGAGTCATGGAATGGTGTAACGTCTGATGATTTTTAACCATGGTTTATTACAATTATAACATCACGTAGATCTAGACGAATACAGTTACATCGAAATATGAATCTTCATACTGCAGTTAACACACCATACGCCCATACACATCATGACTTACAAAATCTCTACTCTTCACATCAGTGCCCAAAGACTGCATCTACGGCAGTTATATAATAATCATGGCCTACAAAATCTTTACTCTTCACATCAGTGCACAAAGACTGCATCTACGGCAGTTATATAATAATCAAGGCCTACAAAATCTCTACTCTTCACATCAGTGCACAAAGACTGCATCTACGGCAGTTATATAATAATCAAGGCCTACAAAATCTCTACTCTTCACATCAGTGCACAAAGACTGCATCAACGGCAGTTATATAATAATCATGGCCTACAAAATCTCTACTCTTCACATCAGTGCACAAAGACTGCATCAACGGCAGTTATATAATAATCATGGCCTACAAAATCTCTAAAGTACTTCATTCTCAGAAAATGGCCTACACAAATCATGGCCTCCCAAAATCTTCGCTAAACATCTTCCTCATCCACATATAGCGAAAAACTCTTCGACATCTTATCTTCTGCACTACGTAGGCATCCATACAGAAAAACACATCAGGGCTGACCACCTCAGTCAAAAACCCCACACACACTGATCCCACGGGAACACACCCCGTTCACACAGTCACGAGAATCTACTGTTCTCTTCACACCGCTCTCAATCATACCTGCGGACACTAGCCGCGAGAGCTATTCACACATCACTCAAAAACAGTTCAGACACAGTACATTATGACCAGAGTTCACCCGCTATCTGACATACTGTTTTCACGAAACTAAGAGGAGATATTTTTAAACTAATCCACTACTAATCTGCAAGCAAGTACTCTAACCCAAAATTCACTCTACTCAACAAGTATTTTTCAAGATAACTTCCCTTTCATCACATCTGCACTCATTACTGACGTGTTAGGTCAGAGGAGTCATAGACTATTGTTAAGTACTTGGGAGTCCGCCCTTTGTCTGCGGCATGTTTGATAGAGGTACCTGACGCGCTTAATCGGTTGTACCTGAGTTACAGTATCAGTGGAACATAGATTGACAGACCATGAGCATTCTGAGGTATAAGCTGCTCGTGATTTATTGATGTCGGATGTATTCAACCATTATCGTGTCTGTGTTGTCCATGAACCTTGTCCAATTGACTGTGCATTTGATGTTGTCGTACGTCCTGTAATAAATTGTTGGAAACGTCTACAGTCGTTTACCACCTTATTGACATCTCCATGTTGATCGTCACTACAGCAATAAGATATACATTTATATTGCTACATCATATATATAATGCAACAACTATAAATAGATTTTACGACAAACACATAGACAGTTCACCAGAACTTGTCCAGATTTTGGTGTTTAAGACCCATATACATCCTGGTAAATCCCTGACCGCAGTGGCAGGATGGGGTCGCCTGTATCATATGATTGTATTATGTTTACCACGTTTTATATTGACAGTTACGAGAGCGTACAGCTCCAGTTCATAATTATAGATTAATATTGCCTTGTTGGTATATTCCAATGTCATAGTGTATATATATATATATATATATATATATATATATATATATATATATATATAACATTTTTGCGTCCCACGGTCTGATGTTTGACCATTAGTTCTATGCTGTTAGGCTGATGTTCGTTGCAGCTACTACATTTACGATTGTTAAATACTTAATGAATATTAGTTACTTCTTTTAAATATTGCCAAAGTATTTGTTTTGTTATTGTTGTTTGCACAACGGTTGAAAATCTTATACAATTATTTTTATGAAAATGTTAGCATTAAGTATGTTTCACAGCGTTCTACATATTGATATTGTTGAGAAGTAGTGTACATCAATACTGTTTAATGGCGAAGTGTATTAACAAATTTTATGTATCACCCGTTTTACGCATTATAAATATACTGGGATCCATCGTTTTACGATGAAAAAATAATTTTTTTTAAATTTTTTTCTGAGAGCCTCTACCAATAGGTTAGTTTTTAAAACAGTTACCAGCATGAGGTAGTTAGTTTATAGTACGCATATCTCTCCCTCTGGGATACCTTTATGTGGCCCGGGACGTATGTGACCGAATGGCCTTCCACGCTAGCGTTATCCCTGCTCCGACACTAGCATTTATACGTGCTATAATATCGTACATATAGGAATGACCGACATTAAAAGCAAATAAGAAGTTTTCACACAAAACGCAGTATCATTCAAAGTTCAGTCAGGGGGCACTGCTCTGAGAGGGCAAATATAGGGCAGTCCCAGATGATAAAAATGAATGAGAGCTAAGTGCGGAAAATGGGAAATGAATGTTGTGATTTGGGTTTTTTTTTCCATTGTTTAGGTAGAAAAGAGAGTTGTGACAAAAGTCGAAAAAAAACCAAAGACGTGTGAGACAAATGTCGAAATAACAGAAAGCCGTATGCAAAATGTCGACAACAGAGGGCCGTGTGTAGAAAATTGTAACGTGTGAAAAAAGAGTGAGTCATGTGAAAAATGGCGGGAGAAAGAAGTAGCTGGGTATAAAAAGGAGAGATGTGGGCGACAGACAGGCTTTTACAGAATTTTAGGACTTTAGGAAGGATTTTTTCAGAGAGTTTATAGTTTTTAGATTTAGAAGAAGGATATTACAAATAGACAAGAAATTTGTGCTAGGTAGTTTGTAGTGTTAGATGAACTTCGTCTTTGAGAATATCAAGACCAGTTTTTAAGTAGATCAGTTGATATTTTATTCTGTTGGATATATTTTTCCTTGTGGATATATGTATATTTTCCTTGTGGATAAACAACCAATCACTGTGAAAATACCGGTATTTGTCAAACGACGGTCAATAAACATATACTACATTGCTGTTTTTGGAACTTTACAGTTTTTCATTGGGATTATACCTTGTCATGTTGAGACTGTTTTGTTTAGCACTAAACACAAAAGGAAAGAACAAACCTGGGAAGAAAAATGAGCAAAAGTCAAGTATTACCACCTCTGACGGAAGGCCAGTTAGCACTTGAACTACAACAACATATAAAGGATTAACTCTGACCAAAGAAAATCAACATAACTACTAGTGCCGTATAACATTCTCGGCCACATAGCTAAGAAACTATTTAGTACAACTAATATAATAATATAAATCTAAGTACTGGTACTGTCAGAGATTAGCTAAGAAACTAGTTAGTACAACTGAACACAATAATACAAATATATGTACTGGTACTGTCAGAGACTAGCTAAGAAACGTTAGTACAACTGAACACAATAATACAAATCTATGTACCGGTACTGTCAGAGACTAGCTAAGAAACTAGTTAGTACAAATGAACACAATAATACAAATCTATGTACTGGTACTGTCAGAGACTAGCTAAGAAACTAGTTAGTACAACTGAACCCAATAATACAAATCTATGTACTGGTACTGTCAGAGACTAGCTAAGAAACTAGTTAGTACAACTGAACCCAATAATACAAATCTATGTACTGGTACTGTCAGAGACTAGCTAAGAATCTAGTTAGTACAACTGAACACAATAATACAAATCTATGTACTGGTACTGTCAGAGACTAGCTAAGAAACTAGTTACTACAACTGAATATAAAAATATAAATCTATGTACTGGTACTGTCAAAGACTAGCTAAGAAACTATTAAGTACAACTGAATACAATAATACAAATCTCTCTACTTTACGTGCTTATTTAGTTTTCCTTTGACCTCGTGTTATCTGTCTTTTTCGTAATTATCTTTTTCTGTCGTTAGTGTTTTTATACTTTTTATTTCACCTTTATGTCCCCACTCTTTTTGCCGTTTTCTCTTTACTCATTATCATCATTATCCTTCAATTCCTGAAGGAGCATAGACCTACTCAAAATGTGTGTCAGTGTTACCGGTGGTTTTTCTTTACTGGACTGTCACTGACGTTGTCAGGGCTGTCGGGCTTACAACATGTGGCCGACGTATTTCTTGGTAACGCGAATATAATGTGGGCCGTTTCTTTAGCGTATGATTATGATCTGGTTAATAATAATAGGACCCGGTAACGAGGTAAGATGGGTCAATACAAGATGACCAGTAGGCACAGATAAACACTATACTCGTTGGAAGTGTTAGTGTTAACAACATATTTATTCATGACGAAACTTTACATCAGTAGTTTACAGACATTCTTTATCAGCAATGGTCATGGTAAGAAAATGTACAGAGCACAATTACAATTCACCAAAGACGTTGACCGACTGCACTAACCGTTACCACATCAAGGTTAACAGATTGGTAGTATACATGGTTCTGGCGAAATGACCATGTTAATATTCTTTACGTAGTTATCTATATTCCTTTACGCTTCTATCAGCTCCTAGCGTTAGTGGGACGCACTAGCAACTTGGCATACCTGGTCAAGTTGAAGCTCTGCCATAACGTTAAAGGAGACCAAGTATCGAAGGCAAGATAGTTAAAACGAGCCGTTTCTGGCTAAATATTCAAATTACAAGCTTCTTGGCATAGCTCCATCAAGAAGAGTGTATTCATCTCTCAGATGATCATAATTGCTACACATTCGTGTCTTCTCTTGACTTGGGTAAGAACACCATAATCAATCACGTCTATACCAGACGCTAGTTATCTGGATCTGCCTCAAGTACGATGCCAGTATAGTAACAAATCACCGCAACATACCGCGCCATACAAGTTTAATAATGGTTGTGACGTACGTCTAGTTTGACAAGCGAATTTTCCCTGATATGATGGATGATTTAAAGGGACCTTTAGATTTTCATAACATTAGAACCCCTGAACATTTGTTGTAACTTTTCGTTTGCCAGAACGCATTCCACCGGGACTCATGTAGGATACAGCGACGAGATCAAAGAGACAGACCGAGGGATCTTAAGGGAGACTATCGGCGCTATCAAAGACAGTAGTTTTCCCTGATACGAGACGCAGTTGCTTGCCGCTAATTTCGCGTCTCGGTGTCAATCGAGGAACCGAGCGAACGGGGGAAAGCGAAACGGGCAGCAGCGAGCGGATACGAAGACCAGGGGCGGCTTCTTCTCTTGATTTGGCGGTCAGATCCCCAAAAGTTCGTGAGATCAAATAAGTTGTCAAGTTTACCATGTCCCACTCAACTTACATTTCATTTTAGCTAAATAGACCATGAAGAACTAGACACGTTATCACTCGCTGGCCAGATCTTTACAGAAGCACTAGCTTTATTGAAATCTTGTTATAGATTTTCCCCTGGATTTTATATATATTTGCAGTGTTTTCTATTCTGTGCAGAGCGGTAATATATATTGTGTAAAGTGATCAGTGGTCTAGTTCAGTCATTCTATTTCAATGGATTTTGTGTTAATTTAAATCTATTTAATTAAACCATCTCAAGAGTTCCAGTTTTAAATATAATGATCTATCTATTATATTATTTCAAAAGATAATAGATGCTTAAATTAACTTTTAAAGTCGCGAAGGAATTTATAATTAATAAATTCAGTTAAGTCCTAGTTTTATAGATGTGGGTTTTTAACCACTAGAATGCGCGCAGTGTTTATTAAATACATAATTAAATACGCGAGCATATATATAATAGGCTTAACGGGAAATTCATCGCGCTTTAGAAGGTTATTTGTTTTCGGTATATTACATGTCTTTTTTTTTTCTTTCATACAGAGTGATCGTAACCTGTGCGATCCCAGCATTAAGAAAGCAATAAAGAAATCAATCTAAGCAAAGCAAAGCATAAACAGTGTGTAGAGTTCCCCTGACGCAGAACTTGTTGAGACTGTGTAAATTTTTAATCTTTGAGGCGATTCTATGTTTGGAATTCCGCTATCTAACTTATAGCAAAGAAAGCACACCCAAAGACAAATTTAACGCACCATCAAACAACTTAAGTCGTAACGGGAAGAAGAACACTGGCCCGAGCTTTGTTAGTTTACTGACACAGAGAGATAATTCATAATTTCCTGAACAGTGATGTGACTTAGTTTTCTCACTGGACTTAAACCATACCTCACGGATAAAGTGTACCAGCACGCGTAAGAATTTTATTATCAGCGGCATAGTCAAATAGACCACACCATCCTCACCCCGGTATCAGAGACCGTGCCCTCCCATAGAAACTGTTATTAAGAAAAGAGACACAACTACAGATTCATTTTCCAGCGATTACGGGATCCTTTTATGTGCTGACCGCCTACCCGATAATCTGGGGCTAGAACTTGAACAAACACTCATACATTTAGTTGAGGTGTAACTGCTGTTGTGTTATTCTATGGAGTGCAAGATTTTTTCACAATCGGTAAGTGAGAGCAAGATGAGTGAAGGCCTTTGCTAGCGCGTGTATGAATGACAGGAAATTAATTCTTTTGTGTGACCATTTTGTTAACTTGCTTACCTGGTAACATATATCTTTTCTGTATACCCTACATTGTTCCTTTAAGTGGGATAGTTGATAATTTGTTAACTCTGTTTTAAACCACCTCCTTTCCATTTGCTTAGTAAAGGGAAGAACAGCTGGGAAGAACAGGTTTTTTTTTCTATCACTTATACCTAACTTGGTAACACCTCTTTCAGAGTAATTAACTTTACTGTTAGGTTAACGTACCCGTGTTCCTGATATTATCTATCTCTGGACTGGGTTTGTCTTTGTCTAATAAGCGGGAAGGGCTTAGTCGATACCAATCTTCTTCACCCCTCCCAAATTTGTTATTTGCATTTGTGTACTTATGATAATTTATGTAATATCTGATATTTTTAGTGATTGATGTTTAAAGTGAATAAAATCACATAAACTCATTTAGTTCTGTGTGTTGGATATACCCAAAGCCCAACTTTTCCCCTATTCGTTTAATATAGTTTGTATCAACGTCGTGTGTGTGTTTGAAAACACCAAATCGGTGAGCGCGCAGATGCGAGTCTGGAAAACTGGCAAATAATTGTTTGACCAGGAGAGTGAAAGAGAATTTTGATTGAGTTTGGGAGATTGACTTTAGGGACGGAGTTTGTTGTCAGAGATTTAAAATTTAGGGGAAATTTTTTTTTTTCCTTTTAAATTGTTTTAATATAAATTTTTCTCTACTGTTAGTAATAGTAGATTCTTTTCCAGTGTAACTTACCATTTAGTGGCATAGTCGCTTGCGTTTAGAGCCTTAATTGCCAGATAATAGCAGCGATAAGTTTGCACAGTACAGGTAGGAGGTAACACAGGTAAATTTGTACTTGTGTTTTTTTTTCTCGTAGCGGTTCAGAGTTCCTCCCTTTCGCGTTTCTTCTTACTAGTTCTCTAAGCATACTTCATCTTATTCTTTAACAATGGCAGAGAGGATAAAGATGAGGTCCATCTTGAGGCTGGAAGCGAAAGAGGCAGGATTAGATGCAGAAGCTGCAAACGCGTTTATTAACCAGGAATTGGAAATATATGACGCGGAGCAACAGAGAGCCGAAGCTGAGAGGAAGGCGAAGCAACAGAGAGCCGAAGCTGAGAGGAAGGAAGAGAAAGAAAGAACAGAGAGGAGAGAAGCCCAGGAGAGGGCAGATAAGAAAGAAGCGGAAGAACGTCTTTTGGAACAGAAGAAAATTGAAGCAGAGATGGAAACTCGCAGAGAGAGAGAGAGAGAGACAAGGAAAGACAGCATCAACTGGCGCTTAAGGCTCTAGAGAGTCGGGGGCGCCTCTACTTCGACTAACGGAGAGCCGTCTTCGCCCCAGTCTCAATCAATGGACCTCTCCAGTACTCAATCTGCCCAATTAACTGCTATGTCGTTTTCTTTAGAATCTTTTCCTAGCCCTAACGAAAAAATTGACAGCTACCTAGAAAAATTGGAGAGACTCGCGAATCTTTATGGGTTAGAGAGTACCCGCTGGGCGCTCAAACTTTCAACGTCACTGAAAGGCAATGCTTATGACGTGTACACAAAGCTGGGACCGAATCAACATGATTACGACATGTTGAAAAAGGCCTTACTACAGCAGTTTGAGATGACTGCCCGAAAGTTTCTGCAGTTGTTCAGAAACAGCCGAAAAGAGAGCACGGAAACTTTTCCCCAGTTCTCTACACGTCCCACGGGTTATCTGACAAAGTGCATTGAATTATCTGACCTACCTCTTTCATATGAGGGACTCCTCGAACTTGTTCTTGTGGAGCAGATAAAATCCACTTTGTCGAATGAAACTCGTAGATTTTTGGCTGAACAGGGGGCAGTCAGGCTTGAAGACATACTCAATAAAGCCGAACGCTATAGCAATGCAATGGCCGAACTTCCCAGCACTAAACGTAAACCCACCGATGAGCCATCTCGAAAACAGAATCTAGAGCAGGCATCCTATTCTTCCACTTCCTCTCAACATTATAACCAACGAGATAACAATACCCAGAAACCTCCCCAGGAAAAATCGAAATTCTACAAAACCCGATACCCCCCCAAACAAAAATTCTGATCAACCCAACAAGCCTACGTGGCAGCGCGGCCACCAAGGTCAAGGAAAAGGGAAGACCCCTACACCAGGAACGTCTGATCAGGGCAAACAAACCGGTGCAAACCGCATTGGATGTTTGCATACAGCCTCGAAAGGTAGAGTCAATGTCAGTGATTCTCAACCTGAGGGGGACCGACCCTCAACTCGAGGAACTGTAATTTTGAACGGTACCTCTACTACTTGTCTTTTTGACACTGGATTAAGTTTTGATTGTATTGTCGCTAGGCACCTAGTCAAACCCGGTCAGGAGACAGAGGAAACCGTCAAACTTAGTGGAGTTTTCAGGAGTGATGCACCCAGGACGCTTCCTATCGCACTGGTAGAAATACACTCTGACTTTGTCAGAGGAGTTATTAAAGCGGCCATAATGGATGATCCGATCTACCCAGTTATCCTGGGATGTAGATATGTGTTCATTGGGAGACCTAAGGAGCCGATTGTGGCAGCGGTAACCACAAGAGGGCAAGCCAAGAAGGAGAGGGAGCCTGCGCCAAACTTGTTGCCGAATGAACTGAAGGAGGCGCAACAAAAGGACCCTACTCTGGCGCCCTGCTTTAAAAAACTGCCCATGGCTAAGGACCCCAGACACAACGGAGACATCTTTTCTAAGGATGGTGTATTGTATCGTAGAACGGGCAACCCGGACACGGGGAATAACCAGCTCCTAGTACCGACGCAGTACAGAAACCAGATCTTAGAAATGGGGCACTCTCTTCCCTTTAGCGGACACATGGGACAAAACGCCACTATTCAGCGAATAAAAAACCACTATTGGTGGCCAGGAATGAACTCTGACATTGTCAGGTACGTGAAATCCTGCGCCCAGTGCCAACGGGTAGCACCCAAGCACTTGACACCCCCAGTACCTATGGGGCAAATGCCAATAGTAGGGACTCCATTTGAACGGGTTGCTGTCGACATTATTGGTCCTCTGGAAAAGACCAAAAGAAGGAACAGGTTCATCCTGACCTTAGTTGACACTTGCACTATGTGGGCCGAAGCCGTACCGCTACCATGCACTAATTCCAAGCATGTCGCAGAAGCCCTTGTGCAAATTTTTACACGGTTGGGATTCCCTCAACAAGTTTTGACGGACAATGGATCCCAATTCCGTAGCCTGTTAATGGAGGAGATCTTTAAGATCTTGAGGGCCAAACATATCCACACAAGTCCCTACCATCCGGCCGGAAATGGGCTCGTGGAACGTTTTAACGGTACCCTCACCATGATGTTACGTAAGCTGGGTCAGGAGAAACCGGAAGACTGGGACCAATATATATCGGCTGCCTTATTCGCCTACCGAGAGGTACCCCAAGCGTCTACGGGTTTTGCGCCAGCTACACTTTTATTTGGCAGACCTATTAAGGGGCCACTAGAAGCCTTACTTCGGTCCCTGACAGACCAGAAGGCTGACGAGACAGTCGTCTCTGCAAGCAAGTATGTATCTGAGCTTAAGGAAAGGCTAAAGCTAGGATGGGATCTAGCTACTACCAACCTTAAGAAAGCCCGCGCTAAAATTACTAAAAGATACAACAAAGCTGCAAAAGAGAGAGAACTACAACCAGGGGAGAAAGTCCTATTGCTACTTCCAACCGGAAGCAATAAACTTCGCATCGGATGGCAAGGACCGTTTACCGTCCTTAAAAAGATCTCACGTACCAACTACAAGATCTCCATCAAAGGAAAGGAGAAGGTCTTCCACATAAATCTGCTAAAGAAATATTTGGAAAGACCGGTGCCATCCTCCGAGCATCTCCTGGCTGTCGCCATAGCAACGGAAGACGAGGAAGATGATGATGGTTGCATGGAGTATCCACTGCAACCCACAGAATCCTTTAAAGATGTCAAGTTCGGCGACAATCTCTCACCAGAACAACAAACAGAAACTAGGGCTCTACTAAAACAGTACAGTGCAGTTTTAACGGATGTACCTGGTCGAACAAATCTCATTGAATTTGATATGAAATTAACAAACGAGACCCCTGTTCAAACCAGAGTTTACCCCATCCCGTACGCTAAAGCTGATGCACTTCGCGGAGAAATAGACAAGCTGCGTCAGGCAGGAATTATCAGTGAGTCTACATCTCCTTACAGCTCGAGCGTAGTGCTGTTGCAGAAGCCCAATAAGGAAGTTCGGCTGTGCATTGATTACAGGTTGCTAAACGCTGTAACGGAATTCCAGCCCGAACCTCTCCAAACTGTTTCTGAGTTGTTCACCAAGCTCAGCAAAGCTAAGATCTTCTCCAAGATTGACCTCAGTAAAGGTTATTATCAAATACCAGTCAAGGAGGAAATTAAACCTTTGTTAGCTTTCAGCACTAGTGAAGGACATTACACATTTAACGTGATGCCGTTCGGTTTGCATAACGCACCAGGAGTGTTCACCAGGATGATGAGGAAGCTTCTAGAACCTTTGCAAAGTCCCCATATCCATAATTTCATGGATGACATCTTAATTGCATCGGAAACCTATGAAGAACATATTGCTACGGTTGCTATGCTCCTCAGGAGACTACAGGAAACGGGTCTCACAGCCAGACCTAGCAAATGTCTCATCGGGTTTGAACAGTTAGACTTCCTGGGGCACACTATTTCTCACGGATGCAGTTGGCCTATTAAGAAGAACGTGGAGAGAATAGTGGCAGCAAAAAGACCCCGAACGAAGAAAGACGTACGTTCCTTCATATCGCTATGTGCATACTATCAGAAGTACATCCAGAACTTCAACGGACTGACGGCACCTCTGACTGACCTCACAAAGAAAGGTTGTCCTGATAAGGTCATATGGGATCAAAAGTGCGAACACGCGTATAGCACTTTGAAAGGACAGTTGTCTGCATACCCCATTTTGAGGTTGCCTGACCTCAAGAAACCTTTTGTACTGAGAGTCGACGCGTCAGGTCAGGGCATCGGGTCAACACTGCTTCAAGCCGATGACAGTGACCTGAACATGCTATTTCCAGTTGCCTATGGCAGTCGGAAATTAAATAAAGCGGAACGGAACTACAGCGTAGTTGAAAGGGAATGTCTTGCTCTGATTGACGGTATCAGACGCCATCATGAGTTTCTTTATGGTACATCGTTCACGGTGCAAACAGACCACGCTCCGTTAGCATTTCTTGGTGCCAATAAAGAATTTAACGCTAGGATCATGCGTTGGGCCCTCCTTCTAAGCGTCTATTCTTTCAAAGTGGAATATATTCCGGGAAGACAGAATGTCGGGGCTGATTTTCTGAGTAGAAACTGGTCTACAGAGGAAGAAGAGCAAACTGAAGATACCACTCATCCTAAAATCACCAATCAGGTCACCTCCATTGTCAAAAATGAAAATATGAAAAATGGTTTCATGTCTAAAAGTGGGGACGATTGTGACGTACGTCTAGTTTGACTAGTGAATTTTCCCTGATATGATGGGTGATTTAAAGGGACCTTTAGCTTTTCATAACATTAGAACCCCTGAACATTTGTTGTAACTTTTCGTTTGCCAGAACGCATTCCACCGGGACTCATGTAGGATACAGCGACGAGATCAAAGAGACAGACCGAGGGATCTTAAGGGAGACTATCGGCGCTATCAAAGACAGTAGTTTTCCCTGATACGAGACGCAGTTGCTTGCCGCTAATTTCGCGTCTCGGTGTCAATCGAGGAACCGAGCGAACGGGGGAAAGCGAAACGGGCAGCAGCGAGCGGATACGAAGACCAGGGGCGGCTTCTTCTCTTGATTTGGCGGTCAGATCCCCAAAAGTTCGTGAGATCAAATAAGTTGTCAAGTTTACCATGTCCCACTCAACTTACATTTCATTTTAGCTAAATAGACCATGAAGAACTAGACACGTTATCACTCGCTGGCCAGATCTTTACAGAAGCACTAGCTTTATTGAAATCTTGTTATAGATTTTCCCCTGGATTTTATATATATTTGCAGTGTTTTCTATTCTGTGCAGAGCGGTAATATATATTGTGTAAAGTGATCAGTGGTCTAGTTCAGTCATTCTATTTCAATGGATTTTGTGTTAATTTAAATCTATTTAATTAAACCATCTCAAGAGTTCCAGTTTTAAATATAATGATCTATCTATTATATTATTTCAAAAGATAATAGATGCTTAAATTAACTTTTAAAGTCGCGAAGGAATTTATAATTAATAAATTCAGTTAAGTCCTAGTTTTATAGATGTGGGTTTTTAACCACTAGAATGCGCGCAGTGTTTATTAAATACATAATTAAATACGCGAGCATATATATAATAGGCTTAACGGGAAATTCATCGCGCTTTAGAAGGTTATTTGTTTTCGGTATATTACATGTCTTTTTTTTTTCTTTCA
The DNA here is from genome assembly GCA_024509875.1 of Oreohelix idahoensis. Taxonomy (NCBI): domain Eukaryota; kingdom Metazoa; phylum Mollusca; class Gastropoda; order Stylommatophora; family Oreohelicidae; genus Oreohelix; species Oreohelix idahoensis. The sequence goes on from JAMPIV010000924.1 coordinate 68,870, forward strand.
TACAGAGTGATCGTAACCTGTGCGATCCCAGCATTAAGAAAGCAATAGAGAAATCAATCTAAGCAAAGCAAAGCATAAACAGTGTGTAGAGTTCCCCTGACGCAGAACTTGTTGAGACTGTGTAAATTTTTAATCTTTGAGGCGATTCTATGTTTGGAATTCCGCTATCTAACTTATAGCAAAGAAAGCACACCCAAAGACAAATTTAACGCACCATCAAACAACTTAAGTCGTAACGGGAAGAAGAACACTGGCCCGAGCTTTGTTAGTTTACTGACACAGAGAGATAATTCATAATTTCCTGAACAGTGATGTGACTTAGTTTTCTCACTGGACTTAAACCATACCTCACGGATAAAGTGTCCCAGCACGCGTAAGAATTTTATTATCAGCGGCATAGTCAAATAGACCACACCATCCTCACCCCGGTATCAGAGACCGTGCCCTCCCATAGAAACTGTTATTAAGAAAAGAGACACAACTACAGATTCATTTTCCAGCGATTACGGGATCCTTTTATGTGCTGACCGCCTACCCGATAATCTGGGGCTAGAACTTGAACAAACACTCATACATTTAGTTGAGGTGTAACTGCTGTTGTGTTATTCTATGGAGTGCAAGATTTTTTCACAATCGGTAAGTGAGAGCAAGATGAGTGAAGGCCTTTGCTAGCGCGTGTATGAATGACAGGAAATTAATTCTTTTGTGTGACCATTTTGTTAACTTGCTTACTTGGTAACATATATCTTTTCTGTATACCCTACATTGTTCCCTGTAGTACCTACAGGTTTTTTTTTGTTCCTTTATGGGATAGTTGATATTATCTATCTCTGGACTGGGTTTGTCTTTGTCTAATAAGCGGGAAGGGCTTAGTCGATACCAGTCTTCTTCACCCCTCCCAAATTTGTTATTTGCATTTGTGTACTTATGATAATTTATGTAATATCTGATATTTTTAGTGATTGATGTTTAAAGTGAATAAAATCACATAAACTCATTTAGTTCTGTGTGTTGGATATACCCAAAGCCCAACTTTTCCCCTATTCGTTTATTATAGTTTGTATCAACGTCGTGTGTGTGTTTGAAAACACCAAATCGGTGAGCGCGCAGATTCGAGTCTGGAAAACTGGCAAATAATTGTTTGACCAGGAGAGTGAAAGAGAAGATTGAGAGACACGATTTGTCGTAAATAAGTCTGTCTTTACTCTCCTCCAGCACGCTGTGAAGTAACTATTAAATCTCTACATTTTCTATCACTGAGCTTTCCATCATCATTTTCCACTCTAAACCGGACCACTATTTCTACGACTCTTTTCTCTCAAAATAAATTTACGACAATGGTGCACGATCGTACGCAAATAATATAACATACAATTAACCTAGATGCGCTCAAATGTGCGTCTACAAAATACTAGACGTGCACGTTAAGACCTTAAACATTTAACCCCCCCCCCTCTCCCCTATGAATATAAAATAACTTAACAGTTGGTGTCGCAGGTCAGTTAGTCTTGAGCACTGTAACAGCAGGTGTTCAACTGATTCCTCATGGTGGTGGCAGTGCCTCCAGTTTGGTTCACGTAGTGGGTCTATTCTATTTAAATGTTTACTGACATGACATGGCCTGTTCTCAGCTGGAAGATTAGACTCTGATCTCTTCTTGTCCGTTGTTTAACTGGATCTTGATGGTTTGGTTTCGCTTAATAATTGAAGAAAGGACGCCCTGTCTGGGTGGTAGCTTACTGGTTTAGCTAATCTTGCCTATAATCGTTTCTCAGGATCTATTGGCAGGTGTGCAGTGTGGTACTTGATGGGAACAGGGCTGTCCTGCTCCACTTTTGGATAGTTTATCGGCTTTTACATTTCCTGGGATTAAGAACACAATACACTACAGATATGAAATATTTTATCTACACTGAATTAATTGCAAGCTATGCTTTGGGGATTTTTTTCTACATCACAATGTTGAAAAAACTGGACTCATCTCTCTAACGAACTACTCGGTACATTCATTCCTAAGACGCAATATGTTCCCAAATCTTGCCTGTGACGTTAAACTCCGCCCATACAACCAATAGCTAAGAGTCTTCTGGTCTCTCGTACCTAGAATATCTCTTGTCCCCTGTGAGTCTAAAAGTGTGTGGGCCACTCACTAACAACTTTCAATGCCGTGCTGTATGACAAACAGAAGCAAAGAAAATCACCCGCCTTCCAATTGTCACAATGACCTCCATCAACTTCTGTTTGTCTAGATCGATAAGGCTTTGGCGCTCATTTATAACAGTACATTGGGAACTCAACACAAACTGTGTACATATGGAACTAAATACAAACTGTGTACATATGGAAATCTATAAAACTGTGTACATATTGTACACATGTGGATAGCTGTGTACATATTCTTCTTCTTCTTCTTCTTCCGTCCTTAGCCACCGACCGTCAAAGCAGTCAGTGGCCATTACGCCTAGTGGCGTCTTAGGGCAACAGCAGATAGGTTTTCTTTGCCATTGTTTCCCATCACGCCTAGTGGCGTCTTTAGGGCAACGGCAAATCAACCCATTTGCTGTTGTTTCCGTAATCGAAGTGACTGGCAAACGGGTGATCAGCCCGTTGTAGCTGTGTACATATGGAACTAAATAAAAACTATGTACATATGGAACTCATTTCAACTGTGTACATATGGGACTCAATTCAAACTGTGTAAATATGGCACTCAATACAACTGTGTACATATGGTACTTGTGACATATTATGATAATAGCTTTCATCTATCTATTTCGTTATCTACATTTTTCGTTTACCAAACCATCACCTACGCCTGTTTTGATAACATAAACCATTCTAACGCTCAGAGATCTGCCCCTTTTTCTAATTTAGCACGCATTCAATTGCTGTTCGCTATTTCTTTGATGTATGCTCATGAGCAGACCTATTAGCTAAACGCTGAGCGGGGTATCTGTAATTTATTCTTAACGACAGTGATTGAAAATCGTTGGATAGGATCACATAGCGATCAAGAGCGGATAATTTGGAAGTGAGGTGAGACCAATTTTTATTACCTCCCTTGTAATCCGTTCGCTAGTAAAGTAATTAAACACGGCAGATCGCCAGATCAAAGACGGGCTCGCTCGATTTCGTTACGGCGGGTAACAGTGGGATTTTACGATCGAAGGAATCTCGCACAGTCTGGTCAAGTACGTTACGCCTGATCTAAAGAGAGTGCAGGGGGAAAGGGTGTAGATTTCTTTAATCCAGAATTTCAGCAGAGATTTCCCCGTAGGTGCTAACATCTGGCAGAGAGTCTGGTTTTCGGTCTACAGTGTACATTCCCTTTGATTTCAGATATATATATAAACCCCAGCAGTCTAACTAAATTTATCCAGTACTCATCAGACTGTAAAGACATCTAGCTCGTTTTCTAGAATCCTTTGTATAAAGTGAAGTTCTTAGTTTTTCATTGGAGAATAGTCTTAGAAGTTTATGTGAAGGTAATGTATCTACTAGTAGTTGGAGTGATTTAAGTGGTAAATTGTCAATTATATTTTTCTAAGATGTGTACAGAGCGATTTACTAGATAGGTCTGACATTTATATTTCTCTAAGTTTTACTGTGTTACAGTGGATAGCAGAACAATTAATAATTTCTAGCTAAACTCTTCCAGCTATAATATAAATTTAATTAACTGCTAGTAACCAGTCAGATAATATTTTAACCAACTAAGTAAATGCACTGATTCATCATGAGTTTTGACGAAATATGTATTTATTTCTAATTCATGATGACTGATTTTTTTTTTAAATGACTAGAATTTATTTCCCGGAAGTTTTTAAACGATAAGACAAGCTCTAAGCTTGTAGATATAATTTAAGTTAAATAACCGAAGTGGATTAATATCTTCTATGTTACGTGGGGTAAGGATAGGATTGTGAATACTATATTATGTTAAGTATTTTGTATGTTTTTCTCTTAACGCACTATTTGGGTCAAACCCTTAACCTTACCAGCGACTTCCATATGAATCTGAGTATAACCTTACAAAAGAACATTCTGATATAAATATCGGGTTTTCAAGGTGACCTGTCTGGCCTCGTGTTTTACACCCACAAAGAGACAGAGTACCAACCCAAAGAATATTAATAATAAATTGTAACTGGACTTATAGAATATCCAGATTTCTTTTCCCAAGTTCATATACGAGGAAAGGTCAAAAAGTAATGCCTCGTAATTTTTAATTTCATTCAATAGACAAGAAAACAGATAAAATTCACATTGAAATGTAGCCCCAAGTCTGAACTTCAAAAATGTATTTCTCAATGTAGTCTCCGTTATTTGTTACAGTTTTTGTCCATCTTCTCACAAGGGCATGTATTCCCGCACGGTAAAAATGTGTGTCCTTTTTCCTAAACCACAGGCGTACGGCGCGTTTAAGCGTCTCGGTGTCCTCAAAATGATGTCCGCGAAGATCTTCTTTCAGTGGTCCAAATAGATGGAAGTCAGAAGGTGCAAGATCGGGACTGTAAGGGGGATGTGGTAACAATGTCCAGCCAAATTCTGCAATCGCATCAATGGTGCGTTTAGCGGTGTGTGGCGTGGCATTATCGTGCAACAGTAGTGCAGTTCTCTGATCTTTTAATGGGTAAAGTCGGCGAAGACGACCTCTAAGCTTCTTCAAAGTTTCAATGTAACGGTCTGCATTCACCGTGTTTCCCTGTTCCAAGAAGTCGAGAAGAATCACACCCTTTTCACCCCAAAACACGGAGGCCATAACTTTCCCTACAGATGGTTACCTTTAGAACTTCTTTCTTGTCGGCGATGTTGTATGATGCCATTCCATTGACTGCCTCTTAAATTCTGGTTAAAAAAAATGAACCCAAGTCTCATCACCTGTCACAATATTCGATAAAAACTCTTCTCCTTCAGTTTCGTAACGGTGCAGGAGGTCGATGGCTATGGTTTTCATTGTTTCTTTATGTCTGTCTGTCAACATTCTGGATCCCCACCGTGCACAAACTTTTGAATAACCCAGGTCTTTAATGATGTTCTGGACACTGCCTTTACTAATGGACAACATGGAAGAAAGTTCATCCAGTGTTACCCGACGGTCACCACGAATGATGCCATCAACTCGATGAATGTGGGGTGTGTGGGGAATGGAGGCATTACTTTTTGACCTTCCCTCGTACATTCAACCTGTGGGGGCGACATAATCAAACATTGACATTACCTGAATAACAACTACTGTGTTGTGAAGAAGATTTATCCTGAACAGATTTATTTACCTGACACTTGATTTAACGATTGAAGGTTCCAAGCTACTGTACACTGTGAACATTAGATCTCTTAATTATTTTACTACCTGGACAAAAATTGAAGTGACATAACCAGCATCCTACTAACAGTAGCGAATCAAGCGTTTCCCATCATTTGATTTAATTAGTCTTTGGAGAAACTGGAGCTTGATTCGTCAATAACCAAACCTTGGATGGGTTGTGCGTACCTTACGATTGTTCCAGATGTTGTGAAAGCACCTATTAGGTAAGAGTGAATGGTTGTGATCACAGGTTTGTCAGAGCGAGAGAAAACAGGGATGAATAATTCTTTCATTTTATAATTCATGTACTAACTTTGTATTTTCTATGCACGTTTTGCTAAGGCTGTCCCTTTCAGAATAGATTAACGTATAAACTCTGTTCTTTATTATAGAGGGAAATCCTAGACCATAGCGTATACATCTTTGACTCTTTGGGGGTTAATAACTTTTCTTCTAACGGGATCTTGTCTCCATAGAGGGAGGGAGGATTATACCTATGAGTCTATTATCTTGATTAATTCATTAACTTATGGTTATTTGTATTTGATTTGATATTCAAATTATTTCTGTTGTGAAGTTTCTTATGATAAATAAAATTTACATAAACTTTATTTACGTGTGTTGGTCAGCTCGTCCCAAAAGATCCCTATTCCATAGATATAGTTTTCACGTCTGTGCATCTAATTGTCGTCACGTATCTGTGTGTGTGTAGATGTGAGTGGTTGAATATATATATATATATATATATATATATATATATATATATATATATATATATATATATATATATATATATATATATATATATATATATATATATATATATATATATATATATATATATAATATATATATATATATATATATATATTATATATATATATATATATATATTATATATATAATATATATATATATATATATATATATATATATAAATATATATATATATATATATATATATATATATATATATATATATATATATATATATATATATATATATATATATATATATATATATATATATATATATATATATATATATATATATATATATATATATAGATATATATATATATATATATATATATATATATATATATATATATATATATATATATATATATATATATATATATATATATATATATATATATATATATATATATATACAATATATAAATATATATATATATATATATATATATATATATATATATATATATATATATATATATATATATATATATATATTATATATATATATATATATATATATATTATATATATATATATATATATATATATATATTATATATATATATATATATATATATATATATTTATATATATATATATATATATATATATATATATATATATATATATATATATATATATATATATATATATATATATATATATATAATATATATATATATATATATATATATAATATATATATATATATATATATATATATAATATATATATATATATATATATATATATATATATATATATATATATATATATATATATATATATATATATATAGGGAAACTGTCCGATCTAAGAATCTCAGTCGTAACCGACTATCTACCATCTGTCAAATCCAGGGACAGACTTTACCTTTTTCACCATTTCACTCGTGGAAAAAATATATTTCTTTACCTTATCTCCCACTGAGCTATCACCTGTTCTAGTTCTATTTAGACGGGACCATCATTGATCTTAAATTCCTATCCAAAAATATACGACAGTACTCAATACAAGCTGTGTACATATGGAATTAAGTACAACTATGTACATACGGAACTCAATATAAACTGTGTACATATGGAATTCAATAAAACTGTGTACATATGGAACTCAATACAACTGTGTACACATGTAACTCAATACAAGCTGTGTACATATGGAACTCAATATAAACTGTGCACATATGGAACTCAAAAAATGTGTACATATGGAACTCAATGCAAACTGTGTACATATGGAACTCAATACACAATGTGTACATATGGAACTCAATACAAACTGCGGACACATGGAACTCAATAAGAACTGTGTTCATATGTAACTCAGTACAAACTTGTACATGTGTAACTCAATAAAAATTGTGTAAATATGGAACTCAGTAAAACCGTTTACATATGCAACTCAATTCAAACTGTTGCCACATAAATATTGGATCGATCTCTTTTCCTCTCCGGCATTATTTAGTTAAATTTTTTGAGTGGAATAAATACGTGCTTTTCTTTGGTCGTCACATTTTCTTTCCCTGCTATCAAGCAGATATTTGGTACTGTCAAATCACCTTGAATTTTTAATACAAACTGTGTACATTCAGAACTCACTACAAACTGTGTTCGTATTGAACTCAAAAAAATGTGTGCACATGAACTCAATGCACACTGCGTACATATGGAGCTCAATACAAACTCTGTACATATGGAACTCAATAGAACTGTGTACATATGGAACTCAATACAAACCTTGAACATATGAAACTCAATACAAACCAAGCAATTTGGAACGCAAAACAAACTGTGTACACATGGAAATCAATACGACTGCGTACATACGGAACTCAATACAAACTTTGTACATATGCAACTCAATAAAACTGTACATATGGAACTCAATTACGAACTGTGTACATATGGAACTCAATAAAACTGTGTGCTTATGGAACTTAAACAAACTGTGTAAATATGGACCTCAAAACAAACTGGGGACATATGGAAACCAATAAATATGTGTACATTTAGAACTCAATACAAACCTTGTACACATGGAACTCAAAACAAACAGTGTATATATGGAACTCATTATACCTGTGTACATATGGGACTTAATACAAACGTAATGTGCAGCCTCAGATGTATGCAAATTTCCTAATATATGGTAATTTTCAGCCGAAGCTTTTCACAAGATGGGAAGAAAATGCATGCAAAACCTTCAAAAGTTGGAAGTTTTCGTCACGTTATGTCATTCTGTATACTATTACAGTTTTGGAAGAAACTAATTAAACAAACTAACTTTTTGGTTTTTAATTAAAAGGCGTCTTTTGAAAAGAAGATAGGTCGAACATATTGTGGAAACAAAAATTGATAGAAATAAAGAACGAATCAACGCACGAACTTTATTTTCAATGGCTTTAGAATTGAACTCGCAGGCCCGTCTAACATTCTGACCTTCTTGTCTCTCGTCTTCCATACTGAGTCTATTTATTCTTACAAGTATCTTAAAATACTACTTAAAATAAAATAAACAGCGCTTTCTTAGAGGTAATATGTAAATATATTTATTTGTGTCTACACACTGTTTGAGGTTTTTGTCTGTAACTAGGCGCACTGCACGTTTTTGGACTAAATAGAAGTGCTTAGTGTTGGACATGGAGCAACCATCCTAGATTGTGGAACAATAGTCTGGACATGGAGCAACGATCCTAGATTGTGGAAAAATATTCTGGACATGGAGCAAACATCCTAGATTGTTTAACAATAGTCTGGACATGGAGCAACCATCCTAGATTGTTGGACAATAGTCTGGACATGGAGCAACCATCCTAGATTGTGGAACAATTGTAAGGACATGGAGCAACCATCCTAGATTGTGGAACAAAAGTCTGGACATAGAGATCCCATCCTAGATTGTAGACCAATAGTCTGGACATGGAGGAAACATCCTAGCTTGTAGTACAATAGTCTGGACATGGAGCAAACATCCTAGTTTGTGGAACAATAGTCTAGACATGGAACAATTATCCTAGATTGTGGAACAATAGTCTTGACATGGAACAAACATCCTAGATTGTAGAACAATAGTCTTGACATGGAGCAACCATCCTAGATTGTAGAACAATAATCTGGACATGGAGCGACCATCCTAGATTGTAGAACAATAATCTGGACATGGAGCAACCATCCTAGATTGTGGAACAATAGTCTAGACATGGAGCAACTTTCCTAGATTGTGGAACAATAGTCTCGACATGGAGCAACCATCTTAGATTGTGCAACAATAGTCTGGACATGGAGCAACCATCCTAGATTGTGGAACAATAGTCTGGACATGGAGCTACCATCCTAGATTGTGGAACAATAGTCTGGACATGGACCAGCCATCCTAGATTGTGGAACAATAGTCTGGACATGGAGCAACCATCCTAGATTGTAGAACAATAGTCTGGACATGGAACAAAAATCCTAGATTGTAGAACAATAGTCTGACCGACAGAAAGAAAACATACTGGACAGTGAGATATCATGGCACGTGAAGAAGCCAGCAGTAGAACTGATAAACAATACAGGATTTAGGAAGGTGTGGACGTTGATAAATATAACAAACAATATGAACTGCTGAAGAGCGCTTTTCATCGCTGACGTCAAATTTTGTTTGGGTTTGCATTTTCTTCTTCTTCGTTCGTCATCATACTTCTACATTAGTGACTGCAATAAAGGCATAAGTCAGCTGAAGGTTCCTGACATCTCCAAACAGTTTTTCGTTGAGATAAGTAACTTGTTGCCATATACACTCCGTTCACTGTTTATCTGTCTCTTCGTTGCCTTGTTATTAATGTGACTAGGTATTTGAATTTAGTGACTTGTTTTAAAACTGTTCCATTCACTTTCATAGTGCATTCTGGGGAAGCCCTTTTCTTTGAGACAACCATTACTTCTGTCGTTTTGCTGTTTAGGATAAGGCCTTTATTTTTACTTTCTATCACAACTGTATCCACCATTGCCTGCAGCTCCTTTTCACGTTTTGCTATTAAGTTGTATCACCAGCGTATCTCAAGTTGTTTATATTGATCCGCCAAATGATATTCCTGGCATATCCTCTAGAGATCTTATTATATTTTCACTGTACAAATTGAACAGATCCGGTGACAGCACACATCCCTGCCTGACACCCTTTTTTACTTGCTGATACGTTTCTATCTGACTGCTAATTCTTACAGCTGCTGTTTGTTGCCAGTACATGTTCTTTATTATCCTCAAGTCTTTACCAATAATGTTGATGCTTTCTAACATTTTGATAATTTCCGCATGTTTCACCTTGTCAAATGCCTTAGTGTAATCAATAAAGCACAAATACAGATATGTCTTCACCTCTATGGCTCTTTCTAGTAATGTTATTATAATATATATAGCATTGTTTGTGCATTTACCTTCTACAAATTGACACTGTTCATCACTGATTTCTGGTATAATGTTATTTCTCACTCTTCTCATGATAATCCGTAATAATATTTTGGTCACATGACTTATAAGACTAATGGTGCGATGTTCTTCACATTCCATGGCTCCTTGTTTCTTTGGCAAAGCTATGAATATTGATTTTAGCAGATCATCAGGTATTTGACCACTGTTGTAGATGTCATTTAAGAGTTTTGTTATCACTTCTAATCCACATTCTCCCAAAGCTTCTATTTCCTCTACAGTTATATTATCCGGTCCAGGCGCTTCGCCTTTCTTTATGTGGCGCATATCATCCTCTACCTCTGCCACAAGTATTTGAGGTCCTTCACAACTGTCCTGGTCCTTCAAATCTGGTCTTTCATCGTGTAGCACATGTCATCCTCTACCTCTGCCACAAGTATTGGAGGTCCTTCACAACTGTCCTGGTCGTTCAAATCTGGTCTTTCAACATGTGGCGCATGTCATCCTCTACCTCTGCCACAAGTATTGGAGGTCCTTCACAACTGTCCTGGTCCTTCAAATCTGGTCTTTCATCATGTGGCGCATGTCATCCTCTACCTCTTCCACAAGTATTGGAGGTCCTTCACAACTGTCCTGGTCCTTCAAATCTGGTCTTTCATCACCATACAGCTTCTTGATGTATTCTGTCCACTTTTCTATCATG
>JAMPIV010000925.1:0-252500 GCA_024509875.1 Oreohelix idahoensis
GTTCTCGTATATACTAAGGATCCATTCGGGGTTCTCTAACTATCTTTTGTTGGAAAACTTCGTCGAACATTTTTTCTGTATTGCGCGCTTGATTGGTTCAGCAATTGTTTTTCGTGTCTTTTATAAGGAGATGCATTCTGATATGGTCTGCTCTAAGGCCATCAACGAATATCCCCACCAGCTGAGTTTCCACATCAGGTTTGGTAGGTATTTCTCCACACAACGCCTCTTCTGCCATATTGAGGAGTCTATCTCCGAAAAGCTGTACCGATTCATCTCCTTCCTGTTTCATGCTTCTAAGGACTGACCAAGCGTGCATTTTGTCTATAATTTCGCCATACCTCTGGATTAGCTCTTTTCTAAGGGACGCATAGGTCTCTGTGGGGTACTGCTGGGACCTCCTTCTTAAGAAATCAGTCACTAATGAATCGGAGCTTAACAGGGCGATTTTCTTTTTCTCGTCATCAGTTATTGCCTCTGCTATTGACGCAAATGTTTCCATGTCGGCCAACCATCTTCTGAATCTTTTCTTGTCTCCATCAAACGGTTGGACGATGGATCTGACTTGGGTGAATTTTTCGTAGTTGTCAGCTTTCTGTAAGTTTTTAGTGATGCGCTGTAGCGCTATCATTGTGGGTCCTTCCATATTCTGATTGTCGTGGGGCTGTGGTGGTTGTACATGTGCGGATTGGTTTTGCGGTTGCTGCTGTTGTTGTACTCCTAGTTGTTGAAAATTCTCTGGTAGTTGTTCCATCTTTCGTTAATGCTTAGTCTGTTTTTCTGCTCGTTATAGAGCACTGGTCACGGGCAACATATAGTTGTTATGTGACAGTGGGGTGCTTGGGGGTTTGCTGTTTTACGAAGAATCTAGTTAATCGACTAGCCTATACGCTAGAGGTGGAAATTGTTCTTCAACAGACTTAAGGTTGTACCAGTTTCTGGGATGATCCTCTAAGGTGTATTAGTTTGGAGCAGTTGGTAAGACTTTGCTTCTTTTAGATGTAAATGTAGCGATTAAATTAGGATGGATTGATTTATTTGCATAATGTCCAACTTTGGTATTTGATTCTTCAGCAGCATTGGTTTTCATAGAAACAACTTTTAATAGCCTTCAACAAGAGCTGACTTAAGTCAAATGTTACAAGTTCTTGAAGAATTGCATATTTACAGTAATAAGAAAATGCATATAGAATGTCTATATATAGTATTTCATTGATGCAATATCCCTATTTGCATCTTTTCTTCTTATTCAATTTGCAAAACATGGCGAGACTCTTCTATTTTTCTACAGTGTTCCTTCATTAGGTTAACGTTTTCTAAGTTCGACGACATCTTCCCATCTCGTCAGTTTGATTTATTGATCCAAGCTTTCTTTTACTTCTTGGTATTCCTTAGGTTTAATATCTCTCAACATAAGGACTTTCTTGGGGAGCCGCGCTAGCGTAGTGGTTACAACACCGCTCTGGCGACCGGGTGATACAGGATCAAACCCGAGCGACGGCATTTGAGGATTTTTCGTCGACCGGGATTTGGACTGGATTAACTCGAGACCTGGCGAGGACATTTGAAGAAGTGTCGTCGACCAGGGACTGGCGGCTCCTGAGCCGACCCAGCTGCAATGGGTACCTCCGAAATCGGCGAGTATTTGCCTGAATGGCGAGGGACACCTGTCTCTGTACAAGAAATAAAGGGATACTCACGTAAAATCAATGTCAGGTTAGACATAAATAATAACCTGAGATTTCGCCTCGAGTATTAGCGGGCGTACGAAAAAAAAAAAAGGACTTTCTTCCTTGGCAAAAGATCCAGATATGTTATTTAGTTTTCATTTTAACCAAATCTTCGAGCGTAACTCTGTTCCAGTTATGACCGTGAGCTCTATCAGCTATGCATTCAGTTTGTAATTAATACTTACAAGTATATTGAAATCACAAACAAATCACACCAATCTTGAAATACACTTTTGCTATATAAGTGCGACGTTGATCTCTTCAACATAAGAAATATACTGAGCTGGACTGGGCACGTCTTTTCGGTTCCGCTCTATCGTTCTAACTCTGCATGGCGTCGCGTACCCATTCTTGCCGGAGAAAAAGATCTGAGCTGTCTGATTGGTTAGGGGAATCACATGACTAGTTATGGCATTTCTAAAGCGAAGCTAGCCTAGTGCCCTGTATTTCTATATAGAGTGACGTCAACTGAGTCAGAATCGAAAACGAGGCTGAACGACGTGGACGCCATTTTTTGTCGAGAATAGCAGGGTTAGTAGCGGGAATAAGCGTCGGGTAAGATTTTTTTTTTTTTTTAAATTAATGAAGAAAAATATCCCGTTCAACCTCTGATGGGTTACAATTAGGATATATATTGTTTTCAATTCCAAATAATATGAACAACTGCCGATGAGAAAGTGGCATCACATTTGTCAAAAAACAAACAAAATCAAGAAGAAACCCCACCCCCCCCCAAAATGAACTACCACCCCCCCCCCCCCAAGTTACTATAAAACCCCCCCCAAAACCCCACAACCCCCCCCCCCATCTGTTTAAAAGTCATATGCATTGTAAGAACAAATCACACCTTCACATTCCCAGACATTAATATTAACATTTGTTCGTGATGAAAATATGTTTTGACAAATATTATGCACTGCCCACCCCCCAGGTCTGTCTATTCTAACACCTCTTCTATATTTAGAATAATAATATATCTAATATATATATATATATATATATATAATAACATATAATATACTATATATATTATAAATATCTACAAAACCTATATATAAATATCAATAAATAAATACATACAAACATACATACCAAACAATATACAACCAAACATACATACATACATACAATACCATACAACCTCCAATACTCCCATACATACATACATACAAATCTACATACCCAAACTTCATAAATACACTTACATACTAAATACCATACATACTGTGATACCTACATCCATAACATTACATACAATACAATACATACCCACCAACATTTTACCATACATACACAACAAACTACATACAAACAAAAAATAAACATTTTTCATAATCATACAAACAACAGACAATACCTTTACACACATACATACTACCACATACCCATACATTTAACAAATACATACCCACATCAACCAAAATCATACCAACATTACAACATACAAACACACCAACCCGTTTACATACAAATAATACTAATACATACCCTACAGACAACAACAAACAAAATACTATACACCTACAACATACCATTTAATTCATCATCCATACATACCTTTACAACATACAATACATACTTAACTACCTAACAAAACACTTCCATACATACAACATACATTTTTACCTCCAACCCAACAACATAACAACAAATACATACATAACAACAAAAACAAAAAACCCAACACATACAAAAATTACCCAACATACCACAAAACATACCTAAATAACAACAAACATACATAGGAAAACAACCAATTACAAACCATACATCATTTTACACCCATACCACATAACAAATACATGTTACAACATACATACATACATACATACATACATACATACATACATACATACATACATACATACATACATACATACATACATACATACATACATACATACATACATACATACAACAATCACAACCTTCCCCCAAACCACTACATATTAAGTCATCATAAACCCATACCATACCCATACCAACACTACCCAACAAATATATCTAACCCCAAACCCCCCCTCCTACATACCCATACACCAACATACATCCAACATACATAAATACAAATACATACATAACAACAACATACCCCCTACATACATAGTTGGCCCACAAAAATTACATAAAATACAAAAACAAACATAAACTTACATAACCTCTTAACACCTAAAAAATAAAACAAACATACAAACCAATTAATACAACATTACCCATATAAATTTACAAAATACATTTACCTATCATACAATATCCATCCACATACATACCAACATTTACATACATAAACCACATACATAAATACATACATACATAAATACAATACATAATTACTTAATAATACATACATCATACCAAACATCCATACATAAAACATAAATACATAATACACACAACCCACATACTAATACATACATACATACATACATAAAAACATACATACATACAAAAATACAAACATACATACATACATACATACATACATACATACATACATACATACATACATACATACATACATACATACATACATACATACATACATACATACATATAACATACATATTAATAAACATAAAAATTAAAAAATACTATAAAATAATACAATTTAAAACATACAAAAACATAATACAAACATATTAAACCAACATAATACATAACATATAACATATAATGAAAATAAACAAACATACAAAAAATTAAAATTTTATTATACATAAAAAAAAATATATACCCATTTCCCCATAAAATTAAAAACATACATATTTACAAACATATACCAGGACATATTAAAAACCAACATAAAAAATTTATACATAATACATATAAATAATTTAACATACATAATACTAATTATATTACAAAATTTTACAATTTATAATTTAGATAATATAACATATATACCATTAAAAATATTAAAATAAATATCCCAAAAATTTTATAAAATTTCATAATTTTATAATAAAATATTATTGATATTTATATATTATATAAATAATAATTTATATATTATAATATATATTATATTTATTATAAAATTTCAATTTAAATAAATTAATAATTATTTTTTTTTAAAATATTTTTTTATATATAAATATTATATAAAAAAAAAAATTTTATTTATTTTTAATAAAAAAATATATTTTTTAATTTAATTAATTTTTTATATAATTTATTTATATAATAATATTATAAAAAATAAAAATTAAAAAATTTATAATTATATATAAAAAATTAAATAATATAAATATATAATATAATATATATATATATATATATAATAAAAATATATATTTGTATTATTTTTAGTAATATTTTTTAAATTGTAATAAAATTATATAACATTATATAATAAATTATATAATATTATTATTATATAATAGTTATATATAATATATATATAATATATATATATATAATATATATATATAAATATATATATATATATATATATATATATTATATATATATATATATATATATATATATATATATATTATATATATATAATATATATTTTTTATTTTTTTTTTTTTTTTCTTGTTTTTTTTTTTCGTACGCCCGCTAATACTCGAGGCGAAATCTCAGGTTATTGTTAATGTCTAACCTGACATTGATTTTACGTGAGTATCCCTTTTCTTGTACAGAGACAAGTGTCCCTAGCCATTCAGGCAAATACTCGCCGATTTCGGAGGTACCCATTAGAGCTGGGTCGGCTCAGAAGCCGCCAATCTCTGGTCGACGGCACTCCTTCAAATGTCCTCGCCAGGTCTCGAGTTAATCCAGTCCAATTCCCAGTCGACGAAAAATCCTCAAATGCCGTCGCCCGGGTTTGATCCTGAATCACCCGGTCGCCAGAGCGGTGTTGTAACCACTACGCTTGCGCGGCTCCCATATATATATATATATATATATATATATATATATATATATATATATATATATATATATATATATATATATATATATATATATATATATATATATAAAAAAATTATATAATAAAACTATAATAAAATCTTATATTTTTATTAATTATAATAACATTATAATAAAATTATATAATAAATTATATAATATTATTATTATATAATATAATAATAATAATAAATTATATAATATAGTTATATAATAAAATTATAATAAAATCTTACTTACTTGGTCGTTCCCCTTCTACCTTGAGGTGTAGAGGTTTGGAAGAGTGCGCCAGACTATCCTATCGGCTGTCTTCCTCCTGGCCTGGTTCCATTCTAGTCCTCGGTCCTTCAAGGATTGTCTAAGCAATACATTGACACTTTCATAGATGGGTGGAAATGTTATGAGATCACCAATGTAGAACCGATGACAAGAAACCAAATAAGTGCCAGAGGAACAAGCGATGGAGAACATGCTGGCGATGGACAGAACATGCACTGGGAAAACCTGTTGATAATATTTGATAGCTTACCCACTTAGTCGTTCCCCTTCTACCGTGAGGTGTAGAGGTTTGGAAGAGAGAGCGCCAGACCATTCTATCAGCTGTCTTCCTCCTGGCCCGGCCCCACTCTAGTCCTCGGTCCTTCAAAGATTGTCTAATGTTGTCCTCCCAGCGGACTCTGGGTCGTCCTGGAGGTCTGGATCCCTGGCTCTTTGTTTCCCATGCTTGTCGTGGTAGCCGATCTTCTCCCATGTCTGCAGACATGGCCAAACCATCTTAGTTGGGACTGTTCTATTTGGGTCTGCAGCGGATGGGATTTTAGGCCTTGACGGATCGTCTGGTTGCGGACCATGTCTCTTCTTGTTACTTCAACCACTTTCCTCAGATACCTCATTTCTGAGGTTTGGATCTGGCTTTTGTGGGTTGTAGTCATTGCCCACGACTCGCATCCATATGTCAAGACTGGGACATAGGTGGAGCGGTATACAGCCATCTTCGTTTTCTTACCAACCTCTTTCTTGCTGAGGAATCCACGATTTATGGCCTGAAAAAGTCTCCCAGCCGCTGCTTTTCGAGTGGCCAACTCTTCTTTGATGCCTCCCTTTCGGTCTATACTAGCTCCTAGATATTTAAAGTGGTCGACCTGCTCCAGGACCTGTTCTCCCAACTTAATCTGATGTTTTCTTTCTTCTCGTGATATCACCATGGATTTTGTTTTAGAGCTGCTTATGACCATCCCTCTCCTCTCCAGCTCTTCCTTCCAGACTTGCAGGTTGGATTGGAGATGTGCCTCTGATTTAGCAATCAGGGCAACATCATCAGCAAATGCCAGCTCCGAAATATAGACCTGTCTCATCTTCCAGTACCCCACTGAATACTTTCTTGTTCTCTCCTTACATGCCTTGATGACATCGTCCATAAGGAGTATGAAGAGGTAAGTTGATAGGATATCACCTTGTCTTACACCAGTGGTGGTCCTGAACTCTTCTGACTTATGGTTTGCTGTCCTCACATAATTTCTGCAAGACTTGTAGAAGCTCTGTATAGCATGAATCAGAGGTGCTGGAATATTCTTCCTTGCCAAACAGTCCCAAAGTTTGCTCCAGGGGACCCTGTCAAACGCCTTTTCCAGATCTATGAAACAAAGATGCATCTCACTCTTATACTCAAGGGCCTTTTTACTCAGCTGTCTGAGTGTGAAGATTAGGTCTTGAGTACTTAAGTTTGCTCGGAATCTGCACTGGACCTCATCCAATTGTGGCTCAGCTA
This sequence comes from Oreohelix idahoensis, assembly GCA_024509875.1. NCBI lineage: Eukaryota > Metazoa > Mollusca > Gastropoda > Stylommatophora > Oreohelicidae > Oreohelix > Oreohelix idahoensis. The sequence goes on from JAMPIV010000925.1 coordinate 7,417, forward strand.
GGCGTCGGTGTCTCTGCTCTAGGATTCTAGAGTAGATTTTACCAGGGACACTGAGAAGGGATATGCCTCTATGGTTTCCACACTGTCGATTGTCACCCTTTTTGAAATTGGTGTTATGATGGCAATCTCCCAATCCTTTGGTATGGTCTTGTTGTACCACGCTGCCTGTAAAACCCTTAAGAGTAATAGGTCGCCTGATGCTCCCATGAACTTAACCATTTCTGGTGTTATACCATCATGCCCTGCTGCTTTGCCCATCTTGATTTTCTCCAGTGCTGCCCTCAGTTCTTCCATCTTTATGTCATCTTCACCATCATTGGTTTCCTCTTCTGTGTCAGTGGTTATCATTTCTGATGCTTCATCATGCTCACCATCCAGGAGTTCTGAGAAATATTCTTTCCATCTTTCCATTACTTCCTTTGGGGCAGTAAGCAATTTGCCTTGCTTGTCCTTTATAAATTTGAGAGGGCATTGTTTTTCTTTCCTCATGTTCTTTAGGGTCTTATAGAACAATTTCTGGTTTTCTTGTGCATCTTTTTCTAGCTTTTCTCCAAATTCTTCCCAGGACTTCTGTTTTGCTGCTAGCAATTTGTTCTTTGCTTCTGTTCTGAGTGTCACATATTCTCTATATTTTTCCATTTGTCCTGTTGTGTTTTTAGCTCCTAAGTATTGTTTCCATGCCGTTTTCTTCTCTCTTATTTTCTCTTTGACTTCCTCTGTCCACCAAGGTGTCCTCTTTCTCTGGTTCCCAAGTCGGACTTCACCGCATGCTTCTGCAGCAGCTGCCTTTATGATATCCTTGAATTTATTCCAGAGGGTTTCCAAGTCATCAGGTCGTTCTTCTGTGTTGCTCACTGCTGTAGCAATAAGCCCCTGATATCTGGTCTTAATTTCTGGCTCTCTCAGCTTGTAGGTCCTAATGCTCATTTCTCCTGCTCGTTTACTTGGTTTCTTGCGTGAGTTGGGCAGTTCCTAGGCTGAGCAACTCTTTCAGTTGTTCGTTTGATTGTTAGCAGGTAGTGATCACTTCCAATCTCTGGCCCCCTCCAGACTCTTGCATCTCGGACATATCTGAATGAGCTTCTCCGAACAATGGCATAGTCGATCACTGACTTCTCATTCTTGGTTGGTTCACATCTAGTGTATGCATGTATGCGCTTATGGGGGAACTTTGTGTTTGTAATGATCAGATTCTGCTCACTGCAGAATCTAAGGAGTCGCTTTCCATTGTCATTGAGAGTATCTTCTCCATATCTTCCGATAACTCCACCCCATCTAGCATGGTCATTTCCAACTCTGGCATTAAAATCTCCGAGCATAATAACTTCATCTAGGCAGTCATCCACTGTCCTTTGAAGCAGCTCGAAGAATTCCTCCTTGACCTCTGCTCTCTCATCCTCATTTGGCCCATACACTATGACCAGGTTGACTATGGTTTCTCCTTCTTTTAGTTTTACAACCATAATGCGCTCCGAGACAAAGTTCCATCCCTTGATACTATCTTTTTGATTTTGGGCCACAATGCAACCCACGCCCCCTTTAGCCCTTTCAGATATGGGTACACCACTGTAGAGCAACATGTTGCCATCGAGATCCATGACTCCTTGTCCTTTTTTTTCTTCGTTTCCGTTATAGCCAGGATTTCTAGTTTTGCTTTCTTCATCTCTTCCACCAGCTCCTCTTCCTTCCCATTTATACTTCTTGTGTTCCAAGTTCCATAAGTCGTAGTCCGTAGTCCGTTCCAGTTCGTCGCCTTTAGAATCAGTCCGGTTTTCTCTCTTGTAGTTCGCGTAATCATGATTTAAAGCAAACAGGTGATTGGCCTGTTGTGCCTTTGCATGGTGGAGGGGCTGCCTCCTTACGGCCTCCATGCAGGCCGCCCTCCTCCTTTTTCATCCGGGCTTGGGACCGGCATTGGCGGAGTTTATAATAAAATCTCCGGTCCAAAATATGTAATTAGATTTTGTTAAAACTATCTGTACATAGTCGCATTTTAAATGAAAACATAAACTGGTATGATCATCTGGATCTAAAAAAAAAACTGTCAGTGTCTACAACAGTCATTCACCAGTTTCCACATTTCAAACTAAGTAAATAGTTCAATTCGATGGGAGTATGTTTTTTCCTAAGTGTTGCAACTCTAACGGAATATTTGTTGCTAAATAGTGGAATTCTAACGGAATATAAAATTCAACGGAGTATGTGTTAAAAATCCACGCTACTGATTCTTTTCAATAAACAGGTTGTCGCAAAATTGGTTTCAAGTCATTGCAAATGAGTTCAGTTAGATTTATAAACCCATCTACGATCGAGTGACCGCTTTCAAAATGGCGGCGTATCAGCGAAATGTGTATCGGACAGAGGAAATCGCCAACGATAAAATAAAACGAAGGGAATCCGTATGAAAAGGATTTTACATTTCAGTACAGGGAAGGATGGTGTATAACTGCATATAAGATGGAACGGTAGGAAGTTCTCATTTACGGAGATATATGCGTATTTCGGCTGCCCACAGTTACGCTAAAAGCATGTAAACTCACTTCTGTTCTAAATATTAAAATCAACAAATAACAGTTTGGGAATTTACATGGATAGGAAGATAGAGTTTTATCAGCTGAATAAAACTAGATAAGATGGAACAATATGGATATTATATATGCTGAGAATGAGAAAGGCAAAATTTCAGTCGACGCACAGATCGGCTGAAATCACGGTTCGGGAAGGATTTTTTTCAGGTTAGGTTTAAGCTGTGACGTCGGTACTCTCCGATACGTCCGCGCTATACGTATTTAAAGCGGATCGGTAAACTGAGAGAGATACACAACGCAAGAGGTTGAGACAAGACTGAGGGCAGATAACGCCACGACTCTAAATCCATCTGAAGTGTGAGCGGATCGCCAGAAAATTTCAGTCTAAGTGTCTGGAGTCTGAGGGTAAGCGAATTTACGATAGCTATCCTGTATAATAATTTCTTTTATTTTGTATTACAGGTTCATTTAGAATTCACAAAATATGCCTGTATAATATTCATTGATATAACGTATTATTATTTTAATATGATTTATTCATGTGCTTAGTGGAAGATGGTTGCTTGTACAAAAACGTATCAAAACTAGCCCCACAGCCAAATAGAAAATATTTATTATATTTAATGCTGTATCTCGTCGATATTAAATGCATTATCGCTTACGAAGATAAGGGCAGTCCCATGACCAGAGATTGTCATAGGGAAATGAAGTGTTAGAAACTTCATCATGGAAGATCCCAGTTACGAGGCTAAGGTGACTAGTCCCCTTCCTCGCTGCCTTTGCCTTCCCTAGTTCGAGCGCACAACTTTGTACCCATTTACAGCTGGTAAACTGGAGTGTTCTACAGCCAGTTTCAGTAGAAAGCAACCTGATCACGTGGTCACTCACTCTATTTATTTTATGTATTAATTTTGGGTAGTTGCTAAGATAGCATCAGATTTGAATTTGTACTTGATATGATTTGGAAGGATCAAGTTATAGAATATGAAGGGATGTATAGGAGCGGATTAAACCAGATGATGTTTATTACTGATATGTTAATATTAATTCTGTATCATTGAAATGATGTCCTTACTTACTATGATTGTATAACTCTGACACCTGATGACTGACTTGTCTGACTTATGTGCTAGTCAGTTATACTTAATTGAAATGTTAATATTAATGCTATATCACTGAAATGATGTCCTTACTTACTATGATTGTATAACGGTGACATCTGATGACTGACTGGTCTGACATCTGTGCTAGTCAGCTACAAGTCTAGCCAGATACTAGCCAAGGCTGATATGTTGCAGGTTCCATGAAATAACTCAAACCAGACTGTCCAGTATCAGAAGCCGGTGCAGTTCATCCGAGGCAATCCCACAAAAGTGCAGGACCCCAAAGAGTGAACTTCAACTGGTCATTGGCATCCCTACTGTTGGGCCTACCAAGTCTGATATCAGCAAAGGACAGTTTCAGCAGTATCAAGTTGGAAAGATAAGTGTCCTGTTTGACACTGACCACCTATACATGTGAAAACGGCCAATAGTTGAAAACAATAAGTAACCATACATAAACTCAGTCAACTGATGACAGTTATCCTTAAATTCAAAGGACTAATAACAGTGATTTCAGTAACTTTATTATTTAAGATCTTGAAGTCTAAACAGACAATAATAGTAATTGTGTGAATATTTATATATATATATGTGTGTGTATACTCTTTTCCAACTAGTAGAAATAGAATAATAGTGCAATTATTAAACTATTTTAACTGTACCTGAGGATTTATTCACTTCTTCCATTTTGTGGGTTCAGTGAATGTACATTTTACTTATCCCCTAGCATATAAGTAATCATAAGATAGTCACAGGGAGGAGACACCTTAAATCCTGGTACTACTTCTTACCAACTGGGCCAGGGTTTTCACAGTCTGACTATTTTTATGATAACAATACACCAGTGCTTATTTCTAAGACTGGGGTATTACTTGTAAGGTCAGAACTCTTTACTGGCATACTCTTACATAATATATACTTTTAAATAACCTCCCGCTACAGTGGGGGCTCGTCTGCGGGATATATCTTTGATATTCCTGAGCCAACTTTCTATTTCTGCTGTGTAGAAGATTTTGTTTTGATATAAATTTTTGGAAAGAGTTAACATAGTAGGAAATATATAATTTTTTAGGAGTACCATTGAGTACAGATAAAGAAAGCTGTTTCATATATGGTGAAGTCAGTTTAATTAACTTTAATTTTATATAAGTTAATTATATTGTAGTAAATTAGTTTGAGTAAGATCGCTTGCCCTACTAGACTACAGATACATCATGGCTGACTTGGTCAAATTTAGGTCTGCTACACTGCAGGTGGGAAAAGAGCTTGGCATGGATGGTGACGTTCTGATCCGGTATGTCACGACGGAATGTGAAAAGTACACCGAGAGAGAAGCAAAGCAATTAGAAGCAGAGAGAGAAGCCAAGAAATTAGAAGCAGAGAGAGAAGCCAAGAAATTAGAAGCAGAGAGAGAAGCCAAGAAATTAGAATTAGAAGCAGAAAGAGAAGCCAAGAAATTGGAAGCAGAAAGAGAAGCCAAGAAATTGGATGCAGAAAGAAAAGCCAAGAAATTAGAAGCTGAGAGAGAAGAAAGGAGGTTACAAGCAGAGAGAGACCATGAGCTGAAAATGAGACAGCTTGATCTTGAACTTCAGGCTGGGACTATCACCCATGGTAATAGCTCACCTCATTCTGCGAATAGCTCTTTTCAGAACACAGCAAATGGGGCCATGAACTTCCACCTAGATCCATTTGTTGAAAAGGAGGACGCAATTGAGTCATACCTGGATAGGTATGAAAGGCTAGCCTCTACCTATGGACTGGAAAAGGAAAAATGGAGTCTAAAGTTATCCCAGGGATTGAGAGGTATTGCATATGATGTGTTTCTGAAACTCCCCAAAGAAGATCAGGAAAATTATGAGATACTAAAGCAAGCCTTACTGATCCGGTATGAAAAGAACTCTGAGGCATATAGGAAGAAATTTAGAACTTCTAAACCTCTACCTGGAGAAACATATAACCAGTTCTCAGCTAGGCTAGAAACGTATTTGTTGAAATGGAGTAGTTTAGGTAAGTATCAGAAAACCTACGAGGATCTGAAAGAAATGGTTATGTTAGAGCAAGTGAAAGATTCCATGTCTCAAGAAATGAGGAAATTCCTTATGGAACAAGGAGCAGAGAGGCTGGAAGACACTTTGAAATGTGCAGAGAGGTACCAAGCCGCTCAAGCTGAACTAGTAGGAACAAAAAGGAAGCAGGTAGAAGGATATAAGCCACCACCGCAGAATACCGATTTTGACCAGATGGATCAACCATACAGATACAAGCAAAGATTTGATAATAAGGACAAGAACCCTCAGACTCAGGAAAAGAAACCCTACAAACAGGGAGATAAGTGGTGCAAATTTTGTAAGATGAGCAACCACAACACTGATGAATGTGGGAGGAAAAAACCCCTTCATCATGCTGCATGTTTACAGGTGAGGACTTCTGTTAGGAAGGAACTGACTGTGAGTCAGAATAGCCTCCATCACCCACCTACCCAGGAGATAGTGACTGTGAATGGCAAACAAGTCACAGGAATGTATGACACAGGTTTGTCCTATGACGCAGTCGTGTGTGCATCTCTGGTGTGCCCTGAACAAATCACCACAGAAACAGTAGAGATTCAAGGGCCACTAAAAGGAACATCACCCCTTACATTACCCATAGCAAAGATTCATGTCAGTTGTCGCTATGTGGAAGGGGAGATAAATGCAGCTGTGATAGATGATCCCTTTTACCCCCTAATGTTGGGGCGTAAATATGTTTTCTTGGGAGACCCTGTAAAACCTATGGTTATGGCAGGAATCCAGACCAGGTCTGACTCCAGGTACATAGAGAGGGACACCAACTTAAAATTTCATTCGACTGAAATGAAACGGGCTCAAGAAGCAGACAGCACATTGAAGCCTTGTTTTGGCAAATTGTCAAAAACACATAAAGCTCCAAGGAAAGGACACTTCTATAGGGAACATGGACTCTTGTACAGGAAAGCTGGCAGAGGGACGAAAAGTCATGGTCAAATTGTTGTACCATCCACCTATAGGAATAAGGTTATAGGCTGGGGACACATATCAACTTTGAGTGAACACCTGGGTAATGGTGCCACAAAACAAAGAATAGCCACCCAGTTCTACTGGCCAGGTATTACGGAAGACATAAATCAGTATGTAAATTCCTGTCCAGAGTGCACCTATGTAGATTCAGAAAGTCGACGGAAGAGTCTTCATCAAAAATCTACAAGCAAACCAGCAATCAGGGGTACTCCCGAGATTTGCACGGGAGGGGAAAGGAAACATCCCACACAGGTTCAATTGCAGTCTGAACCCCATGCGCTGGAAAAAAGGAACAAATCACGTAGCGAAAATCAACCACCTACGGATTTGCGAGGGAAAACCACATCCAACTATCAACGAAAAGAGGGCGGTAAACTTCATGGGAAACCTACCGACCCCGTTTCACCAGCAGTAAGAGCCTGGATGAAAAGCCGAACAGGAAGGAGAGAGATAGTAAAGGATGAATATATTCCGGGAAAACAGAATGTGGGCGCAGATTTTCTTAGTCGTCATCCCACAGAGCTTGAGGAGGATAGAAGGAAGGAAAACTAACCTCGGAATGGTCGATTTGCAATTGTCTTGTACCCAATAGTTAAGCTAGATATCATCCAGCTTAAAATATGGGGGAGCTATGTCGCAAAATTGGTTTCAAGTCATTGCAAATGAGTTCAGTTAGATTTATAAACCCATCTACGATCGAGTGACCGCTTTCAAAATGGCGGCGTATCAGCGAAATGTGTATCGGACAGAGGAAATCGCCAACGATAAAATAAAACGAAGGGAATCCGTATGAAAAGGATTTTACATTTCAGTACAGGGAAGGATGGTGTATAACTGCATATAAGATGGAACGGTAGGAAGTTCTCATTTACGGAGATATATGCGTATTTCGGCTGCCCACAGTTACGCTAAAAGCATGTAAACTCACTTCTGTTCTAAATATTAAAATCAACAAATAACAGTTTGGGAATTTACATGGATAGGAAGATAGAGTTTTATCAGCTGAATAAAACTAGATAAGATGGAACAATATGGATATTATATATGCTGAGAATGAGAAAGGCAAAATTTCAGTCGACGCACAGATCGGCTGAAATCACGGTTCGGGAAGGATTTTTTCAGGTTAGGTTTAAGCTGTGACGTCGGTACTCTCCGATACGTCCGCGCTATACGTATTTAAAGCGGATCGGTAAACTGAGAGAGATACACAACGCAAGAGGTTGAGACAAGACTGAGGGCAGATAACGCCACGACTCTAAATCCATCTGAAGTGTGAGCGGATCGCCAGAAAAATTTCAGTCTAAGTGTCTGGAGTCTGAGGGTAAGCGAATTTACGATAGCTATCCTGTATAATAATTTCTTTTATTTTGTATTACAGGTTCATTTAGAATTCACAAAATATGCCTGTATAATATTCATTGATATAACGTATTATTATTTTAATATGATTTATTCATGTGCTTAGTGGAAGATGGTTGCTTGTACAAAAACGTATCAAAACTAGCCCCACAGCCAAATAGAAAATATTTATTATATTTAATGCTGTATCTCGTCGATATTAAATGCATTATCGCTTACGAAGATAAGGGCAGTCCCATGACCAGAGATTGTCATAGGGAAATGAAGTGTTAGAAACTTCATCATGGAAGATCCCAGTTACGAGGCTAAGGTGACTAGTCCCCTTCCTCGCTGCCTTTGCCTTCCCTAGTTCGAGCGCACAACTTTGTACCCATTTACAGCTGGTAAACTGGAGTGTTCTACAGCCAGTTTCAGTAGAAAGCAACCTGATCACGTGGTCACTCACTCTATTTATTTTATGTATTAATTTTGGGTAGTTGCTAAGATAGCATCAGATTTGAATTTGTACTTGATATGATTTGGAAGGATCAAGTTATAGAATATGAAGGGATGTATAGGAGCGGATTAAACCAGATGATGTTTATTACTGATATGTTAATATTAATTCTGTATCATTGAAATGATGTTACTTGCTATGACTGTATAACTCTGACACCTGATGACTGACTTGTCTGACTTATGTGCTAGTCAGTTATACTTAATTGAAATGTTAATATTAATGCTATATCACTGAAATGATGTCCTTACTTACTATGATTGTATAACGGTGACATCTGATGACTGACTGGTCTGACATCTGTGCTAGTCAGCTACAAGTCTAGCCAGATACTAGCCAAGGCTGATATGTTGCAGGTTCCATGAAATAACTCAAACCAGACTGTCCAGTATCAGAAGCCGGTGCAGTTCATCCGAGGCAATCCCACAAAAGTGCAGGACCCCAAAGAGTGAAATTCAACTGGTCATTGGCATCCCTACTGTTGGGCCTACCAAGTCTGATATCAGCAAAGGACAGTTACAGCAGTATCAAGTTGGAAAGATAAGTGTCCTGTTTGACACTGACCACCTATACATGTGAAAACAGCCAATAGTTGAACACAATAAGTAACCATACATAAACTCAGTCAACTGATGACAGTTATCCTAAAATTCAAAGGACTAATAACAGTGATTTCAGTAACTTTATTATTTAAGATCTTGAAGTCTAAACAGACAATAATAGTAATTGTGTGAATATTTTTATATATATATATGTGTATACTCTTTTCCAACTAGTAGTAATAGAATAATAGTGCAATTATTAAACTATTTTAACTGTACCTGAGGATTTATTCACTTCTTCCATTTTGTGGGTTCAGTGAATGTACATTTTACTTATCCCCTAGCATATAAGTAATCATAAGATAGTCACAGGGAGGAGACACCTTAAATCCTGGTACTACTTCTTACCAACTGGGCCAGGGTTTTCACAGTCTGACTATTTTTATGATAACAATACACCAGTGCTTATTTCTAAGACTGGGGTATTACTTGTAAGGTCAGAACTCTTTACTGGCATACTCTTACATAATATATACTTTTAAATAACCTCCCGCTACACAGGTAAGTAAACTAGTTTTCTTCTTTTTGTTTTGTTACTTGAAATACAAATAATAGTACACATATGTGCTACTGTATTTGCATCTAATTTTATTTCAAATTATTAGCTAATCTAAATGAAAATGCAAATTGGGTCCAAAAACTCATGATCGGGTCCATTTTCCTGCAATACGGGTACGACCGAAAATGGCGGCCAAATTTTAGTTGTCGTCACTCTATATAGAAATACAGGGCACTAAGCTAACCTAAATAAAATGTATGTCAATTAGTTATTTTTATATCCTCCGTCTTTAGTGGGATATAGCCTGTTTCCGAAGAAATCACGGTATACACGGCTACACAAATTTGCATCTGAGTCTATCCAATAACATTTCTAGAGATGATAGATGTTCTTCAATTGTTTCTGTTGCTATGAGGATATCATTCCCTGAAATTAGTGATAGCTGGGTTTTGTAAGGGATCCAGTAATTTCCTCATCATCCTGGAGAAAACACTCAGGGCATTCTTCAAACCGAAAGGCAACATATTGAACTCATAGTGCCCCTCCGAAGTGCTAAAGGCCAATAATGGTCTGATTTCAGGCTTGACGGGAATCTGGTAATACTCTTTACTTAGAACCACTTTAGAAAAATATTTTGCCTTATTCAACCTGGCAAACAGCTGATTCGTCTCCGGTAATGGATCCACTTATGACTCTGTTACGGCATTTAATTTCCTGTAATCAATGCAGAGTCTATGTTCACCAGAGGGTTTCCTCAGCAAAACAACACTGGCACTATAAAGTGATTCTTACTTACTTACTTAGTCGTTCCCCTTCTACCGTGAGGTGTAGAGGTTTGGAAGAGAGAGCGCCAGACTATCCTATCGGCTGTCTTCCTCCTGGCCTGGTTCCATTCTAGTCCTCGGTCCTTCAAAGATTGTCTAATGTTGTCCTCCCAGCGGACTCTGGGTCGTCCTGGGGTCTGGATCCCTGGCTCTTAGTTTCCCATGCTTGTCGTGGTAGCCGATCTTCTCTCATTCTGCAGACATGGCCAAACCATCTTAGTTGGGCCTGTTCTACTTGGGTCTGCAGGGGGTGGGATTTAAGGTCTTGACGTATCGTCTGCTTGCGTATCATATCTCTCCTTGTTACTTCAACCACCTTCCTCAGATATATAAGGTGATTCATATGGGGAAATCAATTCTCCTTTTAAAGTTGCTATATTATTTTAGTCCATGTCCGCATCAATACTTCCAATAGACCGTGTATGGGCTGGCCAACAAACAACGTTGCCGGAGCAATTTCTAATGCTAATTTAAACGGCAGTATAATGAAGTTGGCTGTGCATCAGTCAAATGGTTCGTACAGCCCAATCTTGAACTACCTATTTTTATCGGGTTTCCCCGCAGTTTCTTTATCAAAGGTGGCTGACTAACCACTGTGGTGGGTTTTGATGTTAAAGAAATAGATATTATTTGTAACAGATGTGAGGTCAGCTGTGCAAGCCCCTGAGGTTAGTTATTTATAAATATGTTCTCAGGGAACCTGTCTGCTACCACCTTATGACCTCAACCTGTCATATATTTTCTCCTAGTTAAGTGTAAAGGTGTGTGAGTGTTGTCTAGCTATATGTCTAGGGTATATGCGATGTAATATAATGAAATGACAACACTACACTTATAAATTAATGAACAATAATGAAACAATTCACTGTTAAAGTTTAAACGTTAAATCTTTTTTTGTACAATTTATTTTCCTGTATCTCAGTTCTTTTTTTTTGGATACAGGAATACTGAAAACTCAAGGTGATAATGAAATGTATTTACAACAATTAATTCAAACTATAAATGAGTCTGTTATTATTCACAACTATATAAAAATGTCACTCTTGAAAAGTGTCAATTAAATCTTGATCCTATGAACGGGTAATAATGGGAAGAACGTCTGTGTTCATCATGTTCTGAACTAGGAAATACACATTTGGAAAAGAGAGTGGTTAATCTGAGGTATCATGTGCCCGTGGACGAATTCTTATCTTTGTAGTTGCTGGAATACAAGATGGTTTCAGTCCAAGCTAACAGCTTCAAACTGCCAAGTCAGGATACTGCCCTTGAATTTTCAACAGTGAGGCAAACAGACAATACTGCCTCAATTCTTCATGTCCATACAGGTATATGTTGACCAATGGCGCACTTTGATTCAGAGGTGAAACCCTGGAATGAGAGTAATAAGCTCATCCTCAACATCTCATATACCTCTCTCTATCCCTAACTATTAAACATTTTCAACCTGGTCAGAATCAGCATAATAACTAAACAATTAGTTAACGTTCTTATTTGGTTTTGCACCCCATTCATGGTCAGATAATCTTTCAAACTTCAGTTTGACACTTTCCTTGACATAGGAAACATTTTAATTAAGTATATCAAGTCATGTGCAAACACAGGTGACTTGCTGAAGAAGACGGCCAGTGGTTTTCTGGTCTTACATCATAAAACTGTACATCAATTTCCCCATTACTATTTAATTTTATTTTCTCCCAAAGTGTCAGTAAGCCTGTCTGGCTTTTCTACAAAATGATAATATCCTTCTTAACAACTTTGTGACACAACACATAGTTTGATGTTGGCGCTTTCCTATATATGCCTCTACCCATAGAATTTTTATACATATTCAATAATACATACATAATAATAATAATGATGATATAAATGTTGTTTTATTACCGCATCAATGAAATATTCCTACTAATTAGTTTAATTAGCGATAATATGGTCACTTCCAGATCGCTTGCTGGTGCAGATTAGCAAAGGCAAAATCGTACTGAAATTCTTGCCTTTAACACATCAGTAGTGTAGGAAATATATTTTACAAGTGGCACCTAACGCCGATTTTAAATTGTTTTTATCACTGCTGTTAGTCTATGAGACTCCAGCCAATCAGGGACTATTATGCCTCTTGCGTCCTTTTTCAAATTGAAACTTCAACTTTCAAACTTTAGGATTACCTCCCCCTCTCCCAATATGTGGCAAGCTGAGAGAGATATACATCTGTTCGTCCATCTCTCTTCTACCAATATCTCGGTTATTTACTAAGTGTTTCAAATTCTGAAAAGTAATTATTGATCAGGCTGCTGTCTGTCACACAGTAGTTATATTTTTATTCTTTCCTTTATTATATTTACTATTATTGTGTTTCCCCTTTATTTATTCAAATAACATATTTTTCTATCTACGGTAAGATACATTAACACCTTAATCTTCTATTTAACCATTAATGTCATTGTATTTGTCAACTGTCCTTTCTTTTAGTGTGTAAGAAAATTATCTAAGTTTTCTTCTCTATCCTTCTATGCCCGGCTTGGGTTCAAATTTCAAACTTTTGTAAACAACGAACTCGTGACACTACCACCTATTCTCCTTTTCTCCCCTTCTCGTACTGTATTTTCAAATATTCCACGTTAATCGTATTATTTGTCTGTAACTAGCGTTCTCATTCAAAATTGAACCAACGCATCTGCCACTACGTCACAAAAATGCAACTTTTAGGCCGGATGTACGAACTGTGTGTGTGTTTTTCCTTTCAGTCTGCAGATCTAAGAGGTTATACATTTTGAACTGCGTGTCGAGCGAAAGGGGACTGTATGGTTTTGTGTCGTCTTTTTAGAAACATGCTACGGTATCTCTACGCACTATCGTTTTCAGCTTGCGAGACCAAAAGAAAAAACCCGTGTCAAATGATAGCATTCTTCCGTCTCTCCCTTCCCTTTCCTCATGTTTTCTTCTGTCCATCTTTATGAGAACGACTAAGCCTTGCCTTTTCAAAATTGTTACCTTTAGTGTCTCAAGGACGAGGCATAAAAAGTTAGTACTACCCTGCAGGCGGGGCGATGATGTTTCACACAACTCCACTATTTTATCCCTATATTATGTTATCTCTATCGTTTTGAATTTATAAAAAGTGGGCTATTTGAACTGTTGTCCATACAGATGTCACTTTACGACATAATCTTCCCGGTTTGAAAAGCTTGCACCAACAGTGAAGCTTTCAATATCTGTATGACAATCAAGTTCAAATTAAGTCAATCCTGACTATACTCTGCCTTTATATTGATCATGAATTTCTGCAGTGGGGTCATTCAAAGTAGGCACGAGTCAAGAAACCTGCCTCAGACCTCTGCAATCCAAGAATCTATTTCAGCCGCAGGTGTTACTGCCTGTCTCGTGCTGAGTATCAATCTATCTTCACCATTAATCTTCCCTGAGTTTGTCCCATGACATGTCCAGAGATTCTTTAGAGGTTCTAGACCCCCCTCAAGTCTGCAATAGTTATGAGGGAGAAATCTATAAATATGATGATGGCAGAGTTGTGTAGGGGATCCAATAATTCTCTTATCAGCCTGGATAAAACACTCGGAATATCCTCAATTCAAAAAGGCAACATAGGGATTCATTATGCTCCTCCGAAACGTTCACTGCCAACAATTGGTCTGCGCTCCAGCTTGACTTAAATTTGGAAACACCCTTTAAAAATATTCATATATGATTCTATACTGTGCCACTCAAATGGAGGCCATATTCACCAACTATATTCTCCTCCTAACGACATGTTTGGTGAAATAATATAATAGGTGGGGAAATGAATTTCTGCATCAGAAATCAATTCGCCCGTTTATGCATTGCTATAATATGTGGGTAATCTCCAGCCAGGGTCCGTAAAATACTTCCCCGTGGACTGTGTAGGGCCGGTCACTAAGCCGTTCACCGGTGCTCTGATAATGCCACATTAATAGCCATATTGTGAAGGGAGCTGGACATTAGGCCAACTGACCAACCGTCCGCTCCCCACTTTTCCAACGTTAACCTTTTGTTTCGATTTCAAATTTGGCGGATTATCTTCAATGTTAATGTTAGCCAGCTCCCGGAATGCGGCTTCAAATTGAGCCGGGGATGACTGGTCTTTGTTTCTGTTTTCTCTAGGTGCCATCTAAATATTTTGGGGCAGACTGTTTGTGGGAAGGTGCATACCTATCCTCTGTGTCTACCTTATTATGTTTGTTTTCCTTTTGATTTTTAGGCCCATATTTTCCAGAATGCTTGGCTTGCATCTGATTATTATTTTCCCAACTTGGGGAATGTACCTTGCTACATTTTTCACAGGCCCCCACAAATTGTGCAATATCAGCAGCTACTTGGGGCAAGTAAAATTTTTCAGATGTCCTTTGACGCGTGGTTCCACTCCTCTGGTGTCCAAAGTCTGGTACAACATGTGCTTGTGCCATCACTTTTTCCCTGTATGAAATTGGAAGTACCATGCTTTAAAAAATTGCCTAAATGCCATACACCTCAAAACAAAGGAGACTACTATATGAAGAATAAATTGATCTATAGGAAGGCTAGAACTGGATCCAATGGTCACGGACAGCTGGTACTTCCCACTTCGTATAGGGAGAAAGTGATGGAATTAGGGCACGCGATTCCCTTCAGTGGTCATATGGGGATCAGCGCAACAGGACAGCGTATAGCTTGTCATTACTTCTGGCCAGGAATAACCGAAGATATAAAAAATATATAAAATCCTGTCCAGAGTGTCAAAGGGTAGATCCAAAGCATTGGACTGCTCCTGCAACTGTAGGGGAGATGCCCATAATGGGAACCCCTTTTGAGAGGGTTGCAGTGGATATTGTGGGACCTCTCACGCGTACCAAGAGGAGGAACAGTTATATCCTTACTCTGGTGGACACTTGTTCTATGTGGGGAGAGGCGGTAGCCCTGTCGTCAATCGATTCGAAGCATGTGGCAGAGGCATTACTCACCATATTCACGAGGTTAGGTTTCCCGCACCAAATCTTGTCTGATAACGGCTCACAGTTCAAGGGGGGACTAACGGAAGAAGTTTTCAGGATCTTCCAGGCCAAGCACTTTCATTGTAGTCCGTATCACCCCCAAGGGAACGGCCAGGTGGAGAGGTTCAATGGGACTCTCATTTCTATCTTGCGAAATCTGGCCCATGAAAAACCTGATACGTGGGATCAATATTTGCCCGCTGCGTTGTTTGCGTATCGGGAAGTTCCACATAATTCGACCGGAATGGCACCGGAAACCCTGTTATTTTGGAGGCCAATAAAAGGTCCATTGGAAGCCTTATTAAGGACGTGGACAGATGAGAAGGCAGAAGAGACTGTTACCTCATCGTATCAGTATGTGAACGAGATGACCACTCGTCTCAAAACTGGCTGGAAACTTGCAAATGATAATCTCAGACAAGCCAGGAAAAAACATACTGCTTATTTTAACAAGAAAGCGAAAGATAGGGAATTAGCTGTGTGAGAGAAGGTGCTTCTTCTACTACCCGGCAGCAGTAACAAGTTGCAAATTAGATGGCAAGGTCCATATACGGTTCTAGAGAAGGTGTCTAGAACTAATTATAAAATCGACAAAAAGGAGAAAGAGAAAATTTATCATGTGAACCTCTTAAAGAAGTACCTGAACAGAGAAATCCAGGACTAGACACATCCAATGACCGTGTCGATAGCAACGGGGATGAAACATGAACCACTCGACTCTCACGAGTACCCACTAAAACCATGTGAAACACAGGCACAGGTGAAAATCTGTAAGCATCTGACTAAAGCTCAGAGAGAGCAGGTTCAAAGGGTTCTGATTGAACATACAGACGTGTTAACGGATAAGCCGGGGCACACAAATCTGTTAGAATATGATATGAAGCTAACAGACCCCACACCCATCTGTATGAGAGCCTATACTATTCCGTTCGCTAAGGAAAAAGCTTTGAAAGAGGAGATTGATTATTTGTTGAAGGAAGGAATCATTTCTCACAGTGAATCTCCTTATAGCTCTAGTGTGGTTTTGCTGAGGAAACCCTCTGGGGAACATCGTCTGTGTATAGATTACAGAAAACTGAATGCTGTTACAGAAAGTCAGGTGGATCCATTACATGATACAAATCAGCTGTTTGCCAGGCTGAACAACGCAAAATATTTTTCTAAGGTGGATCTTAGCAAAGGCTATTATCAAATTCCAGTAAAGCCTGAGGTTCGACCTTATTTAGCCTTTAGCCCTCGGAAGGCCATTATGAGTTCAACATGTTGCCGTTTGGGTTGAAAAATGCCCCGAGTGTGTTTTCCAGGATGATGAGAAAATTGTTGGATCCACTGAATAATCCATGTATAACGAATTTCATGGATGACATTCTTATTGCTACTGAAACATTCGAAGAACACATTAACTCTCTGAATATGTTATTCGATAGGCTCAGAGAAGCAAATTTGAGGGAGCCGCGGTAGCATAGTGGTTAGTGCACTGGCTTCCTAGCGCAGTGGTCTATGGTTCGATCCCCAGATGAAACGGGAATTTTTTAGGCCACAAACGGCTCCTGGGTCGACCCAGCCCCAAATGGGTACCAGAGCAACTCTGGGAAGGTTAAGGCGGCCGGCGTGATGCCGACCACATCACCCCTAGTGTGCCGACGGTCAAGATAATATGGGCCTAACACCATATTCCCAATATGCCTCAATGGGCGTGTAACGGGTTCCTTTACTTTTTTTACAGAGAAGCAAATTTGACGGCTAGACCAACCAAATGTTGTGTGGGTTGTAAAGAGCTGGAACTCTTGGGGCACACAGTATATCAGGGAAGCATGACCCCTGACCCCAGGAACCTGGAGAAATTGCAAAGAGCACCGAGGCCACAAACAAAAAAAGATGTGAGATCTTTCGTATCCTTGTGTGGGTTTTATCAGAAATACATAAAGAACTTTAACTCTATATGTGCTCCGCTGACAGGGCTTGAGTGACCTATCCTCCGCCTGTGCCTTCCTCATCTCCTCTGGATGAGTATTTATAGGTTCATCCTCCTCCTTCCTTGACTGTGACCTGGTCTGCACTGTTGCCATGATCACAGGTCTCTTGGGATTCCCCAAGAAGACATATCTACATCCCAATATTAGAGGGTAGATTGGTTCATTTATCACTGCTGCTCTAATCACTCCTTCCACATAGCTAGTTTTTACACTTATTCTAGCAATGGAAAGTGTCATGGTTGCTACGTCCTTGGTTGCTCCTTGGATCCCCAATGTTCTGTGGTGTATTGATCTGGACGCACCAGGTGAGAGCTCACGACTGAGTCATAATCTAAACCTGTATCATAAAGGCACCTAATGGTGACCCCGTTACATACAACATCTTCACACACTGGGGGGGGGGTGATAAGGTTCCTGCTGTCCAGTAGGTTTCACCTTTAATCCCTGATTCCTCGTTTTCATAGCAGCGAAGGTAAAAGGTTTCTTAGTACACACTTTGGTGTCATGAGTGTTCCTCTTGCACCATTTACACCATTTATTTCCCTGAGGGAAAGTTTTTCTTTCACTGAATTGCGGGTTTCTATCGCGTTGGTCAAAACTTGGCTTATCATAATAGGCTTTACCTTTATTAAACTTGTCCCTATGTTATAATTTAGGTTGGTTTTGTGGGGTTTTATTATGGTCTATAGGCTTTTTCTTTATGCCTGCTATCTCAGACTGGGCTGCCTGATATCTTTCAGCCACATTTAAGATCTCCCCCAGTCTCTCAGCACCCTGTTCCGAGAAATTTTCTTAGGTCTGGAGCCATAGACTCTCTTAACTGCTCAGTCATAATCATTTCCCTTAAATCTTGGGTTTTCCCCCAGAGCAGTCTATTTCTCCAGGTATGTTTCCAGGCGTGCAGAGAACTGGTGATAAGTCTCCCCAGTCAACAGTTTGGCATTTCTAATCTGTTTCCTATAAAATTCACTGTTCTTCTCATACCTAACTAGAAGAGCTTGCTTAAGAATGTCATAATCGTCTTGGTCGTCTTTGCTCAGCTTGGCAAATACCTCATAAGAGGTTCCCCTAAGCCCCTTTGATACCTTCATACTCCATCTTTCTTTCTCTAGCCCATACATGGTAGCTAGTCTTTCAAATCAAGATAAGAATGATTCAATATCATCATCTTTCTCCACAAATGGGTCTAGGTGAAACCCCATGGCTGAGTTGGGGGCAACCTGGCTTGCAGCAGAGTCGGAGGTGGATGGGCTATTTCCATTTTCAGGAGCATGGCCTTGCAACTCTAACTCCCTTAGTTGTAGCTCATGTTCCCTTTGGAGTCTTTTATCTTCAGCCTCCCGTTCTGCAGCCAATCTCTTGTCTTCCCTTTCAGCCTCAAGTCTCCTTTCTTCTTTCTCCCTTTCAGCCTCAAGTTTCTTAGCCTCATCCTCAAGTTTCTTCTCCTCCAACTGCAGCCTTTTGATCTCAACCTCCCTCTCAGCCTCTAATTTCTTAGTCTCCCTAGCATCTTCTAACAAAATTCTGTTCTCCTCCGCTAATCTACTATCTTCTCTGGCAATAAATTTATCACATTCCGCTGTTACATAGGCAATCAGACCTTGACCGTCCATCCCCATTTCCTTTGCAGCCTGCACATCAGCAGATCTGAATTTGGCCAAATATGCAATCTTATTGTTAATACTATAATAATCTAATAGTATCAAACTAATTTAAAATAGTTAACCAACCTCTAACTAACCACAAAATGCTGGGCAATGATACCTCAAACCAACTCTCCAATTAATCTTTAATTTCCTACTTTTAAAATCCCGGAGCAAGCGACCCAATCTATGTGGTGGATTTTGATGTTAATTGGCAAAATGTGAATTTTATGCAGATGTGAGGTCAAGCTGTGAAGGTGTAGTGGATTTTGATGGTATTGTATGGTTGATGTCACCTAGTGTGATGTATGAGGTCAGCTGTGAAGGCTCCTGGGATAAATGTAGATGTGAATTACAGAAGGCCCTTCTTGCTACCACTTACGACCTCACACATATCTTTTTTACTAATGAATGTGGCTACGTTAAAAAGTCTAGGGTACTGATATGTAATGTGTTGTGGTAGATTACACACACACACACACACACACACACACACACACACACACACAGAGATATTTAAGAAGCCTAATAATATTAATAAAATTTATAACACACTGAACTAACTCAGGCTGTTTTAGTTTTTAAAGGTTAAATCTTTTGATAAATTTATTTTGTTCTGAACCAAATGTTTAGTTGGTCAGAACATAAGAAATATTATGGAGTCATAAATGGAATGTAAAATCATATGACATAATAAAATGGAAAATGTGCACTTAATTATTTCAAATGACTGGTTAATAATAATTATATTAAGCTAGTCACAGGAGAACTTATTACTAGATATGCTGTTGGGATGGTGTCATCACTCCCAGTCTATGACTGCCAAACATTGTCCGTTGACTTAAGGGATAAATATATATAGTTTAATTTCCCCAATGTCATGGCTTTAATTGATGGTAAATTAGAGATAATTTAGTGAAAATTTTGTTGGTGAAAGTCCAGCAGGCCAGATATGACTTATCTGCCTGCATCGATCCTGTACAGAAGTCTGGTGGCCCCACCTCTCCGTGCTGGGGGCAATATACGGCTGCTCTGACACAATGACAGACTGCTCTGGTCCACACTTGTATATATTACTTCAGTATTTGACACCACTTTGGTGCCAAATAGAAACTCACAGTTCTGAAACAGAAGTATTGGTCATGTGTCAGAACTCTACTTCTGAACGACTTCTGCACACAACACTACACACAACAACACCACATAGACGGGGTCAGATCTCTTTGACCACACAGCACATCTTACCAAGTTGGTTTCACATAGTACCAGTCCCCCAAGACTACATTACATCTGAGATATGTTCAATAGCTTCCTGCTATTAAATAAGATAGGTGATATGTTCCACTGATCTCAACACTAGATCCTTTTTCATAGTTTTATTTAGGCGTGCCTATATATTTTCTTTGTATGTATGTCTCTAGACCCTGATCTAGGGCTGGGGATCTAGAGCGAACACTTACTTGTCGTAATCATTTTTATGATAAGGCAGTATCAATCACTCGAAATATTAAAATATACAGAATAAATATTGTTCATTCTTACCAGAATTCAGAATTGAGAACACAGTTACATTTGCTAGCAAAACTCAGCTGAGCTGCTGGCCGTATGATGGCGTCCCACTATATAGTTATATTCTTAGGGAATCAACACCACTTTGGATTCAAACTGCGTCTCTGAACAGACTTATGTTAAATGGCAAACTTTCACCTCTCTATCACGCTACTACAAAATGCGTTGACCAATCGCCGACTTCCCCCCTAACTTTCAAATTGGCAACCAAAAGTCACTTCGGTCAAATCTCAGTCAATTATGTATTACGGTCTGTTAGTCCGTCTGTATCTACTTGTTTTTTCATAAAAACACACTTGGTTTTACATGCATTTCCTACACGAATCTGCTGCCTAAGTTATTTTTAGCTACAATGCTCCACCACATTCCCTCTCTTTAATTACAGCTCGATTTTTACGTTTGCAGACTCAAGGCCAAGATTTTGGTATCTTTTAGTGATATGGGTTAACAGTGCAGTCGCTTGCCTGATATGAACAATACAGTCTTTTGTCAATATCTTCCTTATTATCTATCCGTCTGTATAATTGAAAGCATATTATTTCTCTGCTCAAGATGGGATATCAAACTAGCTAGGTTTTATTTTCATAACTCTATTATTAAGAAAAAACATTTTTTTTCTCAAGTTTAAATTTTGAAATTTGTTCGAGAACCTTCCCTCATGTGTTTGCCGCGTCATTCAAATAAAGACCAAGTATCGAAAACGTCCAAGAAATGACTGTCTCGATCAAGAGCTAATGTCCTTTTCTTGTCCATTTCCTTACTTTGTGTCAACTCGGGACGTGACTTTTTTTTTTCTTTCACCCCCACTTGCGTCTTTTTGCCGTTCGAACTTCAAACACGTGTTCAGTCATATTTTTCCTTTTTTGTGTCCTCCGTTCTCTCCCGTCTATAAAGGGTAAACGTTTCGTCTGCACTTCTAACTCGTTAGTTTTAAATGGCGGTGGAAAAGGCTGGCGTGGGCGAGCATGTCTCCTAGTATCTTACGCATTATTTTTAACCCTACATTTCATCGTTAATTTTGGAGATGTTTTAACGTTGTATCATGGTGACATCATCACAGAAGGCCCCTGAGTCTAATAGATAATAGGGTTTGTGTTTTCAGGGAACCTTTCTGCTACCACCCTACGACCTCAACCTGCGACGTATTTTATCCTAAGTATAATAATGGTAGGTCAAGGATGAATTCTATCAACAACTGCAGAAAGAAATGGAGGACACACCTAGATATGATCTTGTTATAGTAATGGGAGACCTCAATGCGAAAGTTGGTACACACAATACATATAATGAAAGAATAATGGGGAAATGCGGCAGCGGAATAGCAAACGAAAATGGGGATAAGCTAATAAGTTTCTGTAGCATTAACAACCTGGTCATTGGAGGAACACTTTTCCCACATAAGGAAATTCACAAGTTAACATGGGAATCACCAAATGGTCGGGACAGAAACCAGATAGACCACATCATGGTTAACGGTAGATGGAGACATGCATTACAAGATGTGAAGGTAAGAAGAGGTGCAGATGTGGGAAGCGATCACCATTTAGTAGTAGCAAAACAGAACGTGAAACTAAGAAGTGCTGGACCAACTGTAACTACACAGAAAAGGTTTGACATCAGCAAATTGAAGGACCCCCTTACCAGAAAAGCTTTTGCGGCCGACATTAAGAAACGATATCAATTTGCCAAAAGCCAGGAAAAGACATTGACTGATGATATAGACCAGAATTTCAACACCATTTCAACAATATATAAGGAAAGCAGCAAATCATGCTTAGGATTCCAGGAAAGGAAGAAGCAAGACTGGATAACACCAGAAACACTAAACACCATAAAGATGAGAAAGGAAATGAAAAGAAAGAAAACAGAAGCGAAGTCCCCCAGGTTAAAGCAACTATATAGCGAACAGTACAGTCAACTGGACAGGGAAGTTAAACGCCAAACCCGAGCCAACAAAAGGAATTTCCTAGACGATCTTGCAAAACAGGCAGAAGAGGCAGCACTGAGAAATGAACAAAGCACAGTATACAAAATAACTAAATTCATCAGCGCAAAACAAGGTGCAAACCATATTACATTAGTAAGAGATAAGCAAGGAAATCTCATCAAGACAGCAGAGGGACAGGAAACAAGATGGGCAGAGCACTTCAGAGAAACTCTGAACAAGGAAATACCAGAGACACAATTGAATGTTCCTGAGGCTGAAAACGATCTAGATGTAAATACAGACATTCCACGAAAAGAAGAAATCATTACAGCAATCAAAGGGTTAAAGAACGGTAAAGCTCCGGGCCATGATAACTTAAATGCAGAGCTATTTAAGACAGACCCTGAGCTAGCAGCAGAACTATTAGAACCACTATTTGCACAAGTGTGGAAAACGGGGACAACACCATCAGAGTGGAACAAAGGAATAATTGTCAAATTGCCCAAGAAGGGAGATCTTTCAGACTGCAATAATTGGAGAGGAATCACTCTTCTCTCAGTTCCCAGCAAAATACTAGGCAGGATAATTATACAGAGAATCTCAAAGGCAGTAGACTACAAACTGAGGAAAGAACAAGCAGGATTTAGAAAGAACAGAAGATGTGTAGACCATATATTCACTCTCAGGAACATTATAGAGCAGTGCTCAGAATGGCAAAGACAGCTGTACATAAATTTTGTTTATTTTGAAAAGGCTTTTGACAGCATACATAGGGACAGTTTATGGAAAATACTGAGGGCTTATGGAATTCCAAGCTGCATAGTGTCAATCATAAAATGCCTCTATGCCAACTTTACGTGTAGTGTTGGGCAGAGCAACCTAACCTTCGAGGTGAAGACAGGAGTACGACAGTGATGCCCCTTATCAACCACTCTATTTTTAACAGTCATAGACTGGGTGATGCGCCAGACAACAGAGGGCAGTCCAAGAGGAATAAGATGGACTACATTTTCAACATTGGAAGATCTGGAATATGCAGATGACATTGCACTGCTGGCACATTCACATCAACACATCCAGGAAAAAACGGATAGACTTAATAAATTTAGCCAGCAGGTGGGCTTGAACATCAATTTAAAGAAGTCTGAGGTCATGACGCTCAATGTGAGCAACCCTGAGCCCATATCAGTAAGGAATCAGCAACTGGTACAGACAGATACCTTCACATACCTAGGAAGCATAGTAACACCAGACGGTGGGGCAGGCAAAGACATCAACATCAGAATGAATAAGGCAAGAACAGCCACCAACCGTGCAAAGTGGAATCAATTTGTTGTTGCCCTACAAGACGCCACTAGGCGTGATGGCCAGTGACTGCTTTGACGGTCGGTGGTTAAGGATCGAAGAAGAAGAAGAAGATAATAATGGTGTATGTTTGTTATCTGGCTAGTGTCTAGGGTAATGTGAAATGTGCTGTAATAAAATGACAACAAATACACCTAAGAACTCTATGAAAAGTAATTAACAACATCCAGAGTTAAGTTTTAAATGTGAAATATTTTTTACAATTTATTGTTCCAGTATCACAATTTTGTGTATACTGGAATATTGAAACTCAAAATGATAATTCAAAGTATTTACATAAAATTGATTCAATTTATAACTGAGTATATTATTTTTCACAATTTTAATTAAATATGTCAATCTGGAACAGTGTCAATTTACTCTTGCTCCTATGAATGGGTAATGATTGAAAGAACGTCTGTCTTCATCATAATCTGAATGATCTAATACACATTTGGGAAATGAGAGTAGTTGAGTTTGATATATCAAGTGCCCGGAGACGATTTCTTAACTTAGTGTTTTCTGGTATACAGGGTGAATTATGTTCACATCACCAGCTTCCACTGCCAAGTCAGGATTCTGCTCTTGAAATATAACAAGGAGGCACACAGTCGATACTGCCTCAAGTCTTTAGATGCAGAAGTATATACAGGTATAGATTTACCTGGGCTCACTTTGAGTCATAGATGAAACCCTGGAACGATATAAATGCGTCCTACTCAACCTCTGATATACTCTCTCTTTCCCTAATAAACATTTCAATCATATTCAGACTCAGTATGGTAACTAACCAATTAGTTAGCGTTCTTAATTGGTTTGTTACCCCATCCATGGTCAAATAAACTTCAAACTATAGTTTGACACCTTCCTTGACAAAGGAAACATTTTAAGTTAATAATATCAAGTCATGTACAATCACGGTGACTTGCTGAAGACGACGGCCAGTGGTTTTCCTGGTTTTATGTCATAATACTGTACAACAATTTCCCCATTAATATTTAATTTTACTTTCTCCCAAAGTATCAAAAGCCTGTCTGGCTTTTCAACAACATGTTAATATATTTCCTAACAACTCTGTGAAACAACAATCGAATCAATCATCACCGGTCCTAAATGCTGATGGATTGGCATTGCTCACTGATAAAACGCAGATTTTGGAACGCTGGGCACAACACTTCAATGCCATCTTAAATTATCCATCAACCGTGAACGACCAGGCCATTGCAAGCATACCGCAAGTTACAGTCAACGATAGACTTGACCTTCCATCCAGCTTGGAAGAGGTCAAGAAAGCAACCAGTCTACTGTCCAGCGGCAAAGCCCCTGGATCAGATGCTATTCCTGCTGAGATTTATAAAGCTGGAGGCAGCATGCTGCTGCAGAGATTAACAGACCTCTTCCACTCAGTCTGGGATGAAGAACAGATACCACAGGAATTGAAAGATGCCACCATTGTTCACATATACAAGCGAAAAGAAAATCATCAATCATGTGATAACCATAGGGGAATCTCCCTATTATCTATTGCGGGCAAAATCCTGGCTCGAGTCCTGCTCAATCGCTTGACTGTTCATCTCGAATCGCAGGACTTACTCCCAGAGAGTCAGTGTGGTTTCCGAGCAGGCCGCGGGACCGTCGATGTGATATTTGCCGCTCGCCAATTTCAGGAGAAATGCCAGGAACAGTACAGTGACCTATACAGAACATTTATTGACTTGACCAAGGTCTTTGACACTGTCAAGTGGGATGGACTATGGAAAATTATGGCGAAATTCGGCTGTCCCGATAAGTTCATCTCAATTGTCCGCCAGTTTCATGAAGGTATGATGGCTCGCGTATTGAATGATGGAGAACCTTCTGAACCCTTTCCGGTCACAAACGGTGTCAAACAGGTATATGTGTGCTCGCTCCGACACTATTCAGTATGATATTTGCTGCCATGCTGTCTAACGTTACGCATGGCAGTAGTGACGGCGTACACATCAGATACAGGACAGATGGGAAGCTGTTTAAATTGAGACGATTACAGTCTTTTACAAAGGTGAATGAAACAATGATCTCTGACCTTGTCTTTGCGGACGACTGTGCCCTCAACACCTGCACAGAACTAGACATGCAGAACAATATGAGGAGGCTTTCTGTAGCATGTGATGACTTTGGTCTTATCATCAATACGAAGAAATCTGAAGTAATGCTGCAACCTGCTACTGGGAAACCTTACTGTGAACCCAATTTATCACAGTAAAGAGCTAACGTCTCCAAGTGGTGGACAGCTTCACTTATCTAGGCAGTACCCTTACCAAAGATGCGAATATCGACGCCGAGGTCAACAACAGAATTGCAAAGGCAAGTGCAGCTTTTGGAAGACTAAGAGTAAATGTCTGGGATCGACAAGGAATTAGTGCCGCCACCAAGATAAAAGTATATCATGCAATAGTGCTCACTACCCTCCTGTATGCCTGTGAAACATGGACAGTGTATAGCAGACACGCCAAGAAGCTTAATCATTTCCACATGAGCTGTCTTCGCAGGATACTCAGGATCAAGTGGCATGACAGAGTATCTAATTCTGAGGTCCTCGACAGAGCACATATCTCACGCATCTACACATTGCTGCAGAGGACCCAAATTAGATGGGCCGGACATGTTGTTCGCATGCCCGAAAAACGCCACCCAAAGCAATTTATGTACAGCGAACTCTCTATGGGTAAGCGAACAGTAGGGGGACAAAAGAAACGCTTCAAAGACACAGTGAAAGCATCATTGAACAGCTTCAAAATTGATGTCTCCTCCTGGGAGACTATCGCACATGATCGCTCTGCCTGGCGGACAAACGTTACTCAAGGCGCTCGTATTGCAGAACAGAATTTAGCTGATAAGGCAGAAGGCAAGCGTGCTGCAAGAAAAGTCAGAATGCGCAGCAACACTACTACCGACTCTAACCATGTGTGCCCCGTATGTGGCATGGCCTGTAGGGCCAAAATAGGACTAATTAGCCACATGAGATGAGATCACGGCACAGAGGTCTCACAATTCAAGTCTGAAGCTGTCGCCATCTTCGCTTGCGATGGGCAACTATTATTATTATTATTGATGTTGACTTCCCTCTAGTTAAACTTCTACCCACATAATTTTCATACATATTCAATAATACATACATAATAATAATAATGATGATATAAATGTTTTCTTTCTTACCGCATCAGAGAAATATTAACACTAATAAGTTTGATTTGCGATAAATATGGTCAAATCCAGATCGCTTGCTGGTGCAGATCAGCAAAACAAGATCGTACTAATATCTTGTCTTCACACAACTTTAGTGTAATACAAATTTTCTCAAGTAGCGATTACCACTACCTTCAAACCAGTCTTATTCCTCCGTTAGTATATTAGACTCCAGCCAATCAGGGACTGTTAGGCTTCTAGCGTCCTTTTTTTCAAAACTGAACTCAATTTTCAAATCTTGGACTACCCTACCCTTTCCCAATATCTGTCAAGCTGAGAAAGATGTAGTCTGTTAGTCCATCTGTTTTTTGTCAATATCTCCTTTATTTATTTAGTGGTTCAAATTATGATAAATAATTATTGATCCCGTTGCTGTCTGTCACACAGTGCTTATATTTTTATACGTTTATTTATTATATTTACTATTATCGTTTTTCTTCTTCAGTTCTTCAAATAACATATTTTCCTATCTACGGTAAGATACATTAACACTTTACTCTTCTATTACCCAATTAATGTCATTGTATTCGTCCCTGTCTTTTATTTTAGCATATAAGAAAATTATCTAAGTTTTTCTTCTATCTAACCTTCTATGCTCCACTTGAGTTCAAATTCAAATTTCTGTAAACAACGAACTCGTGACACGACCAACTATGCTCCTTTTCTTCCCCTCTCGTACTATATTTTCAAAAAATGTCCACGTTAAATCGTAATTTTTTTCTTTAAATGTCGTTCTCATTCAAAACGAAACAGCGCTTTTGTAGTACGTCACACAATTCGACCACGCGTTTGCCGTATGTTACCTTATAGTAACTTTTTAGCCCGAAATACACTGGTGTGTGTGCGTTTATATATTCTTGCGTGTCCAACAGCGTGGGTATAGGCATAGAACTGCGTGTCGAGCGAAGAGGGGTTTTGCACGGCGGCTTTAATAATTGCGTTAATTCCTACTGCAGTTTCATTCTACACTTCTGGAAAATGTCCGAATTGCTACTATTAGTGGCGTTAAAGTTAAAATCTTACGTTAATTCAGAACGGCAGTTTGGTGTCGCAGTTCTGGCACATGTTAATTGTAAGTCTCAAGGACGAAACTAGGAAAGCGTGTAAGATTTGACGGCGGGATCATTTTCTAAGCATTACTACGGTATACAATTCAGCGCTCTACTGGCGTAGAGGACGACGATAGGCAAACACACAAGGGCGGGTATATTTATTATCATAGGAGTAAAATCTTACTGAATTTAGCGATTGTTTCACAGTTTCGCTACACATACATATTCAATAATACATAATAATAATAATAATATAAATGTTGTTTTCTTACCGCATCAATGAAATATTCCTACTAATTAGTTTAATTAGCGATAATATGGTCACTTCCAGATCGCTTGCTGGTGCAGATCAGCAAAGGCAAAATCGTACTGAAATTCTTGCCTTTAACACAACAGTAGTGTAGGAAATATATTTTACAAGTGGCACCTAACGCCGATTTTAAATTGTTTTTATCACTACTGTTAGTCTATGAGACTCCAGCCAATCAGGGACTATTATGCCTCTTGCGTCCTTTTTCAAATTGAAACTTCAACTTTCAAACTTTGGGATTACCTCCCCTTCTCCCAATATGTGGCAAGCTGAGAGAGATGTACGTCTGTTCGTCCATCTGTCTTCTACCAATATCTCGATTATTTACTAAGTGTTTCAAATTCTGAAAAGTAATTATTGATCAGGCTGCTGTCTGTCACACAGTAGTTATATTTTTATTCTTTCCTTTATTATATTTACTATTATTGTGTTTCCCCTTTATTTATTCAAATAACATATTTTTCTATCTACGGTAAGATACATTAACACCTTAATCTTCTATTTAACCATTAATGTCATTGTATTTGTCAACTGTCCTTTCTTTTAGTGTGTAAGAAAATTATCTAAGTTTTCTTCTCTATCCTTCTATGCCCCGCTTGGGTTCAAATTTCAAACTTTTGTAAACAAAGAACTCGTGACACTACCACCTATGCTCCTTTTCTCCCCTTCTCGTACTGTATTTTCAAATATTCCACGTTAATCGTATTATTTGTCTGTAACTAGCGTTCTCATTCAAATTTGAACCAACGCATCTGCCACTACGTCACAAAAATGCAACTTTTAGGCCGGATGTACGAACTGTGTGTGTGTTTTTCCTTTCAGTCTGCAGATCTAAGAGGTTATACATTTTGAACTGCGTGTCGAGTGAAAGGGGACTTTATGGTTTTGTGTCGTCTTTTTAGAAACATGCTACGGTATCTCTACGCACTATCGTTTTCGGCTTGCGAGACCAAAAGAACCAAACGCGTGTCAAATGATAGCATTCTTCCGTCTCTCCCTTCCCTTTCCTCGTGTTTTCTTCTGTCCATCTTTATTAGAACGACTAAGCCTTGCCTTTTCAAAATTGTTACCGTTAGTGTCTCAAGGACGAGGCATAAAAAGTTAGTACTGCCCTGCAGGCGGGGTGATGATGTTTCACACAACTCCACTATTTTATCCCTATATTATGTTATCTCTATCGTTTTGAATTATAAAAAGTGGGCTATTTGAACTGTTGTCCATACAGATGTCACTTTACGACAACCACACTTCTATTTTTAATCCAGTTCCTGGTGTTCCGAACAAAATCTTGTCGGTATGAGATGTGTTGTATCCCCTCCCTGTACAATACGGAGAGTCGCCATGGTGACTGGTTTTCTGGTAGACCATTTGTGAGATGGGGTTCTCCTATCCACAATGTCTACCTCTTTATTTTTATTTTCAGGCCTGCGTCCGCCCCAATGCTTTCATAACCTTGTCCCTTCTCTGGCCTTTGCAGTGATGTAAGGGTTGTGTAAGTTGGTGAAAGTGTCAGTGTAATTTTTTTGGAAGTATTTCTGTCCTCTTTTAATTCTGAGGTGAAGTGGGGGTGCTTGCAGTTTGACTAAATGTTTGTAGATTACATTTGCTTTCTGATAGACTGAGTTTTCATGTCCGTGAATGGCTTGTATTCATGACTTATAAAATGATGATAATGGGCCGAAATGGCGTGGCGTTGCGTATTCAGCGGTCTCAGTCTGTCGAGTAAGATTTTTTTTTTTTTAAATTAATGAAAATAAATATCCCGTTCAACCTCTGATGGATAATAATTAGGATATATATTGTTTTCAATTCAAAATAATATGAACAACTGCCGTTGCATTACACTTGTCAAATCATTGTAAAAAGGGACAATCACAATTATGCTTTTACGTTAAATAAATAAACAAACAAACAAACAAAAAATTTTAAAAAATAAATAAAGAAGAAACTCTGAACAAGAATAATATTAAAATGGAGGGGTGTAAAGACCTGGTAGTTACAGTTATATAACTGACTGTAACAGATATTTAATTGACTTTCGCATATTAAAAGTAATATGTATTGTAAGAACAGCATCAGACCTTCACATTCCCAGCCACTATATATTAACATTTGTTCGTATTAAATATTGTTTGACTATATTATGCAGTTCCCTATGACTGTCTATTCTTAACACTTCCTCTATATTTATATATATATATAAATTGTAATTAATTTTTATTATTTTTATTATATTATTTTATAAGGTAGTATGTTTTGCTAAGTGTTGCAATTCGTACGGAATATTTGTTGCTAAATAGTGAAATTCTAACGGAATTTAAAATTCAACGGAGTATGTGTTAAAAATTCATGCTACTGATTCTATTCAATAAAACGGTAAGTAAACTAGTTTTCTTCTTTTTGTTTTGTTAGTTGAAATACAAAGAATAGTACAAATATGTGCTACTGTATTTGCATCTAATTTTATTTCAAATTATTAGTTAACCTAAACGAAAATGTATCATCATCATCATCAGTTGCCATCTCCACAACGAAGGTTGGCTGTAATGGATCTCCAACGTCTTCTGTCTCTTGTCTTGGTGGTGCACTCTGATAGACTCTTTCCTGTCCATCTCTTGATGTTATCTTTCCACTTGAATGTAGGATAAAGAGAGAGGGATAGTACCTCACGGTGAGAGACAGCCATGTCCTTTTTAGGATAGTCAGGATCCTATTTGGTTCTCCTCTCTTTATCTAGCTCATGTATGGCTCCTCGAATACCGCTTGTGTACGGCGGTGGCCACATCCCGGGCAACAGTCTTGGCTGACTGGCTAAACTACATGGGTGGAGTAGGAGCAATCTTACTCAAGGGAATGTCCATCCCTAGTACACAAAGACTGAGACGGTGAGTGAGGCGGAGGAATCTGAGAAGATCAACGGCTCGCAAAGCGAAACAGCAAAGTATGTGGCGCACTAGAGGCATGTCGGACATAGAAAAGGACAATGGCTAGCCACCGTGGAAGAGATTGGGGCCTTACCACGTACTTCCTACAGAACGTAATGGGATCACAACAACAAGATAAGAAAATATATATTAGGTCTGAAACTCGCGATTGGGTCCATTTTCCTGCTATTCGGGTACAGCCGAAAATGGCAGCCAAATTTTAGTTGGCGTAACTCATATGATAAAGGGGCACTAGGATTCCTGCTGGGCCAAAGAGGACCAGTGTTGCAACAGCTGGGTATTTTTTACTAGATCTGGATTTTTTAAAAAATTCCGTCTGGGTATCTGTGTGTTCTTTTTTCCAAATCTGCATTAATCTGGGTATATTTGACAATTGGCATGTACACTAATGTACAGTGTATGTATATTCTGTGCACTGGGCATTATACATTAAAATTATATTATAATTAAATGTAAAACAATTATGTGCTATATATTTTATATTCCACTTAAATTTAATTCTTGTTTTTAACCACATCAAAGACGTTGTTTTTTTTTTTACTCGTTTACATCAGCTATCCATTTCCTGTTATTCTGTTAATGGCTGTCATCTACAATACTCAGTCATTTTTGCGATGTGTTTTAAAGTATTCTTTTTAAATTTTAGACAAGCACTGATGAAGGTACGCTAGGTAGTTGTAGCAACATGACGAAACACACGCCACCGCGTACAAAAAAAAGGGAAGCCATGGTATCAGTCTGCCATCAATGGTACCTATACCTTGTAGCGGTATGGCAGCTTGTGTACCCTGACAATCCCCAGAGCTATGCCAGTGGGAGATTTACTCCTGGTAGGTTCAACCAAGCTGGACTGGTCTACGTGGGTAGGGGTCAGACAAAAGCTGGTATTCTGGTCCTCCAGGTTGGGGGTTTTAGCACAGGGCCGACACCCCTGTCTGTGTTAAAAAAATCGCACATGTTACGGAAACAACAATAAATGGAAAAACTTTGCTGCGGGACGGACATCCGGAGTCTCAGGCTCGTATGACTGACAGTGGTGAAAGCCGAAAGGAAGCCACTGGCATGAAAGCGGATGCTCCGACCGCAAAACACGAAACCAGAATTGGTTTTTGGAACGTCAGAACTATGAATGAGGCAGGAACGCTGAGATAAATCACAGCAGAGATGAGGAACTACAAGATACATATCATGGGAATAAGCGAGAGCAGATGGACAGGTAAGGGGAGAATAAAAACAGCTACAGGGGAAACAGTACTTTATTCTGGCAGAGAGGATGGTCAGCACAACGAAGGCGTAGCCATTATCCTGAAGAAATGAATGGAAAGGTCTTTACTGGAATGGAAACCCATCAACAACAGATTGTAAGAGCAAGACTGAGAGGGAAGTTCACCAACACCACAATTATACAATGCTATGCACCAACAAACGACAGCGATGAAGAGATCAAGAACGAGTTCTATCAACAGGTACAAAAAGAAATGGAAACCACACCCAGGTACGATCTCATTATAGTAATGGGAGACCTAAATGCGAAAGTGGGAGCACACAATAATTATAACGAAAGAGTAATGGGGAAATGCGGCAGTGGAACAGCAAATGAGAATGGGGACAAATTAATAAGCTTCTGCAGTATTAACAACCTGGTCATTGGAGGAACACTTTTTCCACACAAGGAAGTGCACAAGTTAACTTGGGAATCACCAAAAGGACGAGACAGAAACCAGATAGATCACATAATGATCAATGGCAGATGGAGACATGCACTACAAGATGTGAAAGTAAGAAGAGGCGCAGATGTGGGAAGTGATCACCACCTAGTAGTAGCAAGACTGAAAGTGAAACTCAGAGCTGCTGGACCCAGTCAAACAGAAAAGATACAACATCACGAAACTGAAGGATCCCCTCACCAGAAAAGCTTTCGTGGTCGACGTAAAGAGAAGATATGAGATTATCAAAAGCTAGGAAAGAACAGAGACTGCTGATGTTGACCAGAGATTCAACACCACCTCAACAATATACAAGGAAAGCAGCAAGTCATGCTTGGGATTCCAGGAAAGAAAGAGCCAAGACTGGATAACACCAGATACGATAAACACCATAGCGAAGAGAAAGGAAATAAAAAGAAAGAAAACAGAAGCTAAGTCTCCCAGGTTAAAGGCAATATATAGTGAACAGTACAGTCAGCTGGACAAGGAAGTTAAACGTCAAACCCGTGCTAGCAAAAGGACATTTCTAGATGACATTGCAAGACAAGCAGAAGATGTAGCACTGAGAAATGAACAAATCACAGTATACAAAATAACTAAAATCATCAGTGGAAAACGAGGTACAAACAATATTACATTAGTAAGAGATAAGCACGGAAATCTCATCACGACAGTAGAGGGACAGGAAACAAGATGGGCAGAGCATTTCAGAGAAACTCTGAATAAGGAACCACCAGAGACACAATTGAATGTTCCTGAGGCTGAAAATGATCTAGATGTTAAATACAGACATCCCACGAAAAGAAGAAAACATCACAGCAATCAACGGGTTAAAGAATGGAAAAGCTCCTGGTCATGATAACTTAAATGCAGAGCTATTTAAGACAGATCCAGAGCTAGCAGCAGAACTATTAGAACCACTATTTGCACAAGTCTGGAAAACAGGGACAACACCAATAGATTGGAGAAAAGGAATAATTGTCAAATTGCCCATGAAGGGAGATTTTGCAGACTGCAATAATAGGAGAGGAATAACTCTTCTCTCAGTTCCCAGCAAAATACTAGGCAGGATAATTATACAGAGAATCTCAAAAGCAGTAGACCACAAACTGAGGAAAGAACAAGCAGGATTTAGAAAGAACAGAAGATGTGTAGATCATATATTTACCCTCAGGAACATTATAGAGCAG
Organism: Oreohelix idahoensis; assembly: GCA_024509875.1. NCBI lineage: Eukaryota > Metazoa > Mollusca > Gastropoda > Stylommatophora > Oreohelicidae > Oreohelix > Oreohelix idahoensis. Next base: position 41,756 of record JAMPIV010000925.1, read on the forward strand.
TGCTCAGAATGGCAAAGACAGCTGTACATTAATTTCGTTAATTTTGAAAAGGCTTTTGACAGCATACATAGGGACAGTTTATGGAAAATACTGAGGGCTTATGGAATTCCAAGCTGCATAGTGTCAATTATAAAAAGCATTTATGCCAACTTTACGTGTAGCCTTGGGCAGAGCAACCTAACCTTTGAAGTGAAGACAGGAGTACGACAGGGATATCCAATATCAACCACTCTATTTTTAACAGACATAGACTGGGTGATGCGCCAGACAACAGAGGGCAATCCAAGAGGAATAAGATGGACTACATTTTCTACACTGGAAGATCTAGAATATGCAGATGACATTGCACTGCTAGCACATTCACATCAACACATCCAGGAAAAAAACGGATAGACTTAATAAGTATAGCCAGCAGGTGGGCTTGAACATCAACCTAAAGAAGACAGAGGTCATGACGCTCAATGTGAGCAACCCTGAGCCCATATCAGTAAGGAATCAGCAACTGGAACAGACAGATGCCTTCACATACCTAGGATGCATAGTAACACCAGACGGCGGAGCAAGCAAAGACATCAACAACAGAATGAACAAAGCAAGAACAGCCTTTTTTAGTCTAAACAACATCTGGAAGTCCTCTCAGTACAGCACAAAATTAGGATTATATCAGAGCTGTGTGCTTTCTGTGCTTCTCTATGGCGCAGAGAGCTGGAGAGTTACAGAGAAGGAAATGTCGAAATTGTCCTCTTTTCACACAACATGCCTAAGAAAAATTCTCCGAATTTTTTGGTTGAATACCATCACCAACCAAGATCTGCTTACTCGGAGCAAGCAAGAGGACATGCACACCATCATAGCTGGCAGACGCTGGAGCTGGGTTGGCCATGTCCTCAGAAGAGACCCCGATGCCATCACAAGAACAGCTATACTATGGATCCCTGAAGGAAAACGAAAGAGAGGCGACCAAAAACAACTTGGCGGAGGACTGTGGAGGCTGAGATGCAAAGAATGAACCAGAGTTGGGGCCCTGTACGAAGGATGGCAGCCGACCGAGCAAAGTGGAAGCAATTTGTTGGTGCCCTACAAGACGCTACCGGGCGTAATGGCCACTGACTGCTTTGACGGTCGGCGGCTAAGGATAAAAGAAGAAGAAGATGGTATCAGTATGCTTTTTGTGAGGAATGGCTAACGGACAGCGAACTGAAGGATTGGATAAAGCCGGACTCTGGCAATCACTATGCTGCGATATGTACGGTCGGTTCCTGTACATTAACTTACTTAATCGCTTCCCTTCTACTGTGAGGTGTAGAGGTTTGGAAGAGAGAGCGCCAGACTATCATGTCGGCTGTCTTCCTCCTGGCCTGGTTCCATTTTAGTCCTCGGTCCTTCAAAGATTGTCTAATGTTGTCCTCCCAGCGGACTCTGGGTCGTCCTGGGGGTCTGGATCCTTGGCTCTTTGTTTCCCATGCTGTACATTAACTAATGCCAACAAAACAGCTATATTGACACATAAAAGCACATGAAAAATTTCGAAACCAAAAGCAAATCTCTGAACATTAACTAGTTTTTCATCAAACCAAAAGAGCCCTGTCTCCAAGACCAGATGCTAAAGCCAAGATACTGTTTTCGGCTTTCATGTTATTGTTAAAATACGGAGCTAACAACCTCTTCAGATATCTCATTTTCAAGAGTTCTTATATTGGGGTGTTAATAAAATCATTTTTATATAATTGTGAACTTTTGGTAATAAAAAATAAAATAAAAATGAAGAAATATATAAACATTAGTAGCTGTTATTTTAGAGTCTGTCTGAGCAGAGAGACAAGACACTAGTTATGAGAAAGTCTGAGAAGATAGATTTAGATGGAAATGACAGTGAATGTGGAAAGATGAGACTTATAGCTTCGAGGGTGAGAATCGAGATTGACTCTCCCTCGCCACTTGTGACTTATGTAAGAGCTACTGTCTCACCACCTCTGACTACCAGAAAGGAGATGAGGTTTCACTAATGTCCACAAACACAACTATACAGACAAGCATATAAGTACAGTATAGTTAAAGATAGACTGATCCAGTGTACATTTTATAATTTATTAAAGAACAACATCAAATCCACAGTAAACAAAATAAAGTGCAAGTTCGCACCACCAGGAAAGAAGAACAATTTAAATGAAAGACAATATGAACAACAATTCCACCCTCTCTTTTTCACTTGCATTAAACAAAAAAATTAAGGATTAATGAATCTACTTGGTGGGGGGTCTCTAACTAAGAGCCACCACTCCTGTCTACACTACAGTTACTAACTAACACTCTATCCCACTGAAGGTGAATAATGAAATAACTACTGTCTCAATAGCTCTAGGCTGTCTTACACAATTGACTACTACACCACGAGCACTGCTACACTTACTGACTTTGCAGCGCTAACTCAGAGGCTGTTCTCTAAGTCTTATATATCTGAATCTACTGTTCCTCTCTACACTCCTTCCTTTCGCCTCTGTCTCAGTTCAGTGCCTCTCTGACTCCACCGTCTTTGTCTGAGGATCTGATGAGTTGCTTCTCGGTCACTCCCCTCTTCTTGGTTGCAGTTTGGAAAAGTTTTCCCTCTCTCTTTTCCTGAATACTGATAAAGAGGGTCTGGTTCACTACAGCGATAGGTTGTTGCCGATGGCTGTAGTTGGTTTCACTGCTTTATTATGGCAGTATTATAAGCACAAGGCAACGCGCCTATTTGGTGTGCTTTAACGAGCTAAGAGCTCCTGATTTAAGAACCCGTTACCGCTTAGGTATTTGCCTCACTGCAAGAGAACTTCTTTCTTTCAGTGTTTCCGACGTACCGGGCGCCGGTACAATCGCGAACCCATGATAGGAAACTCTTTACAGAGCGATACAACAGGAAGCAATCTGATCATCAGAAGAAGTCCCCCCATCTGACAAGTGTTTCGGCCCGATTACGGTTTAAGCAACTACGCTGAGGTCTCGTGCCTCCTTCTCTCTAGAAGGTAAAGTCTGTGGTATGATTATGGCTATCAATAAACTCCACCACCATGCCGTGAGTGTCAATAAATATAGAATATCTCGGACTGAGCAGACTATATGATGACACTTGCGTCACGGCTGAATTTCTTGGGACCAGAGAGCGCTAAAAGATTTTGATGCTAAATATATAGTATAATACTCTGATGCAATAACAGACGCATGAGTCATCGCGTCTGATACTAGCTATTGGGAACTGCTTTAAACCAACCTTTGACCTATTTTGATGCCTGCACATAAATTAAATCTGACCTCAGCCAATGATATCATAATCAAACCGATGACTTAGTGTTACCCAGCCAATCGCGAATTTATTTTTGCTCACGCGAGAAAGAATACGTAATATTAGTTAATCCTCTGACCATTCTAGCTACCAGAATAAATTTTATTGGTTCCACGATAATCTGGGTCGAGCTTCTCCCCCATTCCTACAAATAAACAGGGTAGGTGCGTGCGGGTGTTCGGATTTTCTCCTAACTTCCGAAAATTAACCCAGACTAATAACTATGAACTCGAACGCCTAATAATAATAAAAGAACGCAAATAATTACATGGAGAAGAAGACTGGGGCGAGTTGAAAATAAAAAAAATACAGTAACTCCTCACAGTAGCACACAGCTTATTTGTGCTAAAGTTGCACGAAAAGATTGTGTAAGCATCGTATATCCAGTGTATTTGAGGCATAAAATAATCTAGGTATTTCTGGGGTTTTTTTTTTTTTAAATAAGTAAATCTGCGTTTGTCTATATAACTTGAGTGGCAACCTTGATCAGGAAACTTGTCAGAAAAGGTGCTTAAGTCTCTGTATTCGTTTGTTAATATGGTCTTTTGAAGCAGAGTACACAGAGATACACCTGCCTTCAGGGAAGTACCTAGGTTTAATTTTTATTTTATTTAGGTTCTTATGTGTCATATCTAGCCTTCACTTTCTTTCCTTTCCCTGACGAAGGCCTTGTGGCCATAACGCTGGCTATTTCTTTCTCTTTTGTCCTCGTAAGACGAATCACCTTTTTTTTTTCACACCCATCCATTGTCAGAAAAGATGGCGTAGCTTTCGCCGCTGCTTGGGGTCGGGAGACCACGAGCAAGCAGGGTCCTTGGTTTGTGGAAATTTCAACCTTCTAAAGATTCGTTGTCTAGGTCAAAAGTTGATGTGATCTTTTTCGAATCCATGGCTCGTATATGCGAAGTCAGTTGATATCGAATGTGACAAGAAACGCGTGCGAAGTCAGTTGATATCGAATGTGATAACCAGTCAAAATATGTTTCTTCTTCTTCGTACACTCTCAGACGTCCACTTGAATGTTCTCTAAGAAAGCAGTAGTCAGTTTGAGGCTATTTGAATCGCCGTAAAGCTTTTCCACGAAAGGAGCTGGCGTCGGCCATATGCACTTTCTTACAAATAAACAGGCCTCAGGTTTCCCTCCCTTATTTGTAATAAATGTTTGTACAATACCAAACCTACCCACTATCCTGTTCTCACTGTTCTAGTCTACTATCATTTACTGGACACAGTATTAAGGTCCTAAGGGTCTTGTTGGATTCGGCCTATACTGCTTGATAGAAATACAACAGAAGTGATTGCGTCATTAATAGGCTGAACTGCCCATGGAGGACTTCTGGTGTCGTGTATTGTGGTTCGCACTATTGACCTGCCATTGAAACATCATTTTTGATGATGCGTAGATGGCAGAGCGGATAGTGTGATTCGCTTGCATGGCTAGGCGGGGTTGTCGCACGGAAGGTCCAGTGTTCAAATCCTGGGTAAGCCACTCATGTCTGTTGTTTTTCTGTTGTCTGGTGTTCTACTTCTTTATTTCCTGCGAGTGCCTGATAACATACCTTTATATTTGTTTCATATTAATTTAATATGCACTTTCTCTGTACCACATATAAGGGGCAACTTTGAAGCAGATGTTTTAAATAGATATGTGCATTCTTTCATAAGTGTCGGTCATGATGACCTGTCAAAAATAAAGTTAGCGTTCAAAACTAACTGTCAATGATGATATTTGTTTATACCGAATTTCCAAAAGTTAAAGAAATACCTAACAGTCCAATCCCTTATAGGCAATATTTAATTGCAAACAAATTATGAATCTAAAAATTTCATTTGTATTTAGGATTTTGTAAATTTCTCTTAGCATCTAACGTAACTATTAAACGTTATTAAAAATATTAAAAGTAATTAAAAATTCAAACATTTTCAGGTATAAATGATTCTAACGTATTTTTACTTATAAAAATTATATTATTATATCCCTTGGAAAAGTTAAAGCAGTGTATTATTAGATCCCCTGACAAAAATAAATATATTGCCGTTCCATTTCTGTATACATTTTATTGCGACATAGTTACTGCATAAATATAATAATTACAATCGTTACTAATTACAAACAACCTACTACAATGGAGTAATTGCAACTCCTTTTCACACGGGTAAATTGACTTCGTCTAGCATGAAGATACAGGCCTTGCAAGTAGCCAGCGAACAACTCATATTACGTATCATCATCATCATTTCATCCACTGGATTCCATTAATAAACAGGAAAACCTCTCGGTCGCAAAAAAATTTTTAAAAATTAAAAACACAAGTAAATAGTAAGCATATATATATGAAAGACTGAAGGAAGAATAAATAATGGAAGGGGTTTAAAAAAAAAAAGCCTGAAAGAATGTGTAATGTCAAATTCCACAACTTTAAAATATGCACTCAGGGTTTTTAGGAAGAGTTAGGTCCCTTGTAATCATGGCTACGAGAGAAAACAGACGTTACTGTAGTGTTATGGGATGTGTACACGTTTTATTCATCACCCTCCGTTTCCCCAAGGAACATAGGCCTTCAACAAACTCAAGCCAAATCTTCCTGTTCCGCACTTTCAGCTCAAGGATGATTTATTTTTATTTAAAAAATCCCCATAATTTCATTCTTATGGTTTCAACATTATAATAAAGTAGTCCGTTACCTTTAAGTCGTATGCTTTGACAAATGACACGACTTTCCTGTAGGTGACAGAGAGTTCTTCTTCTTCTTCTTCCGTCCTTAGCCACCGACCGTCAAAGCAGTCAGTGGCCATTACGCCTAGTGGCGTCTTAGGGCAACAGCAGATAGGTTTTCTTTGCCATTGTTTCCCATCACGCGTGACAGAGAGTGTTGAGAGCGTATCATGGGGCGATGCAATCGTGATAAAAGGTATATTTAGAGAGATTGCTATGCACCATGATGTGCCTGACCAAAACGCTAAAACTATAGTCGTTAGTTATGACTAAGCGCGGTAGCTAAGCATGACGTGGCTATGCTTGGTAGCATCGAGAAGTGTCCACATATATGTGGCTGGACCCACTAGAAATGTATAAAGGAATCTACTTATAAAAGTGGTAATTAGTCTGGATTCGACTCAAATTTAAGTGTATAAATATAATTCAAAGTGATAAAAAACACGTCGTCAGTATATGTTGATATATCGAAGATATTGCAAGGTTGATATAGCTCTCGTATAGAATTATATACAGTTGTATAAATATTACAATGTATTGGAACGGATCAAAAGGAATCCAATTTACTTACTTAGTCGTTCCCCTTCTACCGTGAGGTGTAGAGGTTTGGAAGAGAGAGCGTCAGACTATCCTATCGGCTGTCTTCCTCCTGGCCTGGTTCCATTCTAGTCCTCAGTCCTTCAAAGATTGTCTAATGTTGTCCTCCCAGCGGACTCTGGGTCGTCCTGGGGGTCTCGATCCCTGGCTCTTTGTTTCCAATGCTTGTCGTGGTAGCCGATCTTCTCCCATTCTGCAGACATGGCCAAACCATCTTAGTTGGGACTGTTCTACTTGGGTCTGCAGCGGGTGGCATTTTAGGCCTTGGCGTATCGTCTGGTTGCGGACCATGTCTCGTAGTCAAGGAATCCAATTTAGCGGACTGAAATTAAGTGTGCATAAAACACTGGGATATAATGTTTAGAAAATTCCAAGGTATAAATAATGACTATGAAGGAATAAGTTTAGTGGACTGAAAATTAAATGTGCATTTCGCTTTTTTTGCCTTCTTCTGGCGAGACTCGTTCCTTTCAACCTATATGATTATATCAGAGCACATTTACCATTTTAAAAAAAGTCAACTCTGTTGACTGCTAACCCGATTTGCGTTGATAGATACTAAGTCCTGAAAAAGGCCAACATTATCTATCTGCTAGCATAAAAAGGACTCGCCAGCTACGCCAACGCCAAGCTAGTCTAGTTGCTATGTGCAATGTTATTAATGTGTTTGCTACTTTTCTTTGTAGCACGCCCATTTCAACCATCTACCATGTGTGCAACATAAGCACAGGAATATAAATATGAGTGGGAGCTGCGCTAGCGTAGTGGTTACAACACCGCTCTGGCGACCGGGTGATACAGGATCAAACCCGGGCGACGGCATTTGAGGATTTTTCGTAGACCGGGATTTGGACTGGATTAACTCGAGACCTGGCGAGGACATTTGAAGGAGTGTCGTCGACCAGGGACTGGCGGCTCCTGAGCCGACCCAGCTGCAACGAAATCCAGTATTTGCTGAATAGTCTCTGTACAAGTTGCTATGTGCAATGATTTACTGAATTAATGTTAATTCGTGTTGGGGCAGTATGTAATACAATACAATAGTGTTTTAATAAAAGTTGAAAGTCGTGAACATGGAGATTTTCGGAGAATCTATAAGCCGTTCGTGAATTATTGATTTATTCATTGTGAACAGTTGAAAGTTCTACAGTTCAGAGATACGATTACATATTTAGAGATGAACGATTACAGAGAAACATTTAAGCCAGCTTTTCATAAAAAAGTTGAATGAAAACATTGAAAACCAGTTGACCACTGAGAAAAACAATTTTATTAAGTAAACATGTTAGAACAACAGAACTGGGTAACACAAATCAATCTGATTGTTATGTGAACAAGATACGAACTTTAAGTCAAATATACAGCCAAAGAATAAAATGAGAATTATGCTGCTCTCACTCTTCTTTGTAAAATGAGCAGTTGTCCAATGCACAGGAACTGAATCTCAGTAGCCGGGCATGAAACTGCTGCATAGCATTGTCATTCTGTGGAAATGACATTATTTACTATGTGAGATCTTAAATCAGAAACACAATTATCAAATCCATTTATGGTTTGTTGCAAAAAAAAAAAAAACCCAACAAAAATCAATTAATAGACTTTTGGCTATATGTTACCAAAAAAAAGAATGTATAAAATATGATGTGCAAAATGCATATAAAGTTTTGTATTTACTATATAATGGCTATTAAACTATTCATTTATTCTCTGAGTGAATATTTGTAATTCTAACACTGCAGATCCAGTCACAAAAAAGTCACATAACATCTCTTTCTAATTACCATTTCTTTGATTCGATTCAATACCCTTTAGCTCACCAAGGAGCATAGGCCTTCAACAAACACATGCCAGGTCTTCCTGTCCTGTGCCATCTGCTCAAATTCTTTCCATATTTTCCTCATCATTTTCACCTTTGTTTTCAGTTCTCTTCTCCATGTGTATTTTGGTCTATCTCTACCTATCTTTCCCTGTGGATTCCAGAACAAGGACTGCCTTGTAATGCTATCAACAGGTTTTCTCAATGTGTGTCCTATCCATCGCCAGCGTCTTCTTCTCAACTCTTTGTTCCACTGGCACTTGTCTGGTTCTTGTCTTCAATTCCACATTTGTAACTTTGTCATACCATTTCAGTCCTTCTATTCTACGCAAGCACCTGTTTAGAAAAGTCTGTAGCTTTTTGGTTGTTGTTTTTGTTGTTCTCCATGTCTCAGAGCCATACAACAGGACTGACTTCACATTTGAGTTGAAGATTCTTATTTTCGTGTTGGACTTGATTTCTCTTGTTCTCCATATGTTTCCCAATGCAATGAAAGCTCCTTTTGCTTTTTGTATTCTTATTTTGATATCACTGTCTGTCCCTCCAACTTTGTCTATATTACTTCCAAGATATCTGTACGATTCTATATCTTTTTGTGGTGTTTCTTCAAGTTCAACCTTGTTATCATTTCTTGCATTTATTCTCATAATCTTTGTCTTTTCCCTGTGTATTTTCAGGCCCACTTGTTGTGACCTCTCAGTGAGAATTTTCATTTTCTCTTGCATCTGATTATGGTTATGGGACAGAAGAGCCAAGTCATCTGCAAAATCCAGATTATCAAGCTGTGTAGTCAGATTCCACTGGATTCCATTTCTGTTGTGTGATGTCGATGTTTTCATAACCCAATCTATTGCTAGTAAGAAAAGAAATGGAGACAAGAGGCATCCCTGTCTCACTCCCATTCTAATCCTAATCGGTTCTGTAAGGTGTCCTTCATGAAGAACTCTGCATGTCATGTCTTCATTATTAAGTTAATGATCTTCATGGGAACTTCATAATGCCTCATCAATTTCCAAAGCGATTCTCTGACTACACTGTCAAATGCCTTTTCGTAGTCCACGAATCCGATGTATAGCGGGGAATTCCATTCCAGACTTTGTTCAACCATTATTCTCAATGTGGCTATCTGGTCTGTACAGGATCTATTTTGTCGAAAACCTGCTTGTTCATCTCTCAGTTGCTTGTCTTTGGACTCTTTTAATCTCTCTAGAATGATTCTAATACTTTTGTTGGCACTGATAGTAACATTATTCCTCTATAATTTGTGCACTCTTGTAAATTTCCCTTCTTAGGCAACTTGACCAGATAACCTTCCTTCCATTCTGCTGGTATTTCCTCTCTCCCAGACTTTGTCAAGTAGTTTGTATAATATCTGTTTTGATGGCCTCTGCTGGAATGCAATCTGAACCAGCTGCTTTTCCATCTTTCAGAAGCTTTATGGCTTTTGTCGTAGATTTTTCCATAGGGGAATTAAGACATAGTTTGGTCCCTTCTGAATAGATCTAGAACAGGTGGTGACTCAGTGAGATAAGAAAAGATTACCAAAATATATATTTATATATATATCAACCACTCGCATACACACACACACATAAGTGACAACAGTAAGACGCACAAACGTGAAGAAACTATATCACTGGAATAGGGATATTTTTGGGACGAGCTGGTGTAAATAAAGTTTATGTAAATTTTATTTACCATAAAGAACCTTCACAACAGCAATAATTTGAATATCAATCAAAATACAAATAAACATAGGTTAATGAATTAATCAAGAAATAGACCCATAGGTGTAATCCTCCCTCCTTCTGTTGAGACAAGAAGAAAGTTATTAACCCCCAAAAGAGTCAAAGATTTTCACGCTATGGTCTAGGATTTCCCTCTACAGTAAAGAACAGAGTTTATACGTTAATCTATTCTGAAAAGGGACAGTGTTAACAAAATTTACACATTTAAAATAACCAACGTGAGTACATGGATTCTACAAGATATATATATGAGGATTATTCATTCATCCTTCCTCTCTTCTCAGACAACTGTGGCCACGTACATTCGTTCTTACCTAATACTTGAGTTGCACCTTCTGGAACAATCTTTAGGACACACACACACACAGCAAATCCAGTGTTATTTTTGGCAAAGAAAACCCCAGCTTCTCGGAGACAGATTAAATCCACTTCTCCGGGGAACGTTCTCTTTGTTATTTTTATTTAGGACTACTGTTTATGTCAATTTAATTAGACCAGGTAAGAAATTGAACAGTGCTCACAGTGTCAATAGCTTGAGATTTCCAGTACTTAGGAGTGTCAGGTCGGTAACTTCTCTCAGTATAAAAAAATCCTTGTCACACCACAAATTGTCAAACATCGGGAAATGTTAATGTTTGCGATTTCGCCACTATGGGCTGAATGTAAATGAAATTTGGGAAATATAAATCTGGATCTATAGGCCCAGTTACAATATTTATTCTTAATGTTCTTTGGACTGGTACTCTTTCTGGGTGCATACATGAAGCCAGACAGGTTTGCCTTGAAGACCCAGATATCAATTAAGAAATGTTCTATCGTATGGTTATTCTCAGATTTATATGGAAGCCGCTGGTAGATTTGGGTTTGACCCAATACTGTGTAAAGGAGAAAAAAAAATACAAATACTTAACCATAATATAGTATTCTTAATTCTATCCTTAACCCGCGTAAAATATAACATTATTTATCCACTTCGGTTATGTAACTTAAATTGAACCTACAAGCTTAGAACTTGTCTTATCGTTTAAAACTTCCGTGAAATAAATTCTAATCATTTAAAAAAATTAATCATCATGAATTAGAAATAAATACATATTTCGTCAATACTCATGATGAACAGTGCATTTACTAGTTGGTTAAAATATTTTCTGACTGGTTACTAGCAATTAATTAAATTTATTTTATAGGTGGAAGAGTTTAGCTAGAAGTTATTATTTATACTGCTAGCCTATGTAACACAGTAAAACCTAGAGAAATATAAATCACGGACCTATCTAGTAAATCACTCTGCACAGAAAATCTAGTGAAATAAAATACAGACTAACTAATTAATCACTCAAACTTCTAGTATAGTATTTACCACAAACACAGAAATTCTAAGACTATCTCCAACGAAAAACTAAGAAACTCCACTAATACAAGTGATTCCAGAAATCGAAGCTAGATGTCTTTAAAATCTGTGGGTACTTGATAAATTGAGTCAAAATGCTGGGGTTTATATATTAAATCTTCAGAAATTTACTCATACTTGCTAGATATGACACCTTCACTCAGATTTCGGGCTTTTCCTCGTTCGATCTGCGAATCTGAGGAAATTTGCACGCTTTTGCCACTTGCAGACTCTGCAATCAAGCGAAGCCCATCCTTTGATCTTGCGATTCTCACCGTGTTTAATTACCTATCAAACGAACGGATTCAGGGGAAGGTAATAGAAATTGTCTCCCCTTGGTTCCAAATTATCTGCTCCTTCTACTCAAATTATTTCCCCTGATCTTTGTCTAACGAAAAATAGTTACAACTATCATTAGCTTATCTACCCTTGAGCCAAAATTTACGACTATGAAATAGTCACTCCTTTCCTAAGCGTTCCGTCTCACTCTGTTTGATCTTATTACAACGATTTTCAATCGCTGGTGTTTAATTACAGGTAACCGGCTCAACGTTAGCTAAATAGGTCTGTTTCTAAACATTCCTAAGGAAATAGAGAACAGAAAATAAAATAGGCGTGCTAAATTAGAAAAAGAGACAGATCTCTGAGTGTAGGAGGGTTTTATGTTAACAAACGTGCGTAGGTGAAAAAGAAAAATGAAGATAATGAAATAGATATATGAAAGCTATTATCATAATATGTCACAGCTTTCTTTATTTCTTTTCTACTTGGTCGTTCTTAGCTGATTTGTAGCTCCTCTTCTGCTGGCTGGATGTCTGGGGGGTTAGTTGAAGATGGTCTATTGAGAAGTTCCTCAAAATTTTCTGTTCATCTCTTCATTTGTTCTTGTATACTACTAAGCAATTTTCCATTCTTATCTTTTATGAGGCCATTTGCTTGCTTATATTTCCCTGTTAGCTTCTTTGTGTTGTTGTACATATCCCTCATATTTCCTTTGGCTGCAGCTTCCTCTGCTTCCCTTGCCAAATCATCAATATATTTCATCTTGTCTCTTTTGATTTTTCTTCTTACTTCTTTGTTTGCTTCTATGTACACTTCATGAGCCTTGGCTTTGGAGCTTCTGGTTTTGCTTCTGTTTAAATCTGCTTTCTTGTTTTTCCTGTCTTCTATCTTACTAATGGTTTCTGTTGTTATCCATGCTTTGTGCTGATGTTCTCTTTTTCTCAATACTTCTTCACATATCTCATTCCATATATTTTTTACTTGTTGCCAGTGGTCTTCCGTATCTGTTTCATCTTCCAGCTGTTGGTATTTGTTGGATACTGTGATTGAAAATTTTTCTCTTATTTCCTGATTTCTTAGATATCCCACATTATACTGTTGTCTATAGCTATATGCTGTTGTAAATTTCTTGAGTTTTAATTTTGTTTTAGCCAACAGAAGATGGTGGTCTGATACAACATCTGCTCCTCTACATACTTTCACATCATGCAATGATGACCTAAACTTCTTGCTTATGCATATGTGATCAATCTGATTCTCAGTTCTGTGGTCTGGTGATATTCATGTTGCTTTGTGTATTCTTTTATGTGGAAATATGCTTCCTCCTATAGCTAGTTGATTTGAAGCACAGAAGTTTGCTAATAGTTCCCCATTCTCGTTCATCATACCTAATCCATGCTTTCCCATGATTTCTTCAAAGCCTGTTCCTATTTTCGCATTTAGGTCCCTCATCAAAATTGTGATGTCCTTTCTTTTCTTATTGTCCAAGACACTTTGTAAGGTAAAAAGGTACACGCCCTTTAAGGCATATTGGGAATATGGTGTTAGGCCCATATTTTCTTGACCATCTGCACACTAGGGGTGATGTGGTCAGCATCACGCCGGCCGCCTTAACCTTCCCAGAGTGCTCTGGTACCCAGTTGTGGCTGGGTCGACCCAGGAGCCGTTTGCGGCCTAAAAATATCCCACCTCATCTGGGGATCGAACCATAGACCACTGAGCTAGGAAGTCAGTGCACTAACCACTATGCTACCGTGGCTCCCAAGACACTTTGTAGTCTGGTGTAAATGTCTTCTTTCACAGATTCTTCTTTATCGTTTGTTGGTGCATAACACTGAATAATGTTTATATTTACTTTCTTTTTGGCTGATTTAAACCTTGCTGTTATCATTCGGGATCCCATTGCTTCCCATTCTATAAGTGCCTTCTGTGCTTCCTTGGACAGCAATATAGCCACCCCTTCACTGTGGTGGGCTCCTTCCACCTCATGTCCTGAGGACAATACCATTTCTCTTGTGATCAATCTCCTCTTCTTTATGCCTTTCCACCGTATCTCATAGAGACCCAGGATATCAATCCTGTAATTTGTCATTTCTGCTGCTACCTGTGCAGTTTTCCCCTGTTCACACAGAGTGTGAACATTCCAGGTGCCAATCCTGGAGATTTTCCAAGACGAAAAAAGATTAGTCAGCAACCCAGACTCCTTTCGGCTTTCTCTAGGTTGCTTCATGCGCCTCCTTTCCAGAGGACCCTCTTCTGTCTTGGGCGGCTGAGTTTATTTATATTCTTTATTTGATTTGTCCATGTTTGTTGAAGTTTTTGTGGTAAAAAGTCTTTTACGGGATGGGGTAACCAGTCCCATGCTCAACCCTCCTTAGTCGCTTTTTACGGCATGTCTGGTAGGGTACAGTGTTACTATTCTTTGCTCCCTTATCAGGCCCCGGTAACAGACGGGTGCATTTCTTTGATGCAGGAAGGGAAATGCTAAAGAAATGACATGTAAAAATATGATTTTAAAAAAATACATGGCAAAAGCTGAAGCAGTTATAGTTATTGGTCAAACTCTTGAGAATTGAACACACACACACAATGAATCAACCAAGTAAAATACATAACTGAATTAAAATACCTAGGCAGCTTCTTCAGAGAATGGAAAGACTGATATTGAAACAGAGTTTAGAGTACACAAGCTACTGATGTCATCAACCAGCTAGATTTCAATGACGATAAAACACTATTTTAATGTACAAGCTTTATGTACCACAGCCAAATATAAACCTTTAACAAAGCCAAAATTTACAAAAGAAATTAGAGAATGTGACAAATAATGTTAAGAAAACTTCTTGTGAAAAAAGGAGAGTCAGAAGTATTTATGGTAATCTGGTTATGATACAACTAAATGAATCAATATTATGAACACCTGACTCTCCTCACAACATCTATCTGAAAAAGTATTAAAAAAATAATTACAGCAGGTCACTAGATGTCATTACTGTCCAAGATTAATTATCCTAGCCAGGGGAAACAAATAATACTAATTCCTATAAATTGAGGCCTAGCAATGCAAATCTTCTAGAATGTGAATGAATGTACTATTATTCTTGTGAAAAAAAGGAGAGTCAGAAGTATTTATGGTAATCTGGCTATGATACAACTAAATGAATCAATATTATGAACACCTGACTCTCCTCACAACATCTATATGAAAAAGTAGATAGCAAGACTAGAATGTGAATGAATGTACTATTATTCTAGTAGATAGCAAGACTATTGCACCCTCAGGTATGTTCTACAAGGCAACTAAAATAAGGTTATGCATGGGCTGGCAACCTCATTTTGTAAAACAAATTGTGTCAAAAACCACCACTGCAAGAGAATGTGACTGCTTGGTGCAGACTTTGTGCAAGGGGACCAGCTGATATGATGGCTCCATACTCCATTAGAAGTGCAAAGGGAAATGATGATTCTAGTAGATGAAACATGTCAGCTGACAAAAAGCAGTCAAAGATGTTTCATATACCAAAAGATATTCAAGGACTTGGCCACAGCCTTTTATAACGCTAACAAGTACTTTGTTTACCTTTTCAACTGACGTAAACAGAATTTTTTTCATGTCATAATTAAGATTTAAACACATCTTTTTAAACCTCAATCACACCATCAAGAATTTACGAAACTCTCAATAACTCTTTGCCAAACATTTTTGGGGGTACCTGCTTGCCTAGGAATTCACCTCTTCTGCTGTTGGGGACATGAGGTTGTGGCTGGACGCTCAGCACAGATATACCTAAATAAAACAGTAGCATGAAACAATACGGTTATAATGGCATATTTATAAACTCTGATGGAGTCGTCCATGTGCAATGAAGATAGTAGTGAAAACCAAACCAAACCATTTATAAACAAAAATGAGTATGCTGTGCCAAGGCAAGGATCCAGTTTTCCTTGCAAAAGTATGTAACAAGAAACACAAAAACTCATGCTTATTCAAAATTATGTTTTTGTTAAATGCATAACATACATCTCATAAGCAGCATCAGAGCACTAATGCTTATTAACTGCTATTTTATCCATGCTTACTGTCAAATTAGTGATCGCTTGTTAGAGAACTACACTGCAATCATTCATTGCAATCAATGAATCAACAAGGCTGAGACTGCTATTTGGCATCAAGCGCAAGTTTAGCAGGGATGGACATATGAGAATGCATCCATTGTGTATACAACCAGCGCAGTATAGGAACAGTTAGCATTCATACCCTTCAACAATCGCTGAGGGAGACTGAGCACCTATGGATTTACCTTGAGTGCAGTGATGTCAATTCTGATCAACAATAACAATGACAATCCAAAAAAAGTTGATGCTGAAAGAAGAGAAAACTGGCCACACACAATAAAAAGGACACGGAACAGACATTTTATTAAAATGCATATACTTTAGAATGCAATCAATATTCAAGAGGATGCCTGACAAAATGTTCATAAGCTGAAATTAAATGTTCCATTTTAATGTGTTTCTAATGCATCTATTGTGAATACTGACTGAAAAAAGAAAATTCAAACCAGGATAGAGACTGAAATAAAGCCTACTAGCCTTGTAAGATGCAACGACATCAAAGAATATGCAACAAAAGTGATGCATTAAACCCTGCTAACAACAATTCCACGTTGCACAAAGCTTTGGAACAAACAAACACACAAACAAAGAGCAAGATATAATGCAGGTACAGTGTTTTAAAAATAAAATATCATAGAGGATTACACACTGGTCATTTAACTCTTTGATTCCATAATTATTTTCCACCCTGTGCCATAATTATTTTTTGAAGAATTCTAAACGGTGAAGTGTACTGACTTTTAGTGTAAATTTTATGTTAATCTTTTTCTGTGAACATGTACTTATTATATACCAAACTGTAGGGAAATGGATAGAGAATTGTAATATATAATATCTTTGGTAGTATTAACACAGTGTGTTCGTTATACTCAAAACATTTTGCATGTAAAATTGAAAAACACTAAAAAGTAATACGATCTTACCAAAGACAAATTACTGTTGTAGACAATAAAACTTTCTTTTTAGTCTTCAAACGTCAAGTCCATATACAATGTAAAAAAAAAAAAAAACACATGCTTATGACCACAATTAGTACATTTAGTGTTTATTCACACCAGTTTTTCTGTGGTCCTTTTTAAGAAAAAAATAAATTATGCAATCGTGCATTACGTAATTTTCAAACAAATAAAGAAGGATAACGTCATATAAAAACTTTTTTACTCTTGTTTAATGTTTTAATAGTATCCTTAGATTCATCTTCTACTAAGAACTAGTGATAAGATGTTACGGTAGGTCTAGTTTTGTTGCTTTTTGATCGGCCAGAATATGACTACGCCCACTCATCAACTAAATCTAGTGTGTCTAGCTTTTCTGCACAGATTCCGTATTTTGACAACAAACTGTGACTACCAAACAATCATCATCAATGTCAGCAATGTTTCAAAGTAGTTTGACACAATTATTTGCTTAGGAGACTTAAAAAATGTAAATATAAAGCGTGACATATTTCTCTAGCAATAACAACGAAAAATGCAAACACGCGAATGGTCACAAAAACTGTGATAATAACATCAAAACACGCACATGTGCTTATTAACTACAGTCAAATTAGTTGTTTAAATAGTAGCGGAAGTCATTCTACGAGTTTTAATATATGAACTGCACATACCTGTCAACCTGTACGAATTTTTCATACAATGTACGTATTTTTGATACTTTTAGCAGTGTATGGCCGTACAGACTCGTATGGATCCCCACCCCCCAAATCGATTTTTTTTTAAATTTAAAAATATTTTCCAACCTAAGTATTTTAAAATTTTAAATCAGAAAATATTTTCTAGCCCAGGTTTTTTTTTAAACCACTTTTTTTATTTTTAATTCCGGGAATTTCGTCGTCTGTTTTTAAAGTGAGGTCTCTCCCAGCAACCAATCAAATCCTTTTATACCCAACGATTCGGCAAAAACTTTGAATTCGACCTCAAACAATTTCGGTTTTCAGCGTGACATGACGAATTTTTAAAGTTACTTGTTATCAGCCACGCTTGCCAAGACACTTCGACGCCATTTTGTTTAAAAAAGCTAAGTACTTATAACTTGGTTAAATATTGCTGTTGTTTTGCTTTGTTGCAATTCAATCACTGTCTTAATCTTTCCAGTTATATCTTGCCTTCAATGTATTTCCAATAAATTAATGTCATAATATTCTGTATAGGCCCTACAAAACTAGAAAAAAAAAAGTTTGTTTGCGTTCAGTAGGCCAACTTTATTCCAGCGGTCGAGATTCATTGCTTTATTTTTTAATAAAGTCTTCTTCTTCCATCCTTAGCCATCGACCGACCAAGCAGTCTGTGGCCATTACGCCTAGCTGGCATCTTAGGGCAACAAGAAATTATCCGTTGTTCCGTTACGCCTAAAGGCGTTTATTGGTACAACAGAATATTAATTGTTGTTTCCGTAATCAGTGTGACTGGCAAGCGGGTGATCAATCCACTGTGCCCGAACTTGCCCTCGTGTGTACTCTCCCTCTGCCGCCACAAAACCGCCACGCCACCAAGACTACCGAGACGTCAATCCAGCCAAAACCCATTCGGGACCGAAGGTCCGTGAAAAAGAGCAATCTGGTATTGGCACAGCACCCCACACTGCCTCCGCCACGCAGGGAGGACCCGGCAACCGGGACCACACACAGCCTTGAGAGGACAAAGATCGCCTGCGGGGAGGAACTTAGACATGCATGGCTTAATCTTTGAGACAAGCATATGACTACTGGCAGGATCAACCAGATAACTGTCTGAACAGAGCATTTCGTCGCTTGCGCGGGGATTTTAATAAAGTGGTGATCTATTATCACTGGTCTAGGCTATCAACTTTTAAATAATAATTTTGCAAATTTTTGGTAGTACGTTTTTTTTCTTCCTAGATTTGATATTCTGTTCATAATTTGGTTAATTTTTCATTTTTTGCTGTTAGCTTTGCTTCATTGTATTTTATTTTTGTCGTTCTCTTAATCTTTCCAGTTATATTTTGATCATTTAAATATTTCCAATAAATTAATGTCATAATATTCTGTGTTGGCCCTACGTAACTAGAAAAAAGTTTGTTTGCATAAACTTCGCTGCTTTATTTTTCAATTAAAAAATCCACACAGACTGCAGGACGTCCATGAATGCAGACACACTCACTTCTTTTTTACAGTGTAAGATTATCATTGATACATGCTGTGCAGACTAAGTCCACAAATGCAATTCTGCAAAGTGCTAAAAGTGCATGTGTTGATTATAATACAAAACACTGTGCATCGAAAGAATAGTACCTTACGATCACTAAGTTTTTTTATATGTAAAGAACAGCATGAGACTATTAGCATGTTTTACATCACACTAATTCAAATGTTAATAGATTTGTATGTATCATTTCTCGTTTTAAAACTGTATTGTGTATAATTTTATTAATATATTTTTTGCGTAAGGATTTTTGGGTGTTTGTAAGGATTTTTTTGGTCCGGCGTACAGGTTTTTGTCTCAGGAGGTTGACAGGTATGACTGCATTAAACGGACGATTTTTAGGGTTTATTCGTGATGAACTAAAAACCAAGCTCTGAGCGTTGCTCTGGCACGGCGCGTTGTATTTTGCAACGCTCAGAGCGTTGGTCTGGAATCAGAGTTAAAGACATTAACACTGATAAATGGAGAGTAAAATAAATAAAGAAATACACTTACACAAATCCTCAAGGAACACAAGGAAGAGACTATAAGAGAAATAACAGTGGAAGAATTCACCTAGCAGTGGTGGAGAATGTGGTAGAGAAACAAGATGAATGAAAATCTACAGTGGACCAAAATAGTCAATGGAATTGTTTGACTGAGGTAAATAAGGGTATAACTATTATTTAATGTGGTAACATTTCATCATTATAAGTATATGCGGAGAACTGCCGTAAGACGGGGGTAAAACAGTAGAATGGGGGAAAAAAACAAAACACAAATAGTAATACGTCTTACAAGGAGAAAGGACAGGAAAAACCACTGAGGGACCGGCGAACTATTATCATTATAGTTAAGGGTACGGTACATGAAGAAAATAAATTGTTAAAAAAATTAGAAAAATGCAAATCATGTTAACAACAACAAAAATGTTGATACAATTATTTTGACTGCCATTAAGTGGTGTAAAAGAATGTGCCAAACCAGATTATTAAAAGTCCAATACCATATCTAGCAGCCAAGCTCTCCTCATACAAGAAAACTGCCATCAGTGCATCACATTCAGCAACAAAAGGTTGTAGTTTCAGCTTTGCAAATCCAATAGCTAGAGAGGTCCTTTTCCGGAGACATTCAAGACAATCAACGGTTAATATCTACTGTGTTAGTGCTCATGTTAAAAAGAAGAACAGGTTATAGGTCAGATGACATTCCAAAATTCAACCATTTGTGCTATGCACTAAGCAGATTTAGATTTTAGGAAGCAGAGGGTATAATGCCCAGTGCAATTCCTGGGTGGGGTGTGGGGGGGGGGGGAGTCCTGAGGAGACAAATAATAGGGCTACTGCTACTTGGCGCATGTGATTAGAGGTGGCTAAGTTGAGGTTGTGCATGGGAATGGCAATCTCATAATGTAAAATACATTGCTACAGAAAACACAGCTGCAAGAGCATATGAATGCTCTGATGTAGGCTTCTTACAAAGGAACCAGCTGCAGTTGGCTCCATGTGGAGTGAAAATGGAACAGAAGAAGAAGATGGTGTAAAAATGTTTGTCAACTAATGCACAAATATAAACTATCAGGTCAAGCAAGCACTGTCTCAACATCAAAAGTTTGATCCAGTGGGTTTCCAACACTTCTAGCTTTAATGATACATTCTAAAATACTACTCTTTGTCCACCTTTTGACTTTTCCTTTTCTCTTAGGTCTGTATCACACTAAAGCCATTTCTGTTTGTTCTGATCCATTACTTCTTTTGTGACATTTCATGCTGGGATGCCAGTCTCTTGAATCATTTTCACACATGTCTCTATAAAATGTATGTGCCACATATTTTGTCCTTTTCTTTTCACTCAAATTCTAACAAATACACAAGACATACATGCCACACCTCAGACATGAAAAACCTGTACAACAAATCCAAAAACCCTGTACAGAGACCCGCAAAACCTGTACAGACTGAAAAACGTAACAATAGAGTTAATTAATGTACAAATATAGTCAATTAGATGGTTCTGCACCATCATAGTGACATGCGCCCTTTGCCTTTTTAAGCATGTCTTCACTTGCTTTAAAACCTAAACAACAAGAGTTAGAATTTATTTTGTACCGGTATTGTAGAAAAGCTGTGACTGTATCATCATTTAGTCTATTTCTGCAAAAAAAAATTAATACAATTTATGGTGGAAATGAAGAACAGTTTGGTGTGTGTTCTATAGTGCCTTATAAAAGTATAGATCTAAAGAGACCAGTAATAAGCGTTATGGGTTAGGTTTAGGAATCTTAAATCAAATATATATATATATATATATATATATATATATATATATATATATATATATATATATATATATATATATATATATATATATATATATATATATATATATATATATATATATATATATATATATATTTTTAAAGCTAGCAATGAAAATATAAACTGGCGCAATAATATTATATATTCTCTACCGAACTTCAAAAATTGGAATAGCCGTTATACCCATACAAATTTTAGTGTCAATCAAACATTGATAGTAATTAATTATTTAATAAATATAAATCATTGGATGACCGTAATGATGATCACCCAAGGCAAAATCACATTGTTTTTTAAAGAAACGAAATTAAAACTAAGAAGAGAAGTAACTCCAAATAAACTTTTCTCTGACCTGGTTAAGATGCAAATTTGCCTTGCTTTTGTGGGTTTTTTTTTTCAGTTTCATAATTTGGTCATATCGGAATGACGGTCGCCGAATGCTCCGCGTGTATTTTCGTACCATTTAGATTTCGGGTTAACCCTAACCCCAACTGTAACCCTAATCCTAACTCTAAATGGTACGAAAATACATGCAGAGCATTCGGCGACCGTCATTCCGATATTAGGCCTACCCATAATTTGTTTTGTATTATTATTCAAATTTACATTTCTTACGCACTTTCTACCGTAAACCTAACCTCAACCTTAACTCTAAATGGTACGAAAATACAAATATTAAACATACTCGACGGCAATAAAGGTAAAGATTACCAGAATCTCAGTAAAAAGAGTTGTCAGAATCATTCAAGTTGAATAAATTCAACTCAAACAAGAATTTTCGTGCTCTTTTTCCACAAAATGTTTATGATTCGGCGGTATGGCAGCGTCCATGTTTGTAACTTTCGCTTTTGTAAAATCACTATTATCAGTTCTACCGTATTCGCTAGCAGTAAAATATTTTGTTCGTTTCAAGCTTAGTGGCCAGATTTTTCAATGCTGAATCCGATTATGCCCAGCAATTGCCGATACGATTGTAAACAGAAGAGTTCTGGTGCTTTTAAAATAGGACGTACGTTTTATAGGTGTATGGGAACGAGGTATCGCACTACTTCCGTGACGTACTCGGTACGGCACAGCGACAAAAATTGTCAAGATTTATGCCGTATGGCGTACGTCATAATGGTGCTGAAAGGGTTAATAATTAGGCGAAAAAACCCGTACAGACCCGTGTACGGCCCGTACACATCTGAAAACGCAAACACCCCGTACAGATTATGGGTAAACCTTTAAGTGTGGCATGTATGACAAGATAAAAGAATTCGCTCAAAGTTCATGGTGGATGATTTTAAAACAATGCTCATCTCATGAGCCAACAAAAATATAGTAAAGTTTAAACACAGTATTCTCACAAGTGAAATAATTCTTTTAAAACAGGACATGATAGAATGACCCATGGAAAAGGATTAGAGACAAGAAATAAGAATGATTGAAGTAATGATTCTGCCAATGATTAGGAAGAGAATTGCTTATTTACTAAATAAAACAAATGTAAAACAGCATTATGCCTACAAAGTGAATATAGCAGAAGGAGGAATATTTGAACCACTGAGCCCTGAACTTCTTGCCGTTCTACTAGCCATATAGTAGGTCTGTATAAGGCTTTCAGCTTCAGGTAGCATCTTGACTTCCATCTGTCTGGATATTGCTAAAAACTGAATAAGAAAAATATGGAATTGCTGTACTAATGCAACTCTTTGTATATAGCTTTCAGAATATTTCAATACATTAACAAGAATAAACAAGCACAATGGTTTATTAATTTCCCTAGTTTAACAAAACATACACACACAAAAATAAAATTTAAAAAACAATTCAAGTCTGACACAGTTTTTAGTATGTTTCTGTAGTTAAGCCTCTACACCTCACGCTAGAAGGGAACGACTAAGTAAGTAAGTTCAGCAGTTAGAGGAATTAAAATGAATTTTTTTCATATCAAGGAAGAAGAAGTATTTAACCAGAAACGATTTAAAAACTAAATATTAGATATCTCACATGTTGAAACTCTTCCTCGTTAAAACTCCTGGATGTATGAGCATCATCTTCTAATTCACACCAAGAGGAAAGAATATGGAAAGTCATTTGGGTCATAATTTCTTGCTCAGCTGCAGAATCACCAGAGTCAAGAAAACAAGTACAGCTGAAGGCACTGAAAAAAAAAGTATGGAAATAATTGATACAATAATAATAAATAACCATTACAATTTAAAAAAAGAACTATTAAAAAAATAAAAACCAAAGCGTTGACAAACAACCAACTGACAACACAATCAAATAAAATGATAAATGGACATCAGCTGGAGACTAAATACCCAGGTTTAAATACCTGAGGAGCTGCGGTAGCACAGTGGTTAGTGCACTGGCTTCCTAGCTCGGTGGTCCATGGTTTGATCTCCAGTTGAGGTGGGATTGTTTAGACCACAAATGGCACCAGGGTCAACCCAGCCTCATGAATTGGGTACCAGAGCAACTCTTAGAAGGTTAATGTGGCCGGCATGATGCTGACCACATCACCCCTAGTGTGCCGATGGTCGAGAAAATTTGGGCCTAACACCATATTCCCAATTTGCCTCCATTGGCGTGTAACGGGATCCTTTACCTACCTTACTTCTCCTTAAATACCTGGCAGCAATCATAAATAAAAACTGAAAAATATTCAGTTTAATTCCTCTAACTACTGAAAGATACTAAAAACAGAAATACTAGCAAGATTAGCTTGAACAATAATAGACCTAGTAAAACTTAAATTCATATGAATATAACTTATTATCTCTCATCAAATCAAACTTTGATTGTTTTGTAATTGCCACGTTCACATATGTATGAGAAACTTGGAGACACACACCTAATTTAGAGAGAAGACAATAGGTATTAGACATGAGACATTACAGAAGATCCTACAAATATCATGCATGGGTAATACAACAAATGAACAGATATTGCATATAGTAAGAAGTGTTAAGTGAGGACCATTTCAAAACAATAAAAAGGTGGAAGCTGATATGGTATGGCCGCATATCACGATCACAAGGGCTACAAAAGATGTTCTTTTAAGATAAAGTGCCAGACAAAAGATGACAGGGCCAGAAAAAGAAACAAACTTATAACATATAAGAATGTAAACATTTTATCTGTCAGACTAACAATCAATAGAAATAAATAGGTGATTCTTGTCCAGAACATATCATCTGTGGTGCCCCAATGAAAAAACATTATGGGACAAAATCTGGATTAAGATACTAACATTTTTTCCATGATCAACTTTAATTTACACATTTTAAGATCCTGTCAATGTTCTGTGGGACTACTGGATTCCATAGAACTTTTGTTAGGAAACAATGCTTTAAAGTGCAAGTGACATGAATTTTTTTATAAAATTGTGTACATGAAAAAAACTGTGATTTAGAAGGCTACAGCTAGAATGCAGACAATCATAATACTTACTCTAGGAAACCTTTAGTCAAGTCACCTGTATCACATCCACCAAAGACATCATCCTTGAGACTTGCTGCCTTAACCCCTGAGGTTGCAGGGTCATACACACCCCACACGTGACACTCCAAAGAAAATGTGAGTTGCTGAGAAAGTCCACCGGATATCTTAGAAACAAGATCAAGGTACATTTTGTTCCCTGTCAGTGCTGAAATTTAAAAAAAAAAAAAATATATATATATATATATATATATATATATATATATATATATATATATATATATATATATATATTATATATATATATATTATATATTTATTATATATATATTTATTTTATGGGTGGGTGTGGGTGTGTGTATATTATTCCTCCTCCTCTATAATAGAGAGGAATAATGTTACTATCAGTGCCAGGAAAAGTATTAAACAGGATTATCCTTGAAAGATTAAGAGTCCATAGACAAGAAACTGAGAGATGAACAAGCAGGTTTTCGACAAAACAGATCATGTACAGACCAGATAGCAACTTTGAGAATAATAGTTGAACAAAGTCTGGAATGGAATTCACCACTACACATTGGATTTGTGGACTACGAAAAGGCATTTGACAGTGTAGACAGAGAATCACTTTGGAAATTGATGAGGCATTATGGAGTTCCTCTGAAGATCATTAATTTAATAAAGAAAACATATGAAGACATGACATGCAGAGTTCTTCATGAAGGACAGCTTACAGAACTGTTTGGGATAAGAACAGGAGATGCCTCTTGTCTCCATTTCTTTTCTTACTAGCAATAGACTGGGTAATGAGATCATCGACAACACACAACAGAAATGGAATCCAGTGGACTCTGACTAAGCAGTTGGATGATCTGGATTTTGCTGATGACTTGGCTCTTCTGTCCCATAACCGTAATCAGATGCAGGACAAATTGAAAACACTCGATGAGAGGTCACAGCAATTGGGTCTGAAAATACACAGAGAAAAGACAAAAATAATGAGAATAAATGCAGGTAATGATAACAGGGTTGAACTTGAAGAAACACCAATACAAGATGTAGAATCGTACACATATCTTGGCAGCAATATAGACAAAGTTAGAGGGACAGACAGTGATATCAAAATAAGAATACAAAAAGTAAGAGGAGCTTTCATTGCATTGGGAAATATATGGAGATCAAGAGAAATCAGATCCAACACGAAAATAAGAATCTTCAACTCAAATGTGAAGTCAGTCCTATTGTATGGTTCTGAGACATGGAGAACAAAGAACCCAACCAAAAAGCTACAGACTTTCATAAATGGGTGCTTGCATAGAATAGAGGGATTAAAATGGTATGACAAGGTTACCAACGTGGAACTGATGACAAGAACTAGACAAATGCCAGTGGAACAAGAGATGAGAAGAAGACGATGGCGATGGATGGGACACACACTGAGGAAACCTGTTGATAGCATTACAAGGCAGTCCTTGTTCTGGAACCCCCAGGGCAAGAGAGGTAGACCAAGAAGCACATGGAGAAGAGAACTGGAAACAGAGGTTAAAATGATGAGGAGAACGTGGAAAGAACCTGAGGTGATGGCATGTAACAGGAGGACTCGGCATGTGTTTGTTGAAGGCCTATGCTCCTTTTTTTTTTTTTTCCTTAACCAGCGGCACTTGGGCTTTCAGCCTTTCGGCCCAATGACATGTCATTGCGAGGCTGGGGAACCTGAGGACTTTCCTTCCAACCCGGTCAGGAGCTTCGCTCCTTCCCATCCACAGAGGGTTTATCACAGGAGCCGTTCAGGCTATTCAGTCAAATTTCCGGCCGTAAACATTTCTTCAAACGCTGACGCCCGGGTTTGAACCATGAACACCTGGTCGCCAGTACAACGCCGAAGCCATTACACCAGCGCGGCTCCCATATATATATATATATGTATATATGTATGTATGTATGTATGTATGTATGTATATATGTATGTATGTGTGTATGTATGTATGTATGTATGTATACATATATATAATTTTCAATATTTATACATACAGTGGTTGAGATTTCCAGGTTAACATTTGTGATGAAATAATAGACACGTTATAATTTAAGCAATAATAATAAGTAAATCTTATCCTCATGTAAAAATTAAAGTAACATAATATAATTAACACAGGGATTATAGGAAAAATTTTTTTTGCAAATAATTGACCACTAACTAAAAGAAATAAAAATATCACAGTGCTTCCTACACATATGGAGCCATGGTAGCATAGTGGTTAGTGCACTGGTTCCTAGCTCAGTGGTCCATGGTTCAATCCCCAGATGAGGTGGAATTTTTAAGGCCGCAAATGGCTCCTGGGTCGACCCAGCCCCATTTGGGTACCAGAGCAATTTCTGGGAAGGTCAAGGCAGCCGGAGTGATGCTGACCACATCACCCCTAGTGTGCCGATTGTCCAGAAAATATGGGCCTAACACCATATTCCCAATATGCCTCAATTGGCATGTAACGGGATCCTTTTCCTACATATTATATTTATATGTATATACTTATAGTTGTTCTTAGAAATGACACTTGCTCAGAGTTAACAAAAATGTCACTCTCAAAGATCTATTTTACACCTTCTAAAAACTAAGGCAGTAAACAAACAATATCACAAAACTTTTCTCTCTGGTGGCTATCATCTCAACACAGTCAAGCAGTTCTCACAAAGACTACTTATTAACAGTTGCAAATTGCATTTTGTATCATCTTCATCTCATACCAGCCTGAAGTTGTTCCCTTCTTGTTTTCTTCCAGCCTCCTACATCACCTACAAGGCAGGTTCCACCACATGACAGAAGAAGAGAGCCACCTGTAGGACGGGTTGAGAAAATGTATTGAAACAGTGACCCTGAAAGATACCCAATATTATGGCAGTTGCTGTTTTATATTAATTCTAACCTATGCAACTAAATGGGAGATAAAAACTTATTAAAACCATGGCAAACTTTATGGTCATTTTAAATGTCACGATATTTAAATGTCAAAGAAACTTTGCCAGATTCCTATTGTTATTATCACATCTTTATGTTTTCAGTACAGTACATTGCCATATATAAATATACACTGTATATAGTATGGAGCCCAGGTATGCTTATCATAGATCACTTTTCCAGTGAGTGGAATAGTTGCTGATGCCCGAAAAGTCCGAAGGGAAAACTGCTGGGCGTATTCCATTAGAGACTGGGCAAGCCTTGTTTCTCTCCCTATGCCCAAAATGTGCAGAGAATTCTTCTGTGAAGCACAACAGATAAAGAGTAATGATGTGGCTAGTAATTGATAAATAAATATTAGACAAACATAAAGGTATGTTTTCAGGCACTCGTAAGAATAAAGAAGTAGAACACTAGACAACAGAAAAACAACAGACGTGAAAGCCTAACCCAGGACCTTCCGTGCGACAAACCCGCCTAGCTATGCAAGCGAATCACACTATCCCCCCTGCCATCTAGGCATCACCAAAAAATGATGACTCGATGACGGGTCACTAGTGCGACCTGTAACACATAACACCGGAAATTTACCATGGGCAGTCCAGCCTATTAATAATACAATCACTTCTGTTGTTCTCCTATTATTCAGTGTAGGTCAGACTACACAAGACAAAGACCTTAATACTGTGTCTAGTAAATGATAGAAGACTAAGACCAGTAAGTACAGGACAGAGGGTAGGTTTTTGGTATTGTATAAACATTTATAACACATAAAGTTAGTTGCTTATCCTTTACAGGACGTGGCAATCAACCCCAGCTTTTATTGGCTGTTTGTGATTTTTCTAGGCAATTTTTACGTTCAGTAGTTTGCCATTGCTTTCTGAATGGTACGGCGCTTATACCATTGTTAAAAATCCACACAAAGCGATCTTTATAACACATAAGGAAGGGAAACCCGAGGCTTGTAAACAGTAAATAAATATTAGACAAACATAAAGGTATGTTTTCAGGCACTCGTAAGAAATAAAGAAGTAGAACACTAGACAACAGAAAAACAACAGACGTGAGTGGCTTACCCAGGACTCGAACCCAGGACTTTCCGTGTGACAACCCCGCCTAGCTATACAAGTGAATCACACTATCCTCCCTGCCATCTAAGCATCACCAAAAAATGATGTCTCGATGATGGGTCACTAGTGCGACCCGCAACACATAACACCGGAAATTTACCATGAGCAGTCCAGCCTATTAATAACGCAATCACTTCTGTTGTTCCCCTATTATTCGGTATAGGTCAGACTACACAAGACAAAGACCTTAATACTGTGTCTAGTAAATGATAGAAGACTAAGACCAGTAAATAAAGGACAGAGGGTAAATCTATTAAACATGAGACGAATGACGTGTTGACGCCATTTTTAAAGTTGGACCAACCATTACACCATAATATCACAGATCCAGCTATTTCATTACCAATGCTGTTGTAGGACCTGGCAGCTGCTAAACTTAATCCCACGAAGCATGTGTAATGCTCATTTGCACTGCTGGTTCATAACACCCCCCCCAAGTTTTCTCTGTGTTAAGAACAAATTTTAAGTTTTTCTGTTGTTCGTCTAGGGTCTTCTTCAGTTTCTTGTTTTTCTAACATGTTTACTTAATACAATTGTTTTTCTCAGTGGTCAACTGGTTTTCAATGTTTTCATTAAATTTTTTATGAAAAGCTGGCTTAAATGTTTCTCTGTAATCGTTCATCTCTAAATATGTAATCGTATCTCTGAACTGTAGAACTTTCAACTTTTCACAATGAATAAATCAATAATTCACGAACGGCTTATAGATTCTCCGAAAATCTCCATGTTCACGACTTTCAACTTTTATTAAAACACAATACTTCCATGTACTACATACCGCTCCAACATGAATTACAACAGTTCGTCATTGGTAAAACTACTTTCTTCAATATCGTAACGACATAAATTCAATGCTTCTATAATTTTCCTTTCGATACTCATATTTATATCCCTGTGCTTACGTTGCACATAGCAACTAGACTAGCTCGGGCATTGTCGTTGCTGGCGAGTCCTTTTTAGGGCTTTACGCTAGCAGATAGATAATGTTGGTCCTTTTCAGGACTTAGTATCTATCAACGCAGATCGGGTTAGCAGAGTTGACTTTTTTTTTGGATGGTAAATGCGCTCTGATATAACCATATAGGTTGAAAGAACGAGCCTCACCAGAAGGAAAAAACCGAATGAAAAAAAAAATGCACACTTAATTTTCAGTCCACTTAACTTATTCCTTCATAGTCATTATTGACACCTTGGAATTTTCTATTAGATCCATAACATTTTATCCCTGTGTTTTCTGTACACTTCATTTCAGTCCGCTATATTGGATTCTCTTTTGATTCGTTCCAATACATTGTAATATTTCTACAACTGTATATAATTCTATATGAGAGCTATACCAACCTTGCAATATCTTCAATATATCAACATAATCTGACGACGTGTTTTTTTTACCACATTGAATTATATTTATACACTTAAATTTGAGTCTAATCCTGACTCATTACCACTTTTATAAGTAGATTCCTTTACACACTTCTAGTGGGCCCAGCCACCTATATGCGGAAACTTCTCAATGCTACCAAACGTAACCACGAACTTTATTTTGTCATGCTTAGCTACCGCACTTAGTCATAACTAACGACTATAGTTTTAGCGTCTTGGTGAGGCACATCATGGTGCATAGCAATCTCCCTAAATATACCTCTTATCAAGATTGCATCGCCCTTTGAGGTGCTCTCAACACTCTACAGGAAAGTCGTGTCATTTGTCAAAGCATATGACTCAAAGGTAACGGACTACTTTACTATAATGTTGAAACCATAAGAATGAAATTATGGGGATTTATTTATTTAAATAAAAATAAATCATCCTTGAGCTGAAAGGGTTCAACACCATTTCAACAATATATAAGGAAAGCAGCAAATCATGCTTGGGATTCCAGGAAAGGAAGAAGCAAGACTGGATAACACCAGAAACATTAAACACCATAACACTGAGAAAGGAAATAAAAAGAAAGAAAACAGAAGCGAAGTCCCCCAGGTTAAAGCAACTATATAGCGAACAGTACAGTCAGCTGGTCAAGGAAGTTAAACGCCAAACCCGAGCCAACAAAAGGAATTTCCTAGACGATCTTGCAACTGCAAGACAGGCAGAAGAGGCAGCACTGAGAAATGAACAAAGCACAGTATACAAAATAACTAAATTCATCAGGGGAAAACGAGGTGCAAACAATATTACATTAGTAAGAGATAAGCAAGAAAATCTCATCATGACAGCAGAGGGGCAGGAAACAAGATGGGCAGAGCACTTCAGAGAAACTCTGAACAAGGAACCACCAGAGACACAATTGAATGTTCCTGAGGCTGAAAACGATCTAGATGGAAAT
This sequence comes from Oreohelix idahoensis, assembly GCA_024509875.1. Classification (NCBI taxonomy): domain Eukaryota; kingdom Metazoa; phylum Mollusca; class Gastropoda; order Stylommatophora; family Oreohelicidae; genus Oreohelix; species Oreohelix idahoensis. The sequence goes on from JAMPIV010000925.1 coordinate 73,042, forward strand.
ACAGACATTCCACGAAAAGAAGAAATCATCACAGAAATCAAAGGGTTAAAGAACAGAAAAGCTCCTGGCCATGATAACTTAAATGCAGAGCTTTTAAGACAGACCCTGAGCTAGCAGCAGAACTATTAGAACCACTATTTGCACAAGTCTGGAAAACGGGGACAACACCATCAGAGTGGAACAAAGGAATAAATGTCAAATTGCCCAAGACGGGAGATCTTGCAGACTGCAATAATTGGAGAGGAATCACTCTTCTCTCAGTTCCCAGCAAAATACTAGGCAGGATAATTATAAAGAGAATTTCAAAAGCAGTAGACCACAAACTGAGGAAAGAACAAGCAGGATTTAGAAAGAACAGAAGATGTGTAGATCATATATTCACTCTCAGGAACATTATAGAGCAGTGCTCAGAATGGCAAAGACTGCTGTACATTAATTTTGTTGATTTTGAAAAGGCTTTTAACAGCATACATAGGGAAGACCAAAAGAAACACTCAGAAGAACAATAATAAGAGAAGGAAGAACGTTGGGCCTAAATAATGTGCAAGAGCTAAGAGGAGTGGCGTCACAACGAACAACCTGGAGAGCACTGGTTTCTGCCTTATGCGCCGTGTTTGGTGCTTAAAGAATTTATTATTATTATTATAGGGACAGTTTATGGAAAATACTGAGGGCTTATGGAATTCCGGAGCCGCGGTAGCATAGTGGTTAGTGCACTGGCTTCCTAGCGCAGTGGTCTGTGGTTTGATCCCCAGGTGAGGCGGGAATTTTTTAGGCCACAAACGGCTCCTGGGTCGACCCAGCCCCAAATGGGTACCAGAGCAACTCTGGGAAGGTTAAGGTGGCCGGCATGATGCCGAACACATCACCCCTCATGTGCTGACAGTCAAGATAATATGGGCCTAACACCATATTCCCAATATGCCTCAATGGGCATGTAATGGGTTCCTTTACCTTTTATGGAATTCCAAGCCGCATAGTGTCAGTCATAAAAAAAGCTTCTATGCCAACTTTACGTGTAGTGTTGGGCCGAGCAACCTAACCTTTGAGGTGAAGACAGGAGTACGACAGGGATGCCCCTTATCAACCACTCTATTTTTAACAGTCATAGATTGGGTGATGCGCCAGACAACAGAGGGCAGTCCAAGAGGAATAAGATGGACTACATTTTCTACACTGGAAGATCTGGAATATGCAGATGACATTGCACTACTAGCACATTCACATCAACACATCCAGGAAAAAATGGATAGACTTAATAAGTTTAGCCAGCAGGTGGGCTTGAACATCAATTTAAAGAAGTCAGAGGTCATGATGCTCAATGTGAGCAACCCTGAGCCCATATCAGTAAGGAATCAGCAACTGGTACAGACAGACACCTTCACATACCTAGTAACACCAGACGGCAGGGCAGGCAAGGACATCAACATCAGAATGAATAAGGCAAGAACAGCCTTTTTTTAGCCTAAACAACATCTGGAAGTCCTCTCAATACAGCGCAAGCACAAAATTAAGATTATATCAGAGCTGTGTGCTTTCTGTGCTTCTCTATGGTGTGGAATGCTGGAGAGTTACAGAGAAGGAAATGTCGAAATTGTCCTCTTTTCACAGAACATACCTAAGAAAAATTCACCGAATCTTTTGGCCGAATACCATCACCAACCAAGATCTGCTTACTCGGAGCAAGCAAGAGGACATGTACACCATCATAGCTGGCAGACGCTGGAGCTGGGTTGGCCATGTCCTCAGAAGAGACCCCGATGCCATCACAAGAACAGCTATGCTTTGGACCCCTGAAGGAAAACGAAAGAGAGGCCAACCAAAAACAACCTGGCGGAGGACTGTGGAGGCTGAGATGCAAAGAATGAACCAGAGTTGGGGCACTTCGTACGAAGGTTGGCCGCCGACCGAGCAAAGTGGAATCAATTTTTTGTTGCCCTACAACACGCCACTAGGCGTGATGGCCACTGACTGCTTTGACGGTCGGCGGCTAAGGATCAAAGAAGAAGAAGAGCTGAAAGGGCGAAACAGGAAGATTTGGCGTAAGTTTGTTGAAGACCTATGTTCCTTGGGGAAACGGAGGGTGATGAATAAAACGTGTACACATCCCAAAACACTAAACTAACGTCTGTTTTCTCTCATAGCCATGATTACAAGGGACCTAACTCTTCCTAAAAACCCTGAGTGCATATTTTAAAGTTGTGGAATTTGACATTACACATTCTTTCAGGCTTTTTTTTTTTTAACCCCTCCCATTATTTATTCTTCCTTCAGTCTTTCACACACACACACACACACACACACACACATACATACATATATATATATATATATATATATATATATATATATATATATATATATATATATATATATATATATATATATATATATATATATATATATATATAAGGCAGTCCTTGTTCTGGAACCCCCAGGGCAAGAGAGGCAGAGGAAGACCAAGAAGTACATGGAGAAGAGAGTTGGAAACAGAGGTGAAAATGATAGGAGAACATGGAAAGAACTTGAGATGATGGCACGGGACAGGAGGACTTGGCATGTGTTTGTTGAAGGCCTATGCTCCTTTGGGAGTGGAGGGTTATGATGATTATGATGATATATATATATATATATATATATATATATATATATATATATATATATATATATATATATATATATATATATATATATATACTGAAGCACATTAAAAACGCACCACTATTATATATACTGATGCCGAGAAGCTGGGAAAAAAAGTGTGGGAATGGATTTTCCCTGTGTTTGTCATGAGGTAGAGAGCGAATGGCTGCTGGAATGGAAAGTGCATGATTCAACCCACGGGTTTGTGTACAGACTACATGAAAACAATGAAAGTTACACGTGCAACACGATTCCCAACAGCTCTGACCCTGAAAATGTGTACGCGTTGTGGCAGTATACTCGGTATAAAAAGGCCGTTGAGACAAAACACCCATTACATGTGCTTGAAATGCCACGACTATCTGAAAACGACCGCCAACAAACCATTGGTATGTTGGAGACCGGAATGAGCTCGCAGGCCATTGCCAGAAGGATGAATTGCCACCACAGCACTATTGTACATCTCAATGAACGTTACGGAACCACTGGCAGTGCCCGGGATAGACTTCGGAGTGGCCAACCACGAGTTACTACACCTGCGCAAGATTGTCATATTGTGCTGAGTCACCTAAGGAATCGTTCTCTCCCGGCAAGTCAAACAGCAAGAGCAATAGTGGGTAGACTGGGCAAGTCTCTCGAATGACAGTCATACCACGACTCAGAGATACAGGCCTTACTGCAAGACGACCTTATGTTGGGCCAAACTTGACTCACAGAGATCATCAGCAGTGCCTGCAATGGGCAGAGCAACATGTCAGATGGACTAGACTGCAGTGGAATGCTGTCTTATTCACAGACGAGAGCAGATTCAACATATCCTTTGCTGATGGACGTATGCGGATTTGGCGACGGTGTGGAGAGCACTTTGCAAATTGCTGTGTTCGTCAGCACAACCGATTTGGAGGTGGCAGTATTCACATTTGGGGAGGATTCAGTTTTCACCATCGCTTGCCTCTTCACGTCTTCCGTGGAAATGTTAATGCTGTGACATATCGAGATGAGGTTCTGGATGCATTGGTTGCTCCTGCGTTCACAAATTATCCAGACTTGCAGCTTCTCCAGCAGGATAACGCACGTGCGCACACCGCATGCATTACACAGCAATATCTACAGCAGCAGAACATTGTGACGATTGATTGGCCTGCCCTATCACCAGACATGTCCCCTATAGAACATCTGTGGGACGAGCTTGGACGCAGAGTCTACAGGCAAGGTTCTCCAGCTAATCTGCAACAGCTCGAAGCTGCTCTTACACGTGAATGGGACTTGATTCCCCTGAATTTCCTTCAGAGACTTGTGCGTTCCATGCGGAGCTGCTGCCAAGCTTGTTTGCAAGCACACGGTGGACATACCAGATACTGAGGATAGTGTGAATGAATTTTTTTATCGGTTGCATTTTTGGTTTTCTCCCTTGCCTGCACAGAATGCAATGAATTTCATAACAATCAAATGTACAAATTAATGACCAGCATGGATTCATAGGAAAATGAATAAAGATTCCAAATATGTAAACTTGTAAACACTTATATTTACATTTCACACTCTGTTCCTGGATCTTCTTCTTCTTCTCGTTCGCTGTTGTTTAGAAATGTCTACACAAGAAGTCCGGTTTTCTGGATGTATGTTGCTGTGGTTGAAAGTTCTTCAAGACTCCCAAACAGCTTTGTGTGGATGTGCGTCTAGTTCCTGGATTATACAGGTGGTGCGTTTTTAATGTGCTTCAGTATATATATATATATATATATATATATATATATGTATATATATATATATATATATATATATATATATATATATATATATTGTAATATTTAATTTTGTAAATTTATTTGCGACCGAGAGGTTTCCCTGTTTATTAATTTAAAGTTAAGTTAGTTGCTTATCCTTTACAGGACGTGGCAATCAACCCCAGCTTTTATTGGCTGTTTGTGATTTTTTTCTAGGCAATTTTTTTCATTCAGTAGTTTGCCATTGCTTTCTGAACGGTACGGCGCTTATACCATTGTTAAAAATCCACACAAAGCGATCTGCTACCAAACCGCCTGCAGCAGGTTTTGAACCTGGTATATCTGGATTATGAAACTGCGTTCATATCCATTAGGCCACAGACGCCGTTTATTAATTTACGTATACGTAATATGAGTTGTTCGCTGGCTACTTGCAAGGCCTGTGTCTTCATGCAAGACGAAGCCAATTTACCCGTGTGGAAAGAAGGAGTTTTAATTACTCCATTGTAGTAGGTTGTTTGTAATTAGTAACGATTGTAATTATTATATTTATGCTGTAACTATGTCGCAATAAAATGTATACAGAAGTGGAACGGCAATTTAATTATTATTGTCAGGGGATCTAATAATACACAACTTTAACTTTTCCAAGGTATATAATAATAAAATTTTGTAAATACAAATACGTTAGTAAACATTTATACTTGAAAATGTTTAAATTTTTAGTTACTTTTAACATTTTTTATAAGGTTTAATAGTCTAGTTACGTTAGATAACGTAAAAGAAATTTACAAAATCTTCCTTTTCCAAGGTATATAATAATAAAATTTTGTAAATACAAATACGTTAGTAAACATTTATACTTGAAAATGTTTAAATTTTTAGTTACTTTTAATATTTTTTATAAGGTTTAATAGTCTAGTTACGTTAGATAGTAAAAGAAATTTACAAAATCTTAAATAAAAATCAAATTTTAGATTCATAATTTGTTTGCAATTAAATATTGCCAATAAGGGATTAGACTGTTAGGTATTTCTTTAACTATTGAAAATTCAATGTAAACAAACATCATCATTTGACATTTAGCTTTGAAATGCTAAATTTATTTTTGACCGGTCATCATGACCGACACTTATGAAAGAATGCATATATCTAATAATGACGCAATCACTTCTGTTGTTCTCTTATTATAAGATAATAGGAAACTCTTTACAGAGCGATACAACAGGAGGCAATCTGATCATCAGAAGTGTCCCCCCATCCGACAAGTGTTTCGGCCCAGTATACTCCTTTACACTCTAAGGGCCCACTTGGGTCATGACTCCCAAGTGTCTCAACCTCCTGTTGTCTTGTACTGAAAATGAACCCATTTCACTTTGGTAGCAACTTTAAAATCCATAACTCCGCCAGCCGTGCAGGCAATTGTGAAAGTAACAAAGAGAAGACAAATTACTCCATTCGTTCCGTCGCACACAACTAGGGACAGACATGGACACACCTGTGCGAAGCCGACGAGGCTAGCCACTGCGCGCTAGCAACTGAAATTCTGTGCCTAACACCTCTTATTATATACACCGCCTGTTGCTCATCAGTCACAACCCTTTCATCAGTACACTGAAAAACTCAACGTTCTGTGGACTTAGAAAAATTCCTGGTGTTTTCTGTACCGCAGAGTTTACTGTCACGATTTCCATAGCCCATTGCAGTTGTTCCACAGCCAGCACGATGCCTTTCCGGCAGTTTCACTAAGCCTCTTCAAAGCCCTTGTTCTTGACTGTCCCCTCATCCCCAACAGTTTCAATAAATCATACACTGATGCAGCCACAAGCCCTCTTGCGCCCACCTCAACAGCCATGACCCTTGCAATGAATCCATCGTGTCTCAGATCCGCGGCCAGATCATTATACTTGGCCGCTTTGAACGAATGTTGCTCGTCCAATCTGGATTCAAATGGCACGGTCAGTTCAATCAGTATAACCTGAAGCGATGCTGAAGAATGAAGCACTATATTTGGCCGTCTCCGCGATTTTCTGATACTCTCTGGGTATGCCCCTCGTCCAGGTAGGTCTACTGTCATCTCCCAGTCATTTGCACAGTCAAGAAGAGATGGTAAACTGCTACCTGGTACTCGGTTTGGGGTGTGCTGACTTTCCTGCCCTCAGAAAGTACGTATTTGTGGTGCTCAGCCTGGCTTTGCTATTCGCCTCTATCTTTGCCAGGTCTATTGTCGCAGCAAGCTCATTTAGCACTTTGTAGTGGCGCCAGATGTATCGCCCTTGCCCTAATGACACCTTACATGCTGAGAGTACGTGTTCAAGTGTCTGCCACCCCTGGCACAAGGGACACTGCTCATCATCCGACTTTCCCCATCTCACAAGGTTTGTGGCTGACGGTAGGAGTTCATACATTGATCTAACAACGAAGCTGAGCATAAGAGGTGCCATATGCCATATATCATTCCATGTCAAGGACCTCTGCAGGGCTCTTTCCCATGTAGTCCATTGGCCTTGTTGGGCCTTCTGCACTGCTTTTTGCATCCTCTTATCATTCTCAGCGCCTCGTATCTCCTGAACTACCATATCTCCGCACTACCTGCTTGATGCCATGGACCACCAGCGGATGTCTCCATGACCAATTCCCCGTCTATTCCTTTGTGTGTATCCGATTACCTCCCTCAGTTTGAGCGACTCTTGGGCAGCATCAACAGCTTCTTCCACTCTCCACTTCCTTCCCGTTTTCAGTGTGGGCAGAATGGATTTAACCACGTCATCTGCTGACTCGCGTAGCATCATTGCAAGCCTTGCCTTTCCAACTTTGTACTCTTCAACAACTGACTTGAAGGGAAGCAGAAGTTTTGACTTTTTGCAGTACAATGCTACATCTGACAGACCTGGTGGTACCCCTAGCCATTTCCTCAATAACTTGTTTACTTTCTGCTCTGTAGCTTCCACTGTACTTGTGCTTATTTCATATATAAGCAGTGGCCACAGCAACTTAGGTATCAACATGAACTGGAGGCACCACAGTTTGAATTTTCCCAGGAGTCTGCTTTGGTCTATGATCTGTAGCCCTCTGCCTGCCATTTCTATTGTCTGTTGCACTGCCTTCGAGTCTTTTAATGAGGCATCGTACACCCTGCCAAGACTTTTAACAGGTTCCTCAATGACAGTAGGGATTCTTTGGTTGGAAACCACGAAGATGACCTCTGCTATCTTCCCTTTCCTGACTGATAGGCTTCTAGACTTCTTGGGTTTGAAGCTCATTCTGCACCAGCTGACTAGTTCATCCAGGCGTGCTAACATCCTCTGGGCCTGATGTTCATCTGATGTCAGAATTGTTGTGTCATCCATGAATGCTTTGAGTGGTGGCATGTGACACATTCCACCGAGCTTTGGACCTATAGCCATTCCTTCAGCCGTATTGAGAATTGCCTGCATGGCCAACACGAAAAATATCGGAGAGATGGTACATCTCATCGCAATTCCAACTTCAAGGCCAATCCACTTCGTTGTGTACTCTCTGGTTGAAAATCTGACAGAAAACCCTGCGAAAAACAGCTTCAGCATTGCTGCAATCTCTTGTGGAACATGATAGTGATACATTTCTAGGGCCTGCCAAAACATCTGGTGTGGAACAGATCCATAAGCATTTGCTAGATCCAACCAGATTACATGGAGGTTTGTTCTGTCAGACTTTGCCTTTTGGATTGCTTCCCAGATCATTGTGGCATGTTCTAGACATCCTGGTGTACCTGGGATACCTCCTTTCTGAATGGTAGTGTCAATGTACCCATTTGCCAGGAGGTATGTAGTGAGCCTTTTTGCCATCACTGAGAAGAGTATCTTCCCTTCCACATTAAGTAGTGAGATTGGCCTAAACTGACTGATGTCTGTGGAATTTTGTTCCTTCGGGATGTAGACTCCGTTTGCCTTTCTCCATTCCTTGCTTACAAGTTGGGTTTTCCACGCATTCTTCAGTAAACGCAGCAGTCGTTTGAGCACCTCAGGGCATCTCTTATACACAACATATGGAACACCATTAGGACCTGGAGCTGACTTGTGCAGAGCTTTCTGGACAATGCTTTCTACCTTTTGCACCGTTGGGGGCTTGGTGTTAAATTCAGCTCCTGGCTTACGCTGCCATTTAAGGCCTGCCATGCTGCTGAGCGGCTCATCTTTGCGACCATCTGAATATGTCATTGTAAGGTGTTCTTCCAGTTCTTCTTTCCTGATGTTTATCATACCCGATCATGGCTGCTCAAACAGTTCTTTGGCAAACTTGATGGGCTCCCTGAAGAATCTTTCCCTATCCCTTCGAGTCTTCCTTCTCATCCTGCACAACCTTTCTGCTCTACAAAGGGCATTATGTTGGCCTTTCAGGTGCTCCCAAACCTGTCGTAACCCTTCCTTCTCTGTGGCAGCTGCATTCTTGAACAGTTTTCGGGCATGCTTCTTCTGTTTCCTGATTTCTTCTATTTTAATTTGTCTTCTACTTTTTTGCAGTGGGTTACTTTCCCTTGCCTCCCTGACTCCGAACACTTTGCGACAGTGCAGATATATTATGTCGCCGAAGATTTCCAGCTTCTTCTCCAAAGTTATCTGCTTCAGGTTGTTATCCAACTCTTTTGCCAAGGCTTCGTCCAGCTGTTCCCAAAGCCCTTTTGCACTGGCAGGTGGAAACTTGATTGCATCTCTCTTCCCGTCCAAGAAGTGTGTGAGATCATCATCAGGCAGATCAACTTGAATGTACTCAGCACTGTGGATTGACTCCTGGCTGCGTTCTTCTAACGCCTTACCCGTCGAGACAGAGCGCTGTTGATCTCCCCCTGATGAACTCCCACACCCCTTATTCGTTCTGTGAATTTTCATTCCTCTCTGAGTAGAGAATTTCCTACCACAGGCACATGGAAATCCCAGCCGTTGTTCAGAGCTCAATGTCCGTGTAACGGGTCTGGTCAATTCCAATGAGGCACCTGTGGATTCATCATCTCCCCCCCCCCCTTTCGGTGAATCCTGGGGCATCTATACTTTTTGGGTCCTGTAGCAATTGTAATACAGCTTACGGGGTGCTAACCCGGTCAGCCAGTTTCTAGTCTTTCCCAGTGTCATCTGTCTTTCCAGAAGTCCATCAGTCTTTTCCCGATCGTCACTGGTTTGACTATGGAACTATGATAGGAAACTCTTTACAGAGCGATACAACAGGAGGCGCCCAATGGGCTGATCACCCGTTGGCTTGTCACACCGATTACGGAAACAACGGCAGATGGATCTATTTGTTGTTGCCCTAAAGACGCCGCTAGGCGTGATGGGAAACTACAACAGAGAAAATCAATCTGCTGTTGCCCTTAAGACGCCACAAGGCGTGATGGCCTCTGACTGCTTGGTCGGTCTTTGGCTAAGGACGGAAGAAGAAGAAGAGAAGAAGACAACAGGAGGCAATCTGATCATCAGAAGTGTCCCCCCATCCGACAAGTGTTTTGGGCCCAGTATACTCCTTTACACTCTGAGGGCCCACTTGGGTCATGACTCCCAAGTGTCTCAGCCTCCTGTTTTGTATCGAAAATGAACCCATTTCACTTTGGTAGCAACTTTAAAATCCATAACTGCGCCAGCCATGGAGGCAATTGTGAAAGTAACAAAGAGAAGACAAATTACTCCGTTCGTTCCGTCGCACACAACTAGGGACAGACACGGACACACCTGCGCGAAGCCGACGAGGCTAGCCACTGCGCACTAGCAACTGAAATTCTGTGCCTAACCCCTCTTATAATATACACCGCCTGTTGCTCGTCAGTCACAACCCTTTCATCAGTACACTGAAAAACTCAACGTACTGTGGACTTAGAAAAATTCCTGGTGTTTTCTGTACCGCAGAGTTTACGGTCATGATTTCCATTGCCCATTGCGGTTGTTCCACAGCCAGCACGATGCCTTTTCGCAGTTTCCCTAAGCCTCTTCAGTGCCCTTGTTCTCGACTGTCCCCTCAGCCCCAACAGTTTCAATAAATCATACACTGATGCAGCCACGAGCTCTCTTGCACCCACTTCAACAGCCATGACCCTTGCAGTGAACCCATCGTGTCTCAGATCCGCGGCCAGATCATTATACTTGGCTGCTTTGAACAAACGTTGCTCGTCCAATCTGGATTCAAATGGCATTGTCAGTTCGAATCCATAATTATACAGTATACCTTTAATAACACAAGACAAAGACCTTAATACTGTGTATAATAAGTACAGGGCCGAGGGTAGGTTTTTTTTTTTTTTTTTTTGGTATTGTATAAACATTTAATAGGCTGGACTGCCCATGGTAAATTTCCGGTCTTGCGGTTCGCACGAGTGACCCGTCATCGAAGCATCATTTCTTGGTGATGCCTAGATGGCAGGGAGGATAGTGTGGTTCGCTTGCATAGCTAGCGGAAGATCGCACGGAAGGTCCTGGGTTCGAGTCCTGGGTAAGCCACTCACGTCTGTTGTTTTTCTGTTGTCTAGTGTTCTACTTCTTTATTTCTTACGAGTACCTGAAAACATACCTTTATGTTTGTCTAATATTTATTTACTGTTTACAGGCCTCGGGTTTCCCTTCCTTATGTGTTATAAATGTTTATCTAGTAACTGATAACTTGACATGCGAAATATAATATATATTAATGTGGCTTAGTAACTGATATTAACTCGACACAACAGATACAATGTAACAATGGTAATGATGTATTTTTAACTAATATTAACTTGGCATAACATGTAAAATATAATAATGTGGCTAGTAATTAATATTACCTGGACACAAGAGATACATGTAATGTTGTGAAGTAACTGATTTAAACTTCCTTTTAACAGTAACAAGGCGAATATTTCAATTAATAATAATACAAAATAAAGTACTAAACATCTCTTGTCATTTTTGTTTCAACTTTGAAATATTTCCCTATGGTAATGTCGTAAATTTTTAAAAGATAGGCCAGAAGTTATTTATCGTCTTGTCTGAGCAGAGGTGATAGTGGTAGTGAGAATAAAAGGGCAAGAAATAGATTTTCACCAGGGGATAGTGTAAGAGGAAGATCAGTCTATGGAGTGAGTAGTTCCTCTCGTCCAGCCTATCTATACGACTATATTTTAATATTAGACGACTTTACTCTCCCTACATAAAAATATAAGTTACACTGCACCCACACACACACAATTATGTGACAAATACGCACAAACGTGAAAAAAATATGGATAATAGATATGGGTAGAGGTTTGATCAATACACTAAGTTAAGTTTTGTTTAGTTTATTATCACTTAAACTTTACAATATCAAACAAACACACACACACACATAAATATAATCATGTTTACAGACATAGGAAAATAACCCAATAAGTGCCCTTCCCTCTTGTTGAGAAAAAAAGATCCCAAAAGGTCAAAGATTAACACTAGGGTATGGAACAGACAGTAAAGAAAAGAACAAAGTTCCGAGTTAAGCTATCCCGTAAAATAACAGTATTAGCAAAGAAAACAACAGATGGTACAGTTTCCGTAACTAGAAAGTATTCATTCACACTCTGTCACACGTGGCCACTTCAATCACGCCTTACCTAATACTTGGTTAACAAACTCTTGAACATAAACATCAGTGTACATTCATCATAATCCTGTGTTGTTCTTCTCCGAAGTGAGCCCCAGTTCCTCCATGAATAATTAATTTTCCTAATGGGGGAACGCCTACTTTGGTGGTGGGTTATTGGATATGAAAACTGTCACATCAGATAGTTCATGTAGCAAAATATAAACCACGATCTAGTGTTCACAGTAGACAGTAGCCTGTACTTCCAATAGCTAAAGGAAACATATGGTTGGTAAACTGTTAATAAAGATGATGATGATATATCCTATCGGTTTTTTTCTCTGGTTGAGTGCCGATTATGAAACAACGTAATCCCCTGGATAAATTCACTTGGAGACACGACTGTCACAAGTCGGGAAGAAATGTTATATATATATATTGCCACAGCGGGCTGATAAAATTGAATGCAAAAATCTGGGTATTAGTAAGTCCAGTTACAATTACTCTTATTGTTTATATTTTTGGTCTCTCTCTGAATGAAGAAAGAGGACCAAACAGGTCAACATCAAAGACCCAATAATAATAAGAATGGTTACTGGTGCTATTAAACCTCTGGCAGCTGGTATGTGATCCGCACTATATTAGGAAGAAAACAAAACATTTAAACACAATATCCTATCCTATCACACGTAAGAGTATGATCTCTTATCCTCTCCGTCATCTAATTAAATTAAAAGGCACACATGTCTTAGCCTATCTTATCACGCTTCGCTCACTGGTACGGGTTGGGTTTTAGGTATGTGCCTTCCCCCTCCCACCCGATAAAACACTCAGCACACTATATCAGTGTTAATTTAATTATGACTATTTTTTAACAAATATCGCTTGTCATCACTAGATTAGTATTCCGTCAATTATCAGTCGCCTAGTGTATTTATTAGTCAATTAAACATCTCCTTCTGGGTGATAGCGAGTGATTAAATCTACATTACAACTGAAACAAAATAGCTATGCGTTATTTAATACGCTAGTCTTAGCACCTAGAAAAACCCGGTGAATTATAATGATAAACTTAACACATTAAATCACATAAATGCTAAATTTCTATTACCGCAATCAGAAAATGAAACAATCTCCACGAAAATCTAATAATCCACTTTCACAATGGCTGGGCCCATGTCAGTAGGGAATAGGCAATTGGTACAGACAGATACCTTCACATACCTAGGAAGCATAGTAACACCAGACGGCGGGGCAGGCAAAGACATCAACATCAGAATGAATAAGACAAGAACAGCCTTCTTTAGCCTAGACAACATCTGGAGGTCCTCCCAATACAGCACAAGCACAGAGTTAAGATTGTATCAGAGCTGTGTGCTTTCTGTGCTTCTCTATGGTGCGGAATGCTGGAGAGTTGCAGAGAGGGAGATGTCGGGATTGTCCTCTTTTCACACGGCATGCCTGGGAAAAGTTCACCGAATCTTTTGGCCGAGTGCCATCACTGGCCAGGATCTGCTTGCTCGTGGCGGGCAGGGGGACGTGCGCGCCATCGTGGCTGGCGGGTGCTGGAGCTGGGTTGGTCATGTCCTCAGGGGGGACCCCGATGCCATCACGGGAACAGCTATGCTTTGGACCCCTGAAGGAAAACGAAAAAGAGGCTGACCAAAAACCACCTGGCGGAGGACTGTGGAGGCTGAGATGCAAAGAATGAACCAGAGTTGGGGCACTGTACGAAGGATGGCCACCGACCGAGCAAAGTGGAATCAATTTGTTGTTGCCCTACAAGACGCCACTAGGCGTGATGGCCACTGACTGCTTTGACGGTCGGCGGCTAAGGATCAAAGAAGAAAAGAAGACAATGGCTCTAGAATACGAGCTAGATTATCCAAAATTTCTGAGCGACTAGATAACAGACTAGGAGTGCAGGCAGCATATATACAAATTTAGTGTGATATCTCTAAATGATGACGAAAGTCGCACCTTGGGCACATTGGGGGAAACACAACGAGTTTGGCTTCCGAGATCAAAAGATTCTACGGTTTGCTCACTCACTATGCCGAGCGACATCAGAAGCCGTCCCTTGCGAACAAACCTTCTTAGATTATCCCCCCACCCCCCTTTTTAGATCAAATACTTAATTCCCCTGAAAATGTTGGACATCAAAGATGACCGGGAAATATTATTATCGCCCTTTGAAGTTGCTACCGAGTCTGATCAGTTTCATCACATGCTTTCTGTCACTATCTGATGATTGACATCTCAGCTCGCGTGAGAACTCAGTTAAACACCCCAGTTCGCTCCCCTCTTGTTAAGACTGTCAGGTGCGAAAATTTGTAAATGCTCATTAGCACATGTAAGCAGGAAAAATAGGCGTGGCTTCAAAAGTAAGTCTACAGATAGCGAATTGTGTGGTTTTCGTGTAGCAAAATTATAAACATTGGATGGGGAAGCAAAGGTGGATGGGTAATGAGGCTATATTTACATATACACGTCACAGGTACGAAAGGGTGAATAAACATAAAAATAAGAAATCTTATAGGAGAACTGTTTTCAGTTATGCCTGCCCTGCTTTTATTAGTTTTGTAAAATTAGCAAAGAACAAGGTGCTAGCAGCAAAATAGAAGTCCTGGTAAGAATTTGGAGAAAAGCTAGAAACAGATGCGCAAGAAAACCAGAAATTGTTCTATAAGACCCTAAAGAACATGGGGAAGGAAAAAAATGCCCTCTCAAATTTATAAAGGACAAGCAAGGCAAATTGCTTACTGCCCCAAAGGAAGTAATGGAAAGATGGAAAGAATATTTCTCAGAACTCCTGGATGGTGAGCATGGTGAAGCATCAGAAATGATAACCACTAGCACAGAAGAGGAAACCAATGGTGATGAAGATGACATAAAGATGGAAGAACTGAAGGCAGCACTGGAGAAAATCAAGATAGGCAAAGCAGCAGGGCATGATGGTATAACACCAGAAATGGTTAAGTACATGGGAGCATCAGGTGACCTATTACTCTTAAGGGTCCTACAGGCAGCGTGGTGCAACAAGACCATACCAAAGGATTGGGAGATTGTCGTCATAACACCAATTTTCAAAAAGGGTGACAATCGACAATGTGGAAACCATAGAGGCATATCCCTTCTCAGTGTCCCTGGTAAAATCTACTCTAGAATCCTAGAGCAGAGACTCCGACGCTTAACTGAGCCACAATTGGATGAGGTCCAGTGTGGACTCCAAGCAAACCAAAGTACTCAAAACCTAATCTTCAAACTCAGACAGCTGAGTGAAAAGGCCCTTGAGTATAAGAGTGAGATCCATCTTTGTTTCATAGATCTGGAAAAGGTGTTTGACAGGGTCCCCTGGAGCAAACTTTGGGACTGTTTGGCAAGGAAGAATATTCCAGCACCTCTGGTTCATGCTATACAGAGCTTCTACAAGTCTTGCAGAAATTATGTGAGGACAGCAAACCATAAGTCAGAAGAGTTCAGGACCACCACGGTGTAAGACAAGGTGATATCCTGTCACCTTATCTTTTCATACTCCTCATGGACGATGTTATCAAGTCATGTAAGGAGAGAACAAGAAAGTATTCAGTGGGGTACTGGAAGATGAGACAGGTATATATTTCAGAGCTGGCATTTACTGATGATGTTGCCCTGATTGCTAAATCAGAGGCACATCTCCAATTCAACCTGCAAGTCTGGAAGGAAGAGCTGGAGAAGAGAGGGATGGTCATAAGCAGCTCTAAAACAAAATCCATGGTGATATCATGAGACATCAGATTAAGCTGGGAGAACAGGTCCTGGAGCAGGTTGACTTCTTTAAATATCTCGGAGCTATTATAGACCGAAAGGGAGGCATCAAAGAAGAGATGGCCACTCGAAAAGCAGCAGCTGGGAGACTTTTTCAGGCCATAAATTGAGAATTCCTCAACAAGAAAGAGGTTGGTAAGAAAACGAAGATGGCTGTATACTGCTCCACCTATGTCCCAGTCTTGACATATGGATGCGAATCATGGGCAATGACAACAACCCACAAAAGCCAGATCCAAACCTCAGAAATGAGGTATCTGAGGAAGGTGGTTGAAGTAACAAGAAGAGACATGGTCTGCAACCAGACGATACGTCAAGGCCTAAAATCCCACCCCCTGCAGACTCAAGTAGAACAGTCCCAACTAAGATGGTTTGGCCATGTCTGCAGAATGGGAGAAGATTGGCTACCACGACAAGCATGGGAAACAAAGAGCCAGGGATCCAGATCCCCAGGATGACCCAGAGTCCACTGGGAGGACAATATTAGACAATCTTTGAAGAACAGAGGACTAGAATGGAACCAGGCCAGGAAGAAGAAAGCTGATAGGATATTCTGGCGCTCTCTCTTCCAAACCTCTACACCTCACGGTAGAAGGGGAACGACTAAGTAAAGTAAAATTACTTATTATCAAGTGAGACAATGTATATTTTTTGGTCATACCAACCACCTGTTCATATCCAATGCCGGTAATGATTCTTCCAAAATAAAACCAACAACACTTTGTATTGTTCATATAAATTTGTGACACTCTTATTTTTAAAAAAAATAAATGTAAGAGTCAAGTGCTTGCTCTTAACAAACTCACTGTGTGCATCAAGAAACAGAATAAATTAGTCTATTCTGAATAATTTACATACCTGTGGACAAAGCACAAGGCTTATCAAAAGTAGGAGACGAAATTTCATCAATGTGCCACCAGCAGCTATCATATCTGCATTAACAATATTTGCATGCTTGAAAACATACACAGTAAGGAACACAATTCTGTCTTTACTGAAAGTATTTTGCAAACATGGGGTAAGATAAGCAAATAATTCTTGTTCGATTAACTCAAACCCATACATTTTCTTCCTGTCCACAAACTCCTCTGAAGCAGACAAATATTTTCTAGTTGGACCTGTCTTGTGCAAGCTATAAAAAAGAGTGTTCCTGATGTTTTTGTTCCGCTTTTCTATATACTTCCTCTGCATGTCTCTCTAGGCAATTATAAGCCTGACAGTTTCTCAATAAATCTCACCTACATGCATATATTACCATTCTATGTTAAACCTTGTGGTATTAACAAAAATTCCTCTTCACGTCTGTCTGCTTTCTGAATACTCTTGTTCTTCTTTTAATTCCTGATATCTCAGTATCTTGTCATGCTATCCTAGATCTTCCTTCTCAGTCATCCCTCCACTTCTTGTCTCTGACAACTGCCTAACTCAGTGTGTAGATTTCTATAAAAACCTCTGAATACTGCCCTTTAAGAAAGCGCCTTCTGTTTAACAAAGCTAAATTTGTTCACAAAATCCTGTCACACAATGCTCTAGCATATCATATCTGTGGCCAATGTTCAATTACAATGAAAGACGCAGTCTACGCTTTAACAGATTGCAAGTGCCCAAGCCTAGGCTTGACTTATTCAAGAAAAGCTTAGCGTACTCTGCTGCTCATCTTTGGAATTGTCTTCCACATAACCTAAGAAACAACCTCAGTCCCTATTCATATAATCATAGACTTTTTGAATACTTTCTGAATTCTGATTACATGCCCCCCTAATCGGATTATCTTTTCTTATAACATCAACTGTAGGGTCTAATGACGATGTTTGTACTTTTCAACATATGTTATGTCATGCTTATAAGTAATTAATGTTAATATGAGTGTGCTATATTATTATTTTACTTTACGTTGAATTTCTTGAAATTGATATGTAACATGCTGTTGCGTCCTTTTTTAAGTCCTAACAGACTTTAACAATATAGACAGTCTCAGGTCCTGTCTTTGTTAAAAGGGCCTCACCAATTGAGATATAAGTAATACGCTTGGTATATTAAATTTATTGTGCACGAGAACGCACATTTTTGGGGATTTGAAAATTAACGCGCTTGTTGTCAAACAAAGGCAGATGACGTATCTGCTTGGAGAATGAAGCAGGATTCCATAACCAGACTGTGAGTCTGATGCTTTGTCCTTGATTTCGGACTTAGTGTACTTGCTTGATGACTGGCTCACTGCATTTAAGACATAGCCCTTCGGTCATCCAAGCCAGGTAATGGATTTTATTAATCAAGGATATTTTCGTATGAATTATTATTCGTCTTCCTATGTGTGACCTCCAGCTGGTACTCGTACAACCCTGGTATCAGAAAGGAACGTAGTCGCAACGTTAATATTTAGGAAATCTTGAAAGTATTCAAGGGATAAACCTTATGTATAAAATGGAATGGTCTCTGCGTTATTATATATCCAAAGGAGCCGGACTGAAAGTATCGGCGGTATTACAGAGGTGAATCAAATCTAATTATATTATCTGTCTATGCGCCAATGGATGTCGTCCATAGACGACAATATGTTGAAATATTTTTATGATGCTTAATCATGAGGCTTATAAAGTTAGGAACTTACTCATTCGAGAGACCTCAGATGTGAGAAGACATAACGAGGATCTCGTTATCATACTCAAGGTCAAAGGGACAAATGAAAGTTACTGTTTGATCTAACTGCCTACTCATACAATGTACTTCATTAATTCAATATGCTCAATCATAAATTGATTATGGAATATTTGTAAGGATCTAACCGGAAAGATATATTGCCATTATGAACATTACGCCAGATTTCACCGTCCTGTTTTCTTGTTGATCATTAATGCATCAAAAGTACTATTTCGTATCGTCCACTGTACAGCGTGAATAAATTGTATGAACTATTTCCAACAACGAGTTGAGTATCATCATGATGGCCAATTTGCCTACCACTCGTTGGAGTTTTGATTTGAACATTACATCGATTTGCTAATATTGAACATTCGCGTGAAGATGTTAGTACCCTTCCATAACTACCACTAACCAAGAACAGAAGAAGGGGCTACACATGCATATGAGAATAAATGAATTCAGTATGAAAGGTGAGCGAAAGGAAGGGCAGAATGTTAGACGGGCCTGCGTGCCCAATTCTCAACCCTTTGAAAATAAAGTTCGTTCGTTCGTTCGTTCCCTCAAACATTCCTACTGCACAAATTGTCACTACCCATTTTTACTTACTTCTGTAAATAGTGATGTTTTAATACTGTATTGTTTTCTTTCAATATTTTCTCATGGAATAGAACCAGACATCAACCAAAACAGGAGATTAAAAAATACAAAATAGACATGGATAGGACATACCTCAGGAAACAACAAATCAGTAAAACCAGACATGTGCTTGACTAAAATCAACTGAAGAAGAGAAAAGCTTGGAAGTGAAATAAAACCTGGCAAAGAATGAAGATGAGAACCTGGCAAAGAATTGAAGAAGAGAAAGTCAAAGCAACAGTACTGAAACTCAGTTTAGCATAACTTCCAAGCAAGTACTTAAAATACTGCACTAATCAAGTCTCAAGAATAATCAACAGGCAACATGTTTTTATTTTAATGACTGGAGATTTTTTTTCATTACCTCCAAACCTGCAAGCTACATTGAGTGGAAAACTCCAAGGTGACTCTTTACAACCTGACATATGGAAGAAGTACATTGCCTTGTCATTGCAAACACATTGATGTAAAATTGTAAAAGATAATTATAACAAAAAGGCCACATTATGTAAACCTTAAAATTGTGACAGTTTGTTACAGCATCCAAATTTATATAAAACTTATGAAATATAAGGTAATATGCGATCATGTTATTCATGCTAATTCCATGTAAAAGGAAAAGAATATAACTGATTTACTATGGCCAAATTTTTGTAAAAATTAAGTAACATATAATCTTTTCACTAACATCCAATACAATATGTGTAAAACTGAAGTATAGTTTGGTGAACAGATCAGCCTTAAGTACCCAAAAGTCATTACATCATACTGTGGGCAAACTGAAATGATAACAACTATACATTCAAAACCCCCGCAAAAAAACATGATGACAAAACAAAATTTCCTGATAATTTCAAAGGCCTAACAATATAACAACACATGACATTTTCTGATAATTTAAAGATGCCAACAACGCAAGAGGATGACAAGCTAAATTTTCTGACAATATGAAAACAAGCACAACATGATGACGAGAATATACATTTTGTGACAATATCAAAACCCTAAACGTATGACAGTGACATGCTAAATTGTCTGACTATCAAAACTCCAGCAACATGTAATAATGATGTAAATCATCTATAACAAATAACCCAAGACCTAAAGGTCTTTTATGTTTGGACATGCGCCCTAATATAACCGACTAGGTTGAAGGGGACACGCCTCGCCAAAACGAGGCAGAACTTTAAAAAAAAAAAAATGTAAATCATCTGAAAATATGGAAACCTCAACAACATTAACTTCATTATTTTTATTATTATTCTTAGATTTCTTGGTGTGTTCATAAACAACTGATTTTATGACCTAGAGTCACAAAGGTATATAGAAAATAAAACCACTGATGCTTACTGTCATATATGTCCTGGAAGGCTGCTGGCAGAAAAGCCAGATATGGTGTCAAGGGTCTTAGGAGCTGGTATGGAAAAGAAAATTTAAGTATATATAATTAAAGCTAATGTACAATTAAAACTTGTCATTCACTATCTGAAATGTAAGAAGAAAACCTTTTAATATTGAGAGGAAACCTGGTATGGCAATAATAAATGTAGCAAATAGCAATTAGTAAATTGTTATTGTTGATCAGAATCGACTTCACTGCACTCCGGGCACATAGGAGCTCAGTCTCCCTCAGCAAATGTCGAAGAGTATGAATGCTAATTGTACCTGTAGCATGCTGATTGTACATACAACGGATGCATCCTCTCTCACATCCATCTCTGCTAGTCCCACGTTTGATGCCAAACTCCAACAGTCTCAGCCTTGTTGATTCATCCATTGCAGTGTCATTATCTAGCAGGCGATCATTAATTGCCCTTAGTATTTCTCCCTTATCCATGTCCAGTGTCTCCACTATGGATGCTCTCGAGGCCAGTCTGTCAGCTCTCTCATTGCCACATACCCCTGCATAACCAGGACAGTAGATTCACACCACCAGTTCTTGAGTATTCTTTTGATGTTTTCCATTCCTGCCATAGCCATTCGTTCTGAGCTTTCAGCAGCATGGCTTGAGAGTCTGACAATATAAATGCCTTGGTTGATGGAGTTTCTGACAGCCACCTCGGTGCTGCAGTAACTGCCTCTACCTCCATTCTCATGCTGGAGGTTGTTGTCATGTCAGCTCCACTCTGTTCAGCAATGACCCTGCGATTTATTCTCAAAGAGAAGCCCCATCCTGATTTCTCACCAATGCACTACAGACCCATCAGTGTACACAATGGCGTCATCATCCCCAGCATGATCATTTATCAGCTGATTAATCTCCAGCTCTGCTTTTCCACTGCCCCAAGATCTGCACTCTCTGCCAAGGCTAATGATGACCTGCTGGTAGTTTATCCAGTCATCCCCTGATTTACTCCACTCTTCCCTTTTGGATATATTTTCAACACTGGTCACATGACCAATCGTAGCCTCTGCCTGTGCCAATTAGTAAATACGCCCTATGAAGCAATGAGACAAATTAAAGCAAAACTACAATATATAAACATAATTGAAGCAAACCTACAATAAAATCTTGTCATTCATTATCTTAAGTGTACAGAGAAATACATTATAATATTGAGATAAAAACCTCTCATGCAGCAGTAATAAATGAAGGAAATTATAGCAATAAGTAAATATGAAACAATGTGATAAATTACGTAAATTGTACGGTAGAAGGGGAACGACTAAGTAAGTAAGTAACTGATGTGAATTAAAAGAATAACAATGTGAATTAAAAGAATAAACAATGTGAATGGATCAAAACATGATTTTTTTTATTTTTATATTTTCAGAACCAATGATGCTCTAAGTTTCTATAGACTGTTATCAGAAAAATCCAGGCAACTTCAGGTACTAAAAGCTAGTACAGCAATAAGACTAGAAATTAGAAGTTTATATTCATCATTCTGCTTTTTTTTGTGTGCCTGCTTAGAACATTGGGTGGCAACTGTTGCACTCTAACCATTTCTATTTCAGCTCTGCTCATGAATTTTCTAGTTGATTGGGTTTCCTTCCCTACTTTTGTTCTTCAGGTTCATATGTACAGTTCACAGCTAAATACTCTCCAGGACAGTAGACATTTTTTTCCTTCTCTCTCTCTCTCTCTCTTGTTGGTGTGAAAACTATGTTCATTTGGGAGAAGCCACGTTCACATTCACAGGTAGAAATGGGGATGCAATTGATAGTGTATATTAGTGGCAATAGTCCAGCTGGCATTTTTTTCTCTGTCAGGAATTTATGATAACCTCTTAGAATCTGTCTTTCTGGAATCCTAAGCCTCTTACACAAACTCTCCACTTCAATCTCACCAAAAGTGACATTCTTCTCGACATTGTCTGGCCAACATTCTGGATACAGCACTTTTGTTCATTCTGGCATTTGTGTGTCTGAAATGCTCAAGCCTATGGTTAGCACAATGCCAAGCCAAAATGTGTGGGTATTATTCCTTAATCAAAGCCACCACTCCTTTCTTCTTACCCAACATCACAGCTGCCCCATCACATGCCATGGCAATACGATTTTCCTTTAGAATGTCATCATGAAAACTAATTCATTAAGGACATTAATCAGGCACTGGAAAACACCTTGTGCGGACACATTTTCTAAGTCTACAATGTCAATAAAAATATTTGTGGGTTGCTCCATATCAGGAAGCATTGTCCGTACATAAATTATTAAAGAAAAAACTGGTTAAAAGTGGTGCTCTCATCAATCAACAGGGAAATTTTACAATTTGATTCAATTATTTTCTGAATAAGGGTTTGTTTCATTTCAGTTCCAATATGTTTCACTATAGTAACGCAAGCATTTGTGGAATGTAGAATTTGCCCCATGTCATAACCATTGACTTCTTGAAGATCAATTTCAGATTCAAAATCACTGAAAGCCTGATTTTTCTTTACAACTTTATAAGCTGTTCTGAATATTTTAGACATTATTTCTTTTTCATTTTCAAATGCATGTCAACAAGCTACTTCCAATTTGTTTTCTTTTGCAGTGGCTACTATTTTAGTGGCAGCCTTATGAGCTGAACTGATTTTATGTTAATGAATTTTCTTGCGTAGTGAAGTCATTTGATCCTTTCTATTTTCACTGAAAAAGCCCATGGCTTTGAACTATTCATACCTTGTTTGTTTCTTTCAGGTCCCAAACTACCCACTTCCTTGCATATTTTACAGCCAAGATGTTTATTTTTAACCAACAACCACTCATTCTTCTCACAAAATTCAGCTTTTTAATCTAGAGTCCAACAGTCCGGCAGATCTTCCTGTGCTTCTTTCTTCACCGTCGCAACAAACACGTTTGATTTCTCCAGGTTCTGGGTCTCTTTCATCTGCACCACTCTTAGAATCATTGCTCGCAGGTTTTAATTTTTAGAGAAAAACTGTAATTTTACAATTCATAGCGTAAAATTATTACAAATAATGAAACACATTCACTCACGTTGTAAAAAGTTGAGTCGCATCATGCGGATAGAGTCAAGTCGGAAACAGGAAGCTTCCTATCACTTCCAGTGAAAAGAGGATTTCCTATAATTGACTATCGATTCTAATCAATAATGTAGCCTCTCACACAGAAATAATGCAAACTTTGAGCGACAGTGTCTACAGCAGAAGATGGCAGCACCAGATTGCAGGGATTATAGAGTTTTAAGAAACTTCATGGCATGGACTAAAGCAATGGCGGAAATCTTAGTTTTCGCTTGCCTATAAAATTTATATATACTAGAAACAACCCTTCAAAATTGCCAGGTTTTAATTGCAGCCATCTTATCATTTTGATCCATAATAATAAGTCTGCATTACTTTAAATTAAAATTTTGTCTTGAAGAAACAATCAAAAACTTACATGATAAGGTTATTTTTAAGAAAATTATGAGTTAAATCCGTTTCCCTAATGAAACTGGACAGAAGAGTTTCTTGATTGTCTGTTGATTTAATCTGCATCTCGATACCTTCCTGTCTCCATTTCATGTACTCTTTATCAATTGTGTTGTTGGCTTCTTTCCATAATCAAACTGTTCATGCACACCGTCATTTGTGCACTTTTACATTTTCGGGAGAGTATATATAAGGGAACCAATACAATTATTGTCTAATTTTCAACCACAGTTGCACACCTTAGTTGTGGTTGAAAGTTAATGTACTCTCTCGAAAATAGAAAAGTGCGCAAATGACGGTGTGCATGATGTGACCGACCGACGTACTTAAGGTGGGAATTATGGTATTGGATGTATGTATGTATGTATGTGTCTGTGTGTGTGTGTGCATGCATGTATATATATATATATATATATATATATATATATATATATATATATATATATATATATATATATATATATATATATATATATATATATATATATATATATATATATATATCAAGAGAGATAGAGAGAGAGACTGACATACAAACACACACATGCAAACACACACAATAATATATAAAATACACTAAAGGACACAGCCAAAAGTCTGGCTTACCTGGCTAATATTATTTGCCTGAAAAACAATGTGTAATGAAATACATTACTCAATTTGCAAATAAATAGCTTGAATATAATGTTAACAAAAGTCAGATTCTCTGTCTAACTGTATACATCTTTAATAAAGTAAAGTGTAAGGATAGAATTACCAGAAGTATTGAATGTCTACATTGTTAACTCAACAAACGGCATACAAAGAAACTGACAGCCCACCGTCAATGATTAGTCTTATTTAAACAAAATATTAAATATGTAGTATTGCGATATAAAAAATTATAGTAATATGAAGATGTTAATTTTGATTTATATCACTTTGAAATTGTTTTCTTATTAAATATTTACTTACATTTGAAGGATGGAAAAAAAACTGTTTTCACTTCTTTGATAGCCATTTGGGTAATTTCCTATCTTTCGTACCTTTTTGCTCCGTAGTGTATAAGTTAAGTGTTGTTTCGTAGCGCTTAGGGTTAAGATTAGGGTTAGAATTAGGGTTAGGATTAGGGTTAGGATTAGGGTTTGTGTTAGGGTTAGTGTTAACCATAATACTAACCCTAATCCTAACCCTAATCCTAACTCTAACTGCTACGAAACAACACTTAACTACATATATTCACTGCGGACCAAAAAGGTACGAAAGATAGGAAATTACCGCCATTTGGGTTTTTAGAAAATCAGCTGTTTGATTGGTAGCGCATATTTTACACAACATAAGTCATAATTTTTTAATAATAAGATACATTTTTGCTGGATTAAAGTGAAAGTAGTTACTGGAAAGCTTCAGATGTGTTTGACCAGTCTGCTGACAAAATCTTGAGACAGATCGTACATTTTTTGACATAAATACATGTGGTGATGTGAGAGCACATGATGAATATGTAGAAATCTAATGATGAAAACTGGTCAGAAATATAGAAAAGTAGTTACTTTATGGTAGCAGTTGTTCTCACACTCAAGTTTTTTTTTTCTCACTATTCCTTGATGTAAAAATAATGTCTCTAGGTAGTAACAGTAAGATTCCAATATTTTATATCACAGAGTTATGTACCTAGTAGATATAACTTCATAAACATTGCTAAAAGCAACAGTAATCATTTGTTGACACTTAAAACTATAGCACTCAGAACTAAATGTCCAGTCTTCTTCTTCTTCTTCGATCCTTAACCACCGACCGTCAAAGCAGTCAGTGGCCATCACGCCTAGTGGCGTCTTGTAGGGCAACAACAAATTGATTCCACTTTGCACGGTCGGTGGCCATCCTTCGTACAGTGCCCCAACTCTGGTTCATTCTTTGCATCTCAGCCTCCACAGTCCTCCGCCAAGTTGTTTTTGGTCGGCCTCTCTTTCGCTTTCCTTCAGGGGTCCAAAGCATAGCTGTTCTTGTGATGGCATCGGGGTCTCTTCTGAGGACATGACCAACCCAGCTTAAATGTCCAGTAATTATGCATTATTACTGTCCCCATGCTTTGTTATCTGATGATGAGAAATATCTCATTCAACCTCTGATGGGTTATAGTTAGGATAAATATTGTTTTCAATTCAAAATAATATGAATAACAGATACGTGAAAGTGGCATCACATCTGTCCTCATGCCACTTTTTGCATGTCTTTCATAATTTTTAATATACTTAATCATGATAATTACATCTAAAACATCTGCTGGTTAGGTTAACAACAAATTTTGACAAAAATAGAAAAGTTATTTAATTTTAAAAATAAGTAACGTACAACAAATAGCACATATGCTGCATGAAAGAAAATTTCCATAAAACATACAGGATGGATGTGCACTAGAGACCATATTTCCAAGATTTTGAAACAGCAGCAAATTTATTACACAAGCATGATGAGGATATCTATTGTTAACACCATTACTAAACATTTCACAACCCACTGCTAAACATTTCACAACTACTATCATAATCACAACACAATGACTTTTAACAATTTTTAACCAGGATTTAAGTAGCATTCCCATATAAATTTGTAAGAAAGTAATAACAATATGAATAAAATGTTAATTTTTATAGCTAATGCCAGTCCTAGAAAATAGTATTGCAGCATGGTCAATAGCTACTAAGTCAAATTTTGATAAAATAAATGGAATCCAAAACCAGGCAATAAGAATCATAACAAGGTGGATGAAGTCAACACCCAATGATGAGTTGGAAAAGATTACATTCCTCCAGGAGAATAGAAGAGATAGCAGATCCAACAACAAGTCTAGAAATTCAAGAAGTTGACAGACCACCCAATGTACCATGATAGAAAATATCCCTGGTACTGAAACAAAGAACAGCCAGATGCTAAGCGACCTAAGATCAACACTCTACAAACTAAGTCAGTGACTCAACAGAGTTGTGATACAGTGGATCCCATCACATCACAACATTCCTGGCAATGAAGAGGCTGATTGATTGGCAAAAGAAATTGGATAGCCACCTCAGTCTGATAGAAGCATAGCTTATGAAGAGGCCAAGAGTTTTATCAGAAGCAGATACAGAAACAAGTGGGAAGCAGAGCATCCAGGCCACCAGAAGAAAAATGCATATTACCAGCTTAACAGAAGTGTGGTACGGTAAAAGGTAAAGGATCCCATTAAATGCCCACTGAGGCACATTGGGAGAATGGTTAGGCCTATATTTTCTTGACCATCAGCACACAAGGTGTGATGTGGTCAGCATCAGGCCGGCCACCGTAACCTTTCCAGAGTTGCTCTGGTACCCAATTCATGAGGCTGGGTCAACCAGGTATTATAATTTATTGAAATAATTTTTCAGAACCATGGTCCTAATTACGTCATACTCCCCCCTTGTCTCATGGGTAGTGAGATCAGATGTCTAGCCTTCTCGGATAAGGGTGAAAAACTAAGAGTAAGTTGCGCACGTTAAAAATCCCACGGCAGTTGGAAACCATAAAGAGTAGGCCTATCAGGCCGCTGCCTTGGCAAAATTTAAAAATTAGGAAACCTACCCACCACAAAAAATATTTATAGAATGTGTGATTTCTATATATACACACACACTGGGATTCTTGCCGGTGCTACAGAGTTTGTGCACTGCGCTGAGATCCACCTTGTGTCATCTAAGAGAGGAGATCAGAGCACTGATGGCATTGTCCATGTGCAATGAAGATAGTCCTTAAAAAAAAAACCAAACCAAACTAAATAAGGCTTATTGGTGCACATGGAGTATACATGTTGATGTCATACTACTGGAATAATCTGACAATAGACACGGCTGTTTGTGCCCTATACCAGAGCGCTCTTTTAGTTTCGGTGACCGGAATTCTGATACCGGGTATAAAATTTTGTGTGCACCGTAAAAGACTATTTAAGTTTTTGGCGGGGAAAATCAGCTGATGTGTGAGTAAAATCAGTAAAATATAAATCATTACACACTCGTTCTGGATAAACACAGCGCTAAAATTCTTTTGTGTACTATAACTTTGTTCTGTGTTCTATTTTTGATTGCATTTTTATTTCTTTGAAATTAGTTTTGACGGAGTTACAGACTTTTGAAAACAGCGTCATCATTTAAGGAAATTCATAAAATAAGTAATCTTTTTATTAATTTAATATCTAAAAATCGGCCCATTCGTTTGAGTTTATAATTATAAAGACTTCTCGAAGGGAAGCTAAAGATTATTTCCACATACTTTTTTTTTTGGTTTCATATCTTGAGAATGTGTGGTAGTCAGTTTTGTGAGTGTGGCATTACAAGAACAAGCATATTGTCACCAGATTTTATAGCATTTAAATCCCTGTAAACGCATTCCTGATACTCACAAATCTTAAATAAGGTAGTAAAAAAATAACTTTTTGTAAACACCATCTGTTTTTGCATTTTCATTCATTTATAATGATATTTAGCTACGTATATAAGCGTCAGAAAACATGTAAAGCTATAGATAGATTACTTCCACATAATTTGATCTATCTTTCAAGTCTTGTTAATCTTCTATTTATAATATGAATTTTTTTTTTTAATTGTGTGTGAGATAAGGACTGTTCCATTGGTGTTCTTTGGTAGACAATCCTGTGCACACAACGGCTGCCAAAGAATTCTAAGTAACTGTTTGTATATCTTCTTTCATTCAAAGTTACAATGCAGGTAGTAAATTTAGAGAAACCAAATTCTAAATCTAATACCATCCTTTTATCAATGGCTAGAGTCAGAGATACATATGATAATTTAGAAATATTTATGAATGGCATGAAAGCTCAGATAGAGTCACTAAAATATTTAGAGTGGGATGGTAAACAAGTTGTTGTTTTCTTATTCGGGGATTATTTCCTTGTTTTGCTGGAGACACCACAGACATGGGTATATTCCTTGAGCTCCAGACAAACCAAACATTTTCATCAAAGACATCCAGATTGCATACAACTTGCAAACCAAGAAGTTTGGCCATGTTGATAAGAGATTACAATAGATATATGAAATATGGGAAAGGGAATAAAAGGCAAGTGGCACATTATCATAATTGTTTACACAAACCAATGTTAGAGATTGAAATTGAAAATGTAGCTCCTCCTTACCTTCATATTTTATTAGGCATTGTTTTGAAACACCACAGACTTCTAGAACAGGTAGCTGATACAATAGACGCAAAGATATTTGAGAATTCGCAAGAGATACATACACACATTAGTACTTTTAAGAACTTGAAGAGATTTAGTAGGAACTGGAAATAGGCAGAAGAATTAGGAGCTAAAATTGAATTTTTCAGGTAGGTATTGAACTTTGTGAGGATAAGGAGGAGACAGATAATTTTAAAGTTAGACTTGAAAATGCACAAGATGCGCTGGCCAAACTTCAGTTTCAAGATCTATGTACTAGGAACTGGTCCAGTTTGCTCACACTTGGACAAGGTACTAGCCAAACACAAAATCATACAACAGGCTTATAATAGCAGAGCATTTATAGGGAATCACTGCCACAGATATCTCACACAAAAAGTTTATAAAGATCTTACAAGAGCAATCATTACACAAACACTGAAAATTACAGACAAACAAGATATAACTAACATAGCTTTTATTGCCCAAGAACAATTCAACTCACTGAAAGAAGCATTTGAGAAAGTACACAACAAAATATCACACAGTAAACCAATTAGTAAAGAATCAATAACAGCATCGATAGAGACTTATATGTCTTTGTTCAGAAAGCTATTCCCCAGTAAGACAATTCATAAATAGCACATATTAGAAAAACATTGCGCAGACTGGATCAGAACTCATGATGTATGATTGAGATAATTGTTAGCTCTCATGTTTTGGGGACAATTGGGTGTGTTATTTTAAGGTTATAAATGTGGACATGCAATTTAAACTTTCAATAATTAATGTTTGACGCATGAAACCAAAACAAAACTTTGATATCCATTTTCTGCAGGTTTTCTACTTTTGATTTCTGTAATTTGTTATGCATGTTGATTGTGACCGTTTTAGTGTAAATTGAATTAGAAACAAACCATAACAAAATGTAAAAAAAAAAAACGTAAATTTTACACTATTTCAAACTATTATATCTTCTGTTCTAATTGTGATAAAGTGTTTGTTCTTGTTCTAAAATTTACTCTAACATTTCTAGTCTAGCTTTACGCAAAATTAAAGCCGGTATTTATAATAATAAAGTAGCATAAAAGCAATTCAAACATGTTTTGGGGACAATTGGGTGTGTTATTTTAAGGTAATAAATGTGGACTTGCAATTTAAACTTTCAATAATTAATGTTTGACGCATGAAACCAAAACAAAACTTTGATATCCATTTTCTGCAGGTTTTCTACTTTTGATTTCTGTAATTTGTTATGCATGTTGATTGTGACCGTTTTAGTGTAAATTGAATTAGAAACAAACCATAACAAAATGTAAAAAAAAACCCTAAATTTTACACTATTTCAGACTATTATATCTTCTGTTCTAATTGTGATAAAATGTTTGTTCTTGTTCTAAAATTTACTCTAACATTTCTAGTCTAGCTTTACGCAAAATTAAAGCTGGTATTTATAATAATAAAGTAGCATAAAAGCAATTCAAACATGTTTTGGGGACAATTGGGTGTGTTATTTTAAGGTAATAAATGTGGACTTGCAATTTAAACTTTCAATAATTAATGTTTGACGCATGAAACCAAAACAAATCTTTGATATCCATTTTCTGCAGGTTTTCTACTTTTGATTTCTGTAATTTGTTATGCATGTTGATTGTGACCGATTTAGTGAAAATTGTATATAAACAAACCATAACAAAATATATAAAAAACGTAAATTTTACACTATTTCAGACTATTATATCTTCTGTTCTAATTGTGATAAAATGTTTGTTCTTGTTCTAAAATTTACTCTAACATTTCTAGTCTAGCTTTACGCAAAATTAAAGC
Organism: Oreohelix idahoensis; assembly: GCA_024509875.1. Lineage (NCBI taxonomy): Eukaryota > Metazoa > Mollusca > Gastropoda > Stylommatophora > Oreohelicidae > Oreohelix > Oreohelix idahoensis. The sequence goes on from JAMPIV010000925.1 coordinate 103,902, forward strand.
CGGTATTTATAATAATAAAGTAGCCTAAAAGCATTAATTAAGCCCTATCAAAAGTAAACATCGCCACATGTTTTTCCCATTAGGAAGCTGACCACGTGACCTCTGTCAAGTGGGCTATAAATAGCGCGGTCGGGGAAAAAGGGGAAATAACTAAAAGATCGCTGGCAAACAGCCGTGTAAAACTGACTGAAACCAATATAATAGATGTGGGATATAATAATCAGGAGAATCCATACTTTAGACTCTAATCAGTTCATTTACGCCATGATAACAAAAGCAGATTTGCTTTCAACTTTATCCACCCAATATGACTCTATCCAGTTTTTTTCTCCAAGAAAATAAAATTAGGTTGTTCAACACAAATGTGAAGTCTGTCTTGCTCTATGGTCAAAAACATGGCAAGTTACCAAGAAATTGAGTTTGAAATTCAAGACATCACTAACAGATACATCACATACTTTGTATCAGATGGCCTGAAATAATACTAAACACAGACCTGTGGAGAAGTGTCAGACAGCAACAATTTCATTAGCAGATTACAGAAAAATATGACAAACCTTCAGAAAAATGACTATCATTACCAGATGCCCCTGACCGGAATTTACAAGGGGAAGAAAAGAAAGGCAAGATTAAAAAAAGCATCTGAGGTAAGTATAAGAGAAAGTCAAAGACAAAAGAGTCACATGGACAGAGCTGAAGAAGACTTCTCAACAGTTATCAATGGCAAAGAACAGTTTTAGCTGTTTCTCATGGAATCAAAAGGATGAATGATGATGGCAATGAGTATTCTTTGGGTAAAGGATAATCCTGGACTCGCACATTGACATGATGGGAAATGTTATTTATAACAGTGAAGCATTTGCATGAAGATTTGTGTGAAATTAACATTAAATAGTGAATGGCTTATAGCTTGATTATTCTATAAGGTTGTGTGAAGCTCTGCTTGGGTCTGTGACAAAAGTGTTACTCATCAGAGATTCACAAAATCAATGTGTAAAACTAACCAGGTTTTATATAACCTGATACTTATTACCCATTGTTACAATTGCAACTTCATGCCCTAATAACAAGTTTAATGAAAAATTATGTTGTGAACGCAGCAAGAGAAGATAAGGGTTGGAAACAATGACAGAAAAAAGAAATACATGGGGTGTGATTAGAATAAATCATAACATTTATGCCAGTGATGCATCTTCAGCACCATCTTACTGCATTTTTGCCTTATACTGAAGTCCACAGTTTTCTATCATAAGTCCCCCTAGAACACTGTAATTCACTCTACTTCTACATTATGGTGACATGTATTACATACCTCTATTGTGACAGTGATATCATCCCCCAAAAAATCAGTCCGGCATATTCCAATAACTTCATAGGTTTTTCCTGGCTCCACAACATTCACAAGTTCATCTAAAGTTATACCAATAAAAAATTATCAATTAGAAACATAAAAGTTACTGGTTAACTAACATTTTCATAATTTTAACCCTCAGAAGGCCACAGATTGCTTTCTAAATTTATCTGACACAAAGTATGTTATAAGTTGAATGCCTCTAAGAAGTAGGTTTTGATGGAAATTACTCCATATTGATTAGTAATTTACACTGGGAACATACTATAACACCAGATCTGACAAGAATTACTCACACTATACTGATATAAAAAGAGGAGTGAGAAAAGGATGTGTGCTGTCACCTGGACTATTTAATGTCAATGCAGAAAGAATTTTCAAACAGATAGAAGTTGTCAGAACTAAACATATGTAGAGATTCAGTAAACAACCTTAGATGTGCAGATGATACAGCTTGGTTAGCTGAAAGTGAGCAAGAATTGCAAGAACTGGTGAGAAAGTGCATCTATGAATGTGGATTGGACATTAACAATGAGAAAACACAAACTATGATAGTTAGCAAAAACAGATGAGAAGCCATTAACCCTAACCAGACTAATCATTTTTTTCAATTTTTTCTAATCTCTACACACACCCATCTTATATGGTCTACTAATAGCTTCTGCACTACAGTGCATGCACCTTTGCTACACACCATTTTGTTGGAATTGAAGTGTGATGAATAAATGAATAATTTACTTTGCTACTTTGTAAGTTTATTCCTAATGTATTGTAAGAAACTACATTTACTTAATTAGCAAAATTAGATAAATAAAGTATTATTATTCCCCATGTAGTTCCTGGGGTCTCTGAAGAGATAAGAAAGAATAGGCCTACTGCACCCTTATGGCATGTTATACAACGTGACTAATATGAGCCAGACCTCCAGGACGACCCAGAGTCCGCTGGGAGGACAACATTAGACAATCTTTGAAGGACCGAGGACTAGAATGGAACCAGGCCAGGAAGAAGACAGCTGATAGAATAGTCTGGCGCTCTCTCTTCCAAACCTCTACACCTCACGGTAGAAGGGGAACGACTAAGTAAGTAAGACTAATATGAGGTTTTTTGTTGGACTGGCAACCTCAACATGTACATCAAATTGTCACAGAAACCACAGCTGCATGAGCATGTAACTGCTAGGACTAGACTTTCTCCAAGGGGACAAGCTGCAGTGGTGGCTCCATGCTCTGTGAAAAGTGCAAATGGAAATGATCATGAACATTTTATGGTCACGTAAAAAGACCTTGCATGTTGTTTAAAACCATAATAGAAGAAAAAGTCGAAGACAAATGAGCAACAGGATGACAGCACCATAAATGGAAAGAAAACATTGACAGTCTGACTGGAAACAGCCTATCAGGCTGTAAGATGACATCAAAAGATGAACATGAAATATTAGACAAAAGATGCTGGATATTCATTGCTTTAATGTGAAGATGGCTGTTGATTTGATCTGACGTAAAGTTCCTTTAATTTTAAAAAAAACCTTAATTAATCAAGTATTTTCAGTTCATAAATGAACTGCATGTAGGCATAAACCAGTGAGGCACCACAGTTATTATGACAGTATATAAGTAGGATTCATTTACCGCAGAAGATAAATGTTTACTGAACTTGAATTAAATACAGTTCTCCCAAGTTTTACCTCTTACAAATACAGGTATAGCTTGACCACATTCAAGGTGTATCACCTCTCTCCGCCCAATACCTTGCAGTTCAATAGGTGTAATCTCCATGGCAATCTTATCTAAAATAGATATATATATATATATATAAAGGAATGCTGAAAATAAAAAAATATGTATCAGGAATGTTACTGGCAGTACTGATTAGTGACATGATGAGCTCAACATTAAGAACTCATTTCCTTAAAACACAACTTACATCCAACCGCAAAAAGCTATGGAATGTTATATAAACTTACAAAAAGAATGACTGAACACATTCAAAATGAAGGGATGCATAAAGTCTTAGGCTGTACACATGATATCCCCATGGTGTCGATGCAGCACATGCTTGAATTATTGTCAATTAGATCCAGATATGCGATATCCCAGGCAAAGGTTTGTATGCGAGTAACCACAGACAAAAGACATACTCTGCATGGGAACATACTTGACATCAGATAAGCAAGAATAAAGAGGGGGATGTCATGGATGGCGCAGGCGGAAGCAACCATTAGACAGGTGACCACAGTTGAAAATATATTCAAGGGAGAAGAGTGGAGTAAGTCAGGCGAGAACTGGATGGACTACCTGCAAGTCATCATCAGCCTAGAGTAAAGGGCAGAATCGTCGCTGAACACTAAGCTGGGCTAACATGATAACAACCTCTAGCATGAGAATAGAGGTAGAGGCAGCTACTGCAGCCTTAAGGTGGCTGTCTAAAACTTTAGTAACAAGGACAGTTATTGTATCAGGCTCACAATCCATGCTCCGGAAGGTCCAAAGTGGATGGCTCTGGCATGAATGGAAAACCTCCATAGAAGCCTTGAATCTTCAGGAACTGGTGTGGATCTACTGTCCTGGTCAGGCAGCGATACACAGCAATAAAAGAGCTGACAAACTAGCTTCAAGAGCACCCATAGAAAGTGCATTGGATATGGATAAGGGACAGATACTGAGGGTAATTAATGATTGTCTATTAGCGAATGACACGGCAATCAATGAATCATCAAGGCTAAGATTGCTGCAATTTGGCATCAAATGTAAGACCAGCAGAGATGGATGTATGAGAGCATGCATCTAGCGTGTATACAACCAGCATGCAACAGGAACAATTAGCATTCACACCTGTTGACATTTGCTGAGGGAGACTGAGCACTTATGGGTTTGTCTGGAGTGCAATGACATTGATACTGATGACAATAATTTACATATTTTTTCCTTCTCCTGCAGAAAACTGAGGAGTGTTATGCCAATTTATTATAAAATTTTCCTTTCTACCTGTAAAATAATAATAAAAAAAATTTTTTTTTTAATGTTGCAGGTGTAAGATTTCTAATGCAGAAAAAATATCAAACAGTTCAAATTGGTCTACTAACAGCGTTGGATAACAAGTTTTCAAATACTATTCTGCTGTTTCTTATTCTTAGTTCTTTTCAGTATAACACCATAAAATAATGATATAAAACAAGGAAACTGACCTGAAAGGACTCGCATTGATTTAACCTCTTCCAATGTCTCCCCACAAAACATACACGTAAAGTCATTTCTGAAAATACCAGCAGAATAAATTTCAAAAACACAATTTTCTCTTACTATGTAAACAATTTACAGCAATGGCAGCCTTGAACCACATTTATAACACAATACATGTGATAAACTTAAAGATTCATACTTAATGTCAAACTTGACCTAGAGATGAGAACCTTTGATAGGCCATTATTATACACATTCCGAAGTCATTCTGAGACATCAGAGTTGGGAGGCAAGGTAAAGGATCACTGTTTCTCAACATCTATGATCTCATGATGCTGACAAAACTGGCCTGAGATCAAAATCTGTTGTACTGGTGCTCATGTGTCTAGTTTTCTACAGCCTCTGGTGTCTATTCTTCTTCTTCTTTGATCCTTAGCCGCCGACCGTCAAAGAAGCCAGTGGCCATTACGCCTGGTGGTGTCTTGTAGGGCAACAACAAATTGATTCCACTTTGCTCGGTCGGCGGCCATCCTTCGTACAGTGCCCCAACTCTGGTTCATTCTTTGCATCTCAGCCTCCACAGTCCTTCGCCAAGTTGTTTTTGGTCGGCCTCTCTTTCATTTTCCTTCAGGGGTCCATAGCATAGCTGTTCTTGTGATGGCATCGGGGTCTCTTCTGAGGACATGGCCAACCCAGCTCCAGCGTCTGCCAGCTATGATGGTGTGCATGTCCTCTTGCTTGCTCTGAGTAAGCAGATCTTGGTTGGTGATGGTATTCGGCCAAAAAATTCGGAGAATTTTTCTTAGGCATGTTGTGTGAAAAGAGGACAATTTTGACATTTCCTTCTCTGTAACTCTCCAGCTCTCCGCGCCATAGAGAAGCACAGAAAGCACACAGCTCTGATATAATCCTAATTTTGTGCTTGTGCTGTACTGAGAGGACTTCCAGATGTTGTTTAGACTAAAAAAGGCTGTTCTTGCTTTGTTCATTCTGTTGTTGATGTCTTTGCTTGCTCCGCCGTCTGGTGTTACTATGCATCCTAGGTATGTGAAGGCATCTGTCTGTTCCAGTTGCTGGTTCCTTACTGATATGGGCTCAGGGTTGCTCACATTGAGCGTCATGACCTCTGTCTTCTTGAGGTTGATGTTCAAGCCCACCTGCTGGCTATACTTATTAAGTCTATCCGTTTTTTCCTGGATGTGTTGATGTGAATCTGCTAGTAGTGCAATGTCATCTGCATATTCCAGATCTTCCAATGTAGAAAATGTAGTCCATCTTATTCCTCTAGGATTGCCCTCTGTTGTCTGGCGCATCACCCAGTCTTCTTCTTCTTCTTCCGTCCCTAGCCAACGACCGGCAAAGCAGTCAGTGGCCATTACGCCTAGCGGCGTCTTAAGGGCAACAGCGAATGGATTTTCTTTGCCGTTGTTCCCATCACGCCTAATGGCGTCTTTAGGGCAACGACAAATCAATCCGTTTGTCGTTGTTTCCGTAATCAAAGTGACTGGCAAACGGGTGATCAGCCCGTTATCACCCAGTCTATGACTGTTAAAAATAGAGTGGTTGATAAGGGGCATCCCTGTCGTACTCCTGTCTTCACTTCAAAGGTTAGGTTGCTCTGCCCAATGCTACACGTAAAGTTGGCATAAAGGCTTTTTATGATTGACACTATGCAGCTTGGAATTCCATAAGCCCTCAGTATTTTCCATAAACTGTCCCTATGTATACTGTCAAAAGCCTTTTCAAAATCAACGAAATTAATGTACAGCTGTCTTTGCCATTCTGAGCACTGCTCTATAATGTTCCTGAGGGTAAATATATAATCTACACATCTTCTGTTCTTTCTAAATCCTGCTTGTTCTTTCCTCAGTTTGTGGTCTACTGCTTTTGAGATTCTCTGTATAATTATCCTGCCTAGTATTTTGCTGGGAACTGAGAGAAGAGTGATTCCTCTTCAATTATTGCAGTCTGCAAGACTCCCTTCTTGGGCAATTTGACAATTATTCCTTTTCTCCACTCTGTTGGTGTTGTCCCTGTTTTCCAGACTTGTGCAAATAGTGGTTCTAATAGTTCTGCTGCTAGCTCTCTGTCTTAAATAGCTCTGCATTTAAGTTATCATGACCAGGAGCTTTTCCATTCTTTAACCCTTTGATTGCTGTGATGATTTCTTCTTTTCGTGGGATGTCTGTATTAACATCTAGATCATTTTCAGCCTCAGGAACATTCAATTGTGTCTCTGGTGGTTCCTTATTCAGAGTTTCTCTGAAATGCTCTGCCCATCTTGTTTCCTGTCCCTCTACTATCGTGATGAGATTTCCTTGCTCATCTCTTACTAATGTAGTATATTGTTTGCACCTCGTTTTCCACTGATGATTTTAGTTATTTTGTATACTATACTTTGTTCATTTCTCAGAGCTGCCTCTTCTGCCTGTCTTGCAAGGTCATCCAGAAATGTCCTTTTGTTAGCACGGGTTTGACGTTTAACTTCCTTGTCCAGCTGACTGTACTGTTCACTATATATTGCCTTTAACCTGGGAGACTTAGCTTCTGTTTTCTTTCTTTTCATTTCCTTTCTCTTTGCTATGGTGTTTAGCGTATCTGGTGTTATCCAGTCTTGGCTCTTTCTTTCCTGGAATCCCAAGCATGACTTGCTGCTTTCCTTGTATATTGTTGAGATGGTGTTGAATCTCTGGTCAACATCATCGGTCTCTGTTCTTTCCTGGCTTTTGATAATCTCATATCTTCTCTTTTATGTTTGACTGCAACTGGTCCAGCAGCTCTGAGTTTCACTTTCAGTCATGCTACTACTAGGTGATGATCACTTCCCACATCTGCGCCTCTTCTTACTTTCACGTCTTGTAGTGCATGTCTCCATCTGCCATTGATCATTATGTGATCTATCTGGTTTCTGTCTCGTCCGTTTGGTGATTCCCATGTTAACTTGTGCACTTCCTTGTGTGGAAAAAGTGTTCCTTCAATGACCAGGTTGTTAATACTGCAGAAGCTTATTAATTTGTCCCCATTCTCATTTGCTGTTCCACTGCCGCATTTCCCCATTACTCTTTCGTTATAATTATTGTGTGCTCCCACTTTCGCATTTAGGTCTCCCATTACTATAATGAGATCGTACCTGGGTGTAGTTTCCATTTCTTTTTTACCTGCTGATAGAACTCGTCCTTGATCTCTTCATCGCTGTCGTTTGTTGGTGCATAGCATTGTATAATTGTGGTGTTGGTGAACCTCCCTCTCAGTCTTGCTCTTATCAGTCTATTGTTGATGGGTTTCCATTCCAGTAAAGACCTTTCCATTCCTTTCTTCAGGATAATAGCTACACCTTCGTTGTGCTGACCATCCTCTCTGCCAGAATGAAGTACTGTTTCCCCTGTAGCTGTTTTTATTCTCCCCTTACCTGTCCATCTGCTCTTGCTTATTCCCAGGATATGTATTTTGTAGTTCCTCACCTCTGGTGTCTATTAATCAACTGTATTTTCACCTTCCCATGTCATGTGGTTAGTCTATCAAGTATTTTTCTCCCTGTCTTTTCTTTCTGTTTTCAAGGTGAGTTTGCTAGGTTCTCCTATCTTTTTCTTTTGCCATAACATACCAATGAAGTCTGACTGTGCTTTACATTGCTCATTATTTCATGGTAATCTGTTTCTCTAAGTATTTCATTTGATTTTCTGGCTGTCTAAGGTATTCACTGAATCCTTATTAACAGCCAGATCTCTGCTGCCTCCAGTTTTCTTTACCTTTTTCATTGTCCAGGTCTAACATGCATAATGCAACTCATACTCTGCACATCATTGTAAAAATCCCTTCTACACGCCAAGCCGACACATTTTTATTGACGAGAATTCATTTTATGCAGTGAAAAGCTGACTTTGCTTTTGCAATTTGTTATGTTATTTTCAGGCAGGCATTGATCATTAGACACTATGATAGCGTTATGATACATCAGAGCTCATGGACCTGCATTACATAACAAAAGTGTTGGGCGCTAAACTTTAAAACAGAGGTCAACAAACAGTCGATAGCGATTTACCGGTAGATCACATGAGATGTTTTGGTAGATCTTGAGGTGACCAATGGTGAAAAAAAAAGTACTTTTAACCTCGGGGAAATTTTGAACTAGCTCATTCCTTATGGCATTTTAAAGTGCAGTATTCCAAGACTGGAGGTACAAGGCAGTCATCACTTTGGTAACATTTTAAAACTGTTCATTTTACATCTGAAACTTATTTTCCATCAGACTCTTCAGATATGATTTTATCAAGGTAGATTTCTGATGAGCTTAGTGTTTCTAAAGTAGATCTCTACAGTTCCTGGATTGCCTAGCACTGCTTTAAAATACAGGTCTACAATACATAGTAAATAATAAATCTACACTGAACACAAGAAATGATGAGCCACAAGTCATCACTAATTATGTGTGTCATGCATTTTTTAAATAAAAATGCAAAATTTTCTACTTTTTTATACTGCTAAAGATGCACTCCTACTCTGTTCATATGAAAGAAACTTATGACAATATGGCTATACTTTTGGCAAAAATAAAGTACAATGACTACCAATGGCGGATTTGTGGAGACCTAAAGGTCATTGCAATTCTCACGGGCATGCAGACTGGGTATACTAAATTTTGTTGCTTCCTATGTGAATGGGACAGCCGCAACAGACAGGAACATTATGCAAGAAAGGTGTGGCCTATCAGGGATCGTATGCAGCTCGGGCATAAAAATGTAATACACGAGCCATTAGTTAACAAAGACAGCATCATTTTACCACCGTTACATATAAAGTTAGGGCTCATGAAGAATTTCGTAAAAGCGTTAGATAAAACGAGCAAAGCTTTCACTTATCTTCGAGAAAAGTTTCCGCAAGTTAGCGATGCAAAGACAAAGGAAGGTATCTTTGTAGGACCTCAGATTAGGAAAGTTATTGCAGACAAACAATTCGAGAACTTGTTACATGGTAGTGAACTTCGCGCATGGATGGGATTCAAATCGATCGTCGATAACTTTCTGGGAAATCACAAATCTGTCGACTATGAGCATACTGTTAAGCAGTGCATAGATGCATACAGAATTATGGGCTGTAACACGTCCCTCAAAATCTATTTGCTCGATTCGCATCTTGACTTTTTCCCTGACAACCTTGGCGAAGTCAGCGATGAACATGGAGAACGATTCCATCAAGATATCGCCGTAATGGAGTCACGTTATCAAGGACGGTGGAGTGTGACCATGCTTGCCGATTATTGTTGGATGCTTCATCGCGATGTACCACATGCCATTCACCGACGAAAGTCGACTGCAGAGAAATTCAAGCCTACATAACTGTTATACTTCTTGTACGAATGATGTTGTAATACTGTATGCGTTGTTAAAAAACTTCAATTGCGTATTTCTAGAGATCCCGACCTGATAGAGAAAAACGGTTTGCAGATTTAAAAACAGCGCATTAAAATTGACCAGAAAAACATAGAAATGTTAGAGAAAGAAAAAAAAATTTTTTTTTTGTTAGCCAGTGTAATAGGAAGTTTAAAAAAAAAATTTTTTTTTTAATGATACCAATTTCCATGTTTCTTGTATATTGTTTGTAGTTAAAACGGACTCAAATCTACTTTTTAATATTTTACTTTCACTCAAATACAGCAGAACAGTACATGTTATTATCAATAATGTGGCTAATTTCAGGCCATGATAACTAGTTATTGGGCTAGCATTGGTTTGCTGGTAGTTTGGTTCCTTTGGAAATTGTATGTGTCACAGTTGATCCTAATTAGGTTGTGATCATGAACGAATGTTGCTTTTAGTTGGAACCACAGGTTCTTAATGTATTTATTTTCTTGTTGACTATTAAGGCTGCTCGAGGTAAGATTATAGTTATCTAAAATCCTCGATAATGTTCGTGATGTAAATAGAGTAATACTTCTCTGTGACCTCTCAGTTGATAATTTATTTATTATGAACATGATCTTTAATACTCTTCATTCTTCAGCATTATTTATTTAGTTGTTATTGTTTCTCAACAATAAAATCAAGTGAAGCAATACGTAGAATATAAAACGTTAACTTGAATGATGACAAAGTTCAATTGCACAAAAGGACCAAGGAATCTGATTTCGACTGTCATTTTATTCATTTCTTTATATCCAGATCTTTATTCTTTCTGTTTTTATATAATGTCGTTTTCATTCGTTATCAAATAAAATGATGTAACTTGGGAAAACAAGTTCATACATAAAGGTCATAGATAAAGCATGCAACTTAAAACCCATTGCTGAGAATCATTCTGATGTGGCGCATTACCAAATAGATATTCATCTACAACATTGATTGTCGTAATTTTTCCTTTCTTTCCCTCTCTTGGGAAAATTCATGGGCTTATGATTTTGGGGTTAAGCAAAGTATACAGGTGGGATTCCCTGGGATAATATTTCTTTTACTTTTCATAATTTTCTTGAGGGAATCCATAGGATATTCATTTCTACGTAGGATTAACTTATCAAATTGAGCTATGATTACCAACCTTTTATCTTCGTAGAAAGGACATGTCTGTGAGTGATACAGTTCATGTTAGAACAGCGTATATACTTGTTTGACCTTTCCTCACAACCATCCTTCTACAGTGGAAGTAAGCATGGTTGTTGATAATGCCAACCCGAAAATTCCTACATGAATCTGTTATCACGAAGATGTTCTACAATACTTAAGATCTGCGTTGCATAAGTACAAACTATCACTAAACCAGGCCTTGACAATTTACCTGATAGTCTGAGTCTCTGAAGCGCCAGGTACATGTATCCTGATGTAATAGTTTCCTTCATGACCACTGCAACCTTCATGTGGGCAAATATATTTTGTGCTTTGCCTGGAACACATAATGCAACAATGAGATAATTCAAATGCCGGTGGATTTAGACTCATGTCTTACAATCTCTGAAGGACCGAGGACTAGAATGTAACCAGGCCAGGAGGAAGACAGCCGATAGGATAGTATGGCGCTCTCTCTTTCAAACCTCTACACCTCACGGTAGAAGCGGAATGACCAAGTAAGTAAGTAAGTAAGTCTTACAGATTACTGGATCTGCAGAAATGTGGCTTACAGTAGCAAACTTCAACTTACAAATGATGTCATATTCCTGTGTGAAGTATATAGCCATTATTGTTTATTTTTCCTGTTCTATTAAGAGTTCAACTGTATGCACTCATTAACAAACAAGTGTGTTACTAGCACTGAATATTATAAAACAAATGATGAAACGAAAGTGGTTGCATAGAAATGTATTCATCTGTCTTCCATTCATATATGACACATTTACAACAATCAGTTTAACATTCGTTCATTCACTGCCCTTCAGATCCCCAAGCAGTATGGGCTTTCAACAAATGTAGCTGTCCTCCTATCCTATGCCAATCATTCAAGGTTTTCCATGTCTTCTTTATGACTTTTATTTCTGTCTTCTATTCTTTTTTCCATGTATTTTGGATATCCCCTTCTCTTATCCTGGGGGTTTCAGAACAATGTAATGATAACAACATGTTTCCTCAATGTGTGTCTTATCCATTGCCTGTGTCTCTATTTAACATGCAGACAAATAAATACATTTTTTTCTTATTCAACATTTTTGGCAGTTTGAACCCTTAACATTGCTATAAATTTGTTCTTTCTTTTTTGTTTATGACAATTTTTTGTCAGTTTTAAATTACCAGTGAGTGTTCAATTGCCAGAGTGGTTAGAGCACTGGCTTATTGTGGCAAAGGCATCAGGTTCAAAACACAGTAGCATCACACTCCAGTCTACCCAGCTATAAATGGGTACCTGACTCTGCTCTTGTTAGGGAAGGCAAAAGCAGTAAGGAAGGGAACTGGTCACTCACCTCTCAAAGCTGGACCTAGTATAGTGAAGTCTCTAACACTTCACTCCCCTATGGCAGTATCTACTATGGGACTACCTTTATAAATTCACAGTCTTTCCAGATTCATTCCTATGTTGTCCAAGTTATTCAAGTTGATGAACACATCGTTTATCTCTGTATTTTTGTGTGCATGTGAAGCTTGGACATTAAATACTGGACTAGAACAAACACTACAAATAATGGAAAGATACTGGACTATAACAAAAACTACAAACAATGGACACAAGATACTGGACTAGAACAAAAACTACAAACAATAGAAACAGGATGCTTCTGAAAGATCCTTGGAAGTCTTACTTGGATCATGGTCACAAATGACAGTGTACAAAACATCATAAAACAAACTAAGATGCCAAAGACAGATCTGCTAAAAATCATATAAACATGCAGACTTCACTGACATGGCCATGTGTAAAGATCAAATGGACTGTTCTTAACTATACCCAGAGGGTAAGCTTCAGGATCAAGAGAAAAGGGGTAGACCAAAGAAATGTCGGGCAGACCGTAATTATTGTAACTGAATAAATTTGAAGTTATTCTTCCAACAATGCCTATTTAAAAACACGTGTAACTGTTTTAGAAATAAATAGGTCACGTTATGTAATATGAAGAGACAAATAAATACACTAATACAGGTTTTTTAACCTGTGGTCTATGGATGGGTTCTAGGGGGTTTCTACGAGGCGTGTTCAAATGAAACCCGTCCCAGTGGCTTTATAACAAATATATGTAAGGTACATCAGCAGGAGTAGTATAATTAAATACAGCAATTGTTATGAAGCAAGTACTCACTGGGGTTCTTTAGAAATAGTCACCATAGGCATTCAGACACGCATCCCACTGCATGGGTAGACGGCGCATGCCGTCCGAGAAAAATGACTTTGGTTGCTTATTGAACCATTTGGTCATCAAGGCCCTGACGTCTGCATCGGAGTCGAATCGTTGTCCCTTTAGAGATTTTTTTAAGGGTCAGAACAAATGAAAGTCACATGGTGACAGATCGGGGCTGTAGGCTGGGTGTGGCAGAACTTCCCACCTTTTCCTTGCTAACGCTTCCTGCACAATGTTTGCAACATGTGGACGAGCATTGTCGTGCAACAGAATCACACTACGCAAAAGCATGCCGGGTCGTTTATTCTTGATGGCTGTATGCAGGTTGTCTAGTGTGTCTTTGTAGCGGATGACATTGATGTTCAAGCCAGGCTCTTTAAAGTCAACCAATAGAAGCCCTTCATGGTAAAAAAATGCGGTCAGCATAACCTTAACGGCGGAAATCTGTGACTTGAATTTTTTGGGTTTTGGTGATCCGGGATGTTTCCATTGCATGCTCGCTGTTTTGCTGCATGGCTCAAAGTGGTGGCACCATGACTCATCGCCTGCCCCTATGCGCAACAGAAATGCATCACCCTCCTCTTCGTAACGCAGCAGGTGGTTCAAACTTCACCCCATGCGTTCTTCCTTATGGCAATGGCTTCTTCTGTCACAACAATATGCACCTGACTGGCCGCGGAAGATCTTTCATTAACTGACGTCCTTCTCGAAACATTCGTGCCCAGTCTTTCACTGTAGTCTTAGACACACTTTTGTCACCATACACTGCTTTCATTCGGCGATGAATGTCGGCTGGTCGACATCCTTCGGCTGTTAGGAACTGGATCACCGCTCGCTGATCGACCTTGGACGGATTCCGTATCACACCGGCCATTATTTTAACGGTCTGCAGCACAAACAATGAATACTAGGAGAATGAACACTTACACACTTGTACATTCGTATGTGCTTATTACGTCATATGTGACGTCATCATGCTCCTCCTACAAATGTCCACTTCGCGCAGCACGGGCGGGTTTCATTTGAACACTCCTCGTATGTACATTACCTAAAATTTAAAATGTAAAAAATTAATAGAATAGTGATGGACGGCATGGTCCCTGGAAAAAGGGGAAGGGGTCGACCTAGTCGACGTTGGACCCAGGACACCAGAGAGCCTGAACTTGTCTTTGGTTGATGCAGGTCGACTTTCCCAGAATCGTGATGTATTCAGAGCAGCTGTAATGGAGACAACGTTCTGAAGAGAAAACGTCACATGATGATGAAAATTATTAATTATGCTTTTGTGCACATTTTTTTCCAAAAAGAGGTCCATACCCTTCATTAGACAATCAAAAGGGTCCATCGAACGACTTAAACTGTTAATGATGTAAACTTTTGTATTCTTGATGTAACATGCCAAAATGAGATCTACTTACGTATATTTTACAAGGCCTGACACACCTGTGGCAATCCCAACTAGCCTGACAAAGCCTTGATAGTTTAAATACTTGGTCAGATCTGTTATCCTGAATATCTGAAGGCTGAAAATGAAGTTGAGAATAAAGCAGAGTTGACTGACGGAGTAGCTGAAACATGAAACAATAAAGTACTAACTGTAATTTTTGTTACCAAAAAATAATGAGTAAAAAATAAAACATACAAAACCTAATAAACACTTGCAAATATGCCCTGAAAACCTGATAGAGGAAGTAGAGCATGCTACAAAACATGGAGACTTTGAACACACTCTACATGATTACCAGAACTATCAATTTTTTTTCCAGTTTTAAATTACCAGTGAGTGTTCAATTGCCAGCAAGGCAACTTGACTTTATGCAGCAACTAGCACGGTAGATCAATTCTGGTAAAAGAATCTGGACTGTGCAGATGATCTGTGTCTTTTATCACATAAACAACAAGACATGCAGGAAATGACAAACCGTGTACTGTAGCAGAAGAATCAGCATAACAAAACTACACATCACTGTGAATAAAACAAAGGAAATGAGTATAAATAAAAACAGAACCAATATAGATCAATGGTCTGATGATGGAAGAAGTACTTAGCTTCAGCCATTTAGGAAGTAACATCCCCAAAGAAGTAAGAACAAACCAGGATGTCATTTCCAGAATAAACACAACCAGCTCAAATCACTCTGACCAGTATGAACCTGCATCAGCTCTTTACCAGAAAAATAAAATTAGCCAGTTGAACACAAAATATCAAATCTTTCCTACCCTATGGTTCAGTTGGCTGAATTGATAACAATAACTGCAATCCTGCATTAGACAGGAATGGATGATAATGTTTGGATCATGACTTGGATAAGTATGCCAAGTGGCATATACTCAAGTAGAGATGTGGCTGGTCACTAGGCACAAGTCTAATCATGCTAATCATTGTTTAGATCTTATTAGTGGAATTCATGTCACCACCCTTCAGCAGGCAGGTTATGTTGATGGTGATGGTATGACTTTCTATATTCACAATACGATAACAGCTCACAAACACTGATGAGGGATGATTCATCTCGGCGAGTGACTTCACTCGGACAGCGATGGTTACAAAATTTGAATGTTTATTTAAAGCTTCAATTCAATTGTTGATAATACGACATACTCAATCTTCCTCACTTGCACTCTATGTCTATGGTCGCTGTTCATCTGTATTTTAAATGCCGCCTCTAACTGCCAATGGTGGTCATGGCTGGAGAAACCACTGGTGTCAATCAATTTTATTCTGTCTTTGAAAACTCTTCATTTCTGTATCAATGTTCGGCATAGTGGACATTTCTTATTCTACTCTGTCTCTCTCTCTCAATTTGTTAGTAGGTACTGTAGTGGTGTATCTTGAAAAGACTGGCCTAAACCACCAGGGGTAATAATTTCAGCCAACGTCTATGTTTCCCTACTTTGTCACACTTAGTGGCTGTCTATTATTCTGCACTTCGACTACACAGTTTATCACTGCTGACTACCTCACATACCTGCTGGTCTTGTAAATTCTCACACTTCCTCGAACTGGTGACACTGTCTTTCTTGTCATTATGAATACACAAACGTGTCTATTCGCTACAATAGTGGTGTACCAAATGACTTAATGGCTAGGCAAATAGTTCAACAGCTTTTCCGTGAACGCAGAACCAAAAACCATCAGTGGCTTATTTGCCCGAATGTACCATTAAACTATGTTTACCACTTCAAAACTTTAATACAGCAAAAGGTTTGCTACCTACGCTAAACGCGTTAAAAATCAGACTGTTTAAACAAAATGTTCTGATGTTATATTACAATTTTCTTCGAAACTTCTCGATTAAAATTGTTCACTACCACAAAATCTCATGCAACCTATTTCGTTCACACCGCCTGAACTCACCAAAATCCCAAAGGGACGTAATAATGATTACTCTCCCTTTGCTAACTAAGTCAATAAGCCCTGAATTCTTCTATCTCTACATTCCCTTTAATAGCATATGAAAATTTCTAAAACCATAATTACTGACATCCCGACACTCTACTAACTAAATCCACAACCTTTTCTTAAGGCGCGTAATAAAAGATTTACCTCCCTTTGTCCCAAAATCAAGAAATTACAATTTTATCTCCCATATAGTAAAGTTTAATAGTGCGTTACCACTGTACATACATTTTTTAAACCCGATTTTCTTACTCGATCTTTTATTTTTGTATTGACCTCAACCTCCCTTGTTACAGGATAAAAGAATGAGGAAAAATGAGTTTTAATGACAGTATGGGTTTAATTTTTAAACATCTGGGATCAACCACTCAAATAGTGTCCTTTCACTATTTAGATGTTTGTATATCCCTTGGTACTCAGATCAAAGACAAGGATACCCTTAGATACTTTTCCACTGACTATTTTAAGTATTTCCTTATCACAGTCCTCTTCTCCTGGTCTTTCTTGATAACTTTTCTCCATGCGTGACTAGTTGTTTCTTTATATTCTGTCACAGGGGTTCTATCTCAGTGATTGTCATATTTTTTGTATACTCCAATTTTCATGCACATTTCCTATTCACCACCATTTATTCATTCCTTCGTTTCTAGGTCAACAGGTTTTTATTTTGTTAATTTCCATTTACAGTTCTGCATACAGCAGCAGAATAACAGCATAAATTAGAGTTCATCATATTTGAGAAAACGTATTCAACATCCACTGTAAATTACACAAATTTAGATTAGGGCTTGCTTCTCATTACTGTGAATGAACAGTAGATGATTAAAAATAATAAGCTAAATTAAATATAAAGAACAACAGTATATTAGAAGATACATGTTTTAACTAAAATGTGAACACTGGATCCAAGTATCCTACTCATTTTGGATCCAAAGTCCTGTTTGTTTCAATTTTACTATATGAGCTTTCATTGCCTCCTGGTATCCATTTATTTCTTCTTCTTCTTCTTCCTTTGTCCTGAAAAGGACATTGGTTGCGTTGTGTCCATTTACAGCAAAGCTGCAATATTTGCACCTTTCAGCCGACACATCCGACTTCAGCACGGTATTTTTGGGACCGGGTTAGTCTTCCCTCTTCGATCCCTACTCACTCAGCCAGACTGCAGTGATACAGCCTGTTTCCAGAACCACCACTTGGAGGTGGAGTAGGGTCTTGGTCAGCTCTGGTTCGCTGACCCTGACGCAAGCAGTCTAGCTATGGGTCGCTAACTGCATTCCTCACTGTTGACGCATCTTAAGTCCCATCCATTTATTTGAGATACCATTGTCAGTTTGATGTACAGATCTTGCTTTTATGTGGCTGCTCTCATACTATTAAGTTCTGAATTCATGTTTCTGTATTTTCTATTGCTATTATTCTACTTCAGTAGTTTGCTGATGTTTTAACTTCTCCTAAACTGCTGATTAATGTTTCTACGATATAAGATAAAAGAACAGTTCTTCAAAGTAAAACATGGAATTAACTACATTCACGCACTGGGGTATAAAAGTAACTGACAATCACTTAGATGGAATTAACTAGAAAAGAAAAGACAGGAAAGCTTTAGATGGAATCAACTGGAAAATAAAATAAAGGAAAGCCCTAGGAATATGTGGCAAAGTAAGACTGAAAAAGGCTCTGAGATAAGTAAGACAGAGAAATGCAAAACAAAAAAAAACAAAAAATTCAATGAGAGCTTTTTACCTTGAACATCTTGTCTTTAGCCTATGCAGCTAAACTAATTAATGGACAGGGTTTCAGCTACTGGGGACCTTATACAGAAAATGGATACATCTCCTTTATAAGCCTAAATCTGTCTATGGCCTTTATACACATTTTGATTTATAAAGTTATAAAGAATATTAAATTCTTTACTACTTGCCACAGTATGTTTTCTCACAGTTATGATATAATTTTTTAACAACATACATCTTATATTTCTTGCCAATAGAAAAAAAAAACAGTATAAAAATATATAAATAAAACTTAACCTTTGAGGGCTGGAAGGGAAATTAGTAATTCTAAGTCGAGCACAAATCTGTGTTGATGTTGTGTCAGCTGGTAAAAGGTTATGGCTTAAGCAAAACTGAAAAATAACCTGAAGAGAGAATAAAATAAAAATAAACGTTTTAACAACCAATATTCACATCTAGTTCACAAGTGTTAAAGAGTTAAAATGGAGGTCTAATTACTTATAGTATCATCATTAAATGTTATCAGTCTAGTTCCTCAGTGATGTATTTATCACTTAAGTTCTATTTCATGTTAGTACATAAACAAAGAAAGTAACGTATGATAATAAATTTGTTTTAAAACCTCCCTTAGAAATTAAGAACTCGGATTACTTGTTAATTATTCCAGTAAATGTATGTTACTAAAACAATTATGGCTGCAGGTTTTTTCCCCGAAGTTCACTGACTCATTTGAAAATATGTTCATATAGTACATATTCTTCATAGGCCATATCATTGCATATTAATTTCAATCTTAGATAAAAGCCATCTTAACAGAAAAATAAGGTGTTCATCACTTACCTTATTCACTTCTGCAGAAAATATATCGAACATATCTTACTAACTAGATTACTAAATAAAGTATCCTCTGCATACATCAGGACAAATGACTAAGGCCACACTCTGGTCAGTAGCTAAAGTCAAAGCTTGGGCATGCCCACTCACTCTTGTTAATGATACTAGTGCAGGGCAAACTGGCTCTAACACTTAAATACAGCTTTACATGGCAAGTCATGTGTAGTACCTGGGGGTCTCTAAAGAGACAAAGAAAGAATATGACTACTGCACACTCAGGCATGTCATACAATGCAATTAATATGAGAAGGTGCATGGGGCTCACAACATCATCATATAAAACAAATAACCATAGAAACCATGGCTGCAAGAGCATGTGACTGCTTGGTGCAGGCTTCCTACAAGGGGACCAGTTGCAGCCATGACTCCTTGCTTTGTAAGGAGTGCAAAGAAAAATGATGATGAATGATTTACATGACAAGAGCTAAAACTGAACTGACTAAACTTGTTCACATTTGAAACTCCTCTACAACTTTTAAGACTCACCCTTTCACTCTTAACCAGCGTGATGATGACCACATCACCCCTAGTGTGCCGATGGTCAAGAAAATATGGGCCTAACACCATATTCCCAATATGCTTCAATGGGCGTGTAACGGGATCCTTTACCTACCCTTTTCACTCTTAAACAGCTTATGTCCACTATGTCTCATTATTAGTGACATTTTTTTTTCCAGCATATCAGCCATCTCATCTTAGAGGTATACATTCTGATCCACTTATTTCTTCTGTATTTCTTGGAGAAAAATACATTTTAGATATCCCTTACATACTAGCTGCCCAATTTATGTAATAAGATTATTTCCATTTAATAAACCATAAACCGCTACATGAGTGAGTACTTCTGGGAAATTAATTCCCGTCTTTCAGAACAATGAACAATACTGTGAAAGAATACTTTTTGATGCACTATTTCATTTTTTTTTACCTCTTGAAACAAATTAGCACTTTCCAGTGGCCTAAAAAGGATGTTTGTTCCCAACATTGCTGTGGACAGAAATAAATAAATTTAATGAGTTTCCTTTATGTAAAAAAATTATGTTTAAAGAATATTTAGGTAACTGATTTTAATTATTAACTTAAAAATACTCTGTCTTTCCTTTTTTTTTTTTTTACTCATAAACATCAAATGTGATACTACCTTAGTAAAATCAGCAACTTGTAAGGCACAGATCAAATGTGTAAACACTGATTAAATACATTTGAAACGCATTTTCTTCTTTGTCATTTGATTTCATATAATTAGTTCTATCTTTCTCATGAAGCAAGCTGACTGTTGTCCCAGGATTTTCTATCACCAATCAGTTTTTTTTTTCACAGTGGTTAGGTGAAGACCATACTGTCAGTCTGATTGTCTTGTGGAGCCAATTTCCCATGGCTTTCAAATCTTGTCTCCCTAAATGTTAACTTGGTGACCACATATAGCCTTGAGTGGGAACCGTTGAGGATTTAGCCCTGCCATTAATACTGCCTAGTGTCTATCTATCTTCCCTTCCAGTCATTACTGACCATAGGAGAGTACCTCCCGAAATAACTTTCGGTGACATGAGGTTGGGCAATTGTAGATCGAGCTGTTGCCCATGCAGCAAGACCCGGCCTGGACGTCAGAGGAACAGTCTGGCCGCTACAGTCTGACACCAGTAGCAACCGCCTGTCACTAGTAGGATACAGAACTTGCCCTCCAATCCATCTTCCCTTTCAGTCATTTGTGACTATATAGGGGATACAGACGCCTAGAGAGCAGAGAGTCTGGGGGAATGCCGGACATTTTGCGTCTCTTCCAGTCATTGCTGACTATATAAGTGACGCAGACACCTTGAGACCCGAAGGTCTGAGGGGAATGCCGGACATTGTGCGTCCTTTCCAGTCATTTCTGACTTTATAAGGGACGCAGACACCTCAAGGCCTGATGGTCTGAGGAGAATGCCGGACTGTGCGAACGATATCTGGGAACGGACACACATCTCTCTGTCATGGTTGCAAATACTGGGAGGGCCCGGAGATGGGGCACCACGCACAGTCGATAAAGACAGAAGTTCACCTGAGGGCATTACCTAGTGTAATGCTACATAAAGTAGGGGTCCCTGACAGGTTCACCTGCCAATTCATGTAGCACATATTTGAAATATGTGATGACTAAACTACATAAGTATTCAAGACCACCACTGTGTTGCAAATACTAAACCTCTTCATACTTCCTGGACGATGTATTCAAGTATTCAGTGGTGGTACAAATTCTATATTTACTGCAATCTGTTCAAGTTATTGCTGTATGATGTTATCCTGATTGCTAAGTCAGAGGCACCAGTTCTCCAATCCATTTGTTGTTCAGTCTCCTTCAGCTTTCCTGTGAGATTCACAGATTAGAGAAAACTGTCATAGTTCCTTAATGAACATTCCTGGAGCAATCAGACCACTTGTAAATTTTCTTTTATAGACTCGAAATGGTACTTATTTTAAATCCTTTTTTCAGTTCTACCCTTTTTCATACCATTTAATTTCTCTGAAAGCAAGAAAGAGGTTTGGTAAGAAAATGAAGATGGCTGTACCAAACCACCCAAATAGAACATCCCCCTAGATGGTTTTGGCCATTTTCATCGGCTACCACGACAAGCATGAAACAAAGAGCCAGGGATCCCACCTCCAGACGACCAAAAGTCCGCTTAACGGAGGACTAAATGGGAACCAGCCCAGAAAAGGCCTGATAGAATGGTCCCAGTTCACGGTAGAAGAACGACAAGGGTCAACAACATTTAGATCATAAAAGTGCTCTGACAGAGTCCATTGCATTCCCTTTCTTTTGACTGATGTTTTCACAATTTAATATGTAGCCTGGATCCGCTGAGGGGGCAGTAAAGAATGGTGGTGGGGGCATTTTTATAAGATTCTTAAATGGAAAGATCATCCGAAAGGCCTTCCCAACTGGAAAGATCTCCTCCAATTTCAGGGCAGAAGCTATGGCACTACTGCAAGCCCTGAAAATCTTCACCAGACCCGAACAACAACCAGCAGCAAAGATAGTAATCTTCACCGACTGTAGATCATTACTGGAATCAATACAAAACACCAGAAATGATAACATGATGAATGAGATCAGATCTGAACTTAACAGCATCCAAAGGTCAACAACCATTGCCCTTCAGTGGTTACCCTCCCATTGTGGAATTGCTGGTAATGAGAAAGCAGATGCTCTATCAAGAAGTGGCAGTAAAATGGAACAGTACAGCCATCCAGTGCCGTATCGGGAAGCAAAAACCATAATCCACAACAAGTACAAAAACCAGTGGAAGGAGGAAGGGGATATATTCAGCAGAGATGACCCAATACACCATCTAAACAGATACCAACAGACCACAATGTTCCGCCTGAGAACCGGCCACTGCAGATTACTAGGACATCTTTATCGCCTCAAGATAGCCCACACAAATGAATGCCCATGCGGAACAGGAATCCAGACCCCAGAACACATTCTCCAGAACTGCCCAACCCATGATGAACCACGACGTGCAACCTGGCCAAGGGGTGCTGAGCTCCAGCAGAAGCTATGGGGCTGCCGCGCCGACCTGGTAAAGACTGTGGACTTCGTCCTGGCGACAGGCCTGCAGATTTAGCATGACTACAAACTGAACGCAGAAGAAGAAGAAGAATATGTAGCCAGCAGGAAGGAGATTTGTTTCAGAGAAGGCAACATCAGACTACAAAATATTGTGAATAAAAAGAGCAGAAAAGACATCACAGGTGTGAAGGGTGACCTAAATGCAAAGACAGAAACAGGCAATAGCTGCTTTGAAGATATCATTGGAACACACAGACATGGGAAAATGAAAGAAAATTGATATTATTCACAAATGTGTGTTCTTCAAATCAACTTGCTATAGGAGGAAGCATGTTTTCCCATGGTCTTTTATATTTGGACATGTGCCCTAATATAACCAATGGACCCTGTGTCTAGGTTGAAAGCTGCACAACTTTCCAAAATGAGGCAAATTTTTTAATTTTTTTTTATGTTTTTACATAAAAGAATGCATAAAAGCAACATGCACATCATCAGATCATGGGTCAGAAAATCAGACTGATTATATATGAATAAACAAGAAGTTCAGATAATTGTTACAATATGTAAAAGTATACAGAGCAGCAGATATGGCATTAGATCACCATCACCTATAAGCCAAAATAAAGATGAAACTCAGAAGTTATACAGAAACTCATGGCTATAGACAACAGTTGACAGGTGAGATGTTATACCTGCATCTTTCATCTAGGCACATCTTATTTCAGCAAGCATTTTTTACAGCTTTGTTTCCTTAGCATTTGTCTGATCCTAACTTATTTACAAGGGCAGTTTGTGTACCTCCTTAGCATGACTTCTACCACAATGTCCTGTTCAGCTTGGTTAGACCTGTTAGGAGCTCAGCGCTCCCATTGACATAGTTCATGGGATCAGCAAGGCATAGAAATAGTTCCACCATAGTAAGATGTGGTAGTTATGACATAAGAATGTTATGACAGAAACATGTGTCTGAAAATGATATCATGATGGAGTGTTGGCAACTGAAAATATTATCCAGAGTTAAGAGTCAAAATATGTAAGTATAACCTATCAGAAATTAAAGGGGATATTTTTCTTCATTAAAAAAAAATAACAAAGCACTAACCTGTTCAGAAATGCTGGTATGATGCTGAATATTAAATGTGATTTGTTCAATACTTAGCACTTTAGACATACTGTCATTAAAGATGAATAATAACTTCACACCAAATTTTTTTAAATTTTAATATTTCTTTCTACATCAAAAAAAGTTTCTTAAATAACCTGATTTGTGATTCTAAATATCGTACATTGATGGCATGTTAATGATTATGTCATGTCCCATCACAACTTTTCATACAGATACAAAATATAATCGAGGATATATAATACTTAATAATACTTTCATTGAAGACCTTATATTCATGTCTGTAGCAAACATATCTCACACTGCCAGTCATAACACTTTTTTTTATATCAGCAGCACTTAATAATTGAAAGACTTCAACTAAAAGTAATGATACAAATCCAAAACTTATCACAGATTAACATGACAGAAATTCAAAACTAGCCATATTATAATTATCTCACCATCTTGTTCAAATATAAATCTCAGATCAATGTCAACACTGAAGTTGTAGATGAAGCATGCCTGTCAAAGAGTGAAACACATCTTCAATGTTAGAATGTAAATACTCCGTAACCTGAATTAACTGAGTTCTTTTTTTCATTCTTGATCATTCTGGTATAATAATAAACACCTCATTTAATATCGACACCAGTAGAAGCGCTAGAAGTAGCTCTTGGCATACCTCCCCTTGATCTAAGACGGAAAGAATTGAGAATAAATTATTGGAGTAAAGTAACACAAGAAGTGACCCACCCAGCACATAAAGCATTTGTCAAAAACCAACCAAGTGTATGGGACGTCCCCTTAAATAAAGATAGATATCCAACAGGGTGGAGAACGATAGAAGACCTAACGCAGTTCAAAGAACTATCAAACACAATTGAAAATAGTAATAAATACAGAAGCAAAATATCACCCTGGGAACTAAAAACACCAATCATAGACTACTCACTTACAGAAAAGATCAAACAAAACATAGAAGATAAGGAAGCCAAAATGATAAGTAGAGAGTTCATAGATCAACTAACTAAACAAAGTCTGGCCGTATACACTGATGGATCCAAGGGTGATAGTGGCCAACTAGGTGCCGGAGTTGTAATACCAAAATGGGGAATAAAAAAGAGCTACAGTGTAAACAGAAGGGGCTTCAATTTTTACCGCAGAGATGGTAGCAATTCTTAAAAGTTTAGAAATAATCGAAGATAACCCACCAAAAGCTGTTACGATATTTACAGACTCACTATCATCACTACAAGCACTAGAACACCCAGGTAAATGTAGCCGGCCAGACATAAAGGAAGAAATTCTAGCAATTAACACATCACTAGGACACAGAGGATGTAGTGTGAGGCTAGTGTGGGTTCCAGCACACATAGGTATTGCTGGCAACGAGTTGGCAGACCAGAATGCCAAGAATGGAAGAACAAGTAAAAACAATATAAAAGCAGGACTAGGAAGGTCCGAGATCAAGAGCCAAGTGAAGATAACTATAAATGAGGAATGGAAGACAACATGGAAGAAAAGTAGAAAAGGCAGACACCCGTTCAAACTGCTGAAAGAACCAACAAGGACGTGCCAGGTCAGAGAAGAATTAAAGATACCATCAAACAAAAAATTGTGGCATCTCCGTCTCAGTGCAGCATACTTTATGGTAGAAGAACCACACTGCCAAGAATGTCAGGAAGAGAATGACATAGACCACTATCTGATCCACTGTAAAAAATATGAACAACAAAGGCTTGAATTAAAAACTTACTATAGAAATCACAATATAGACTTAACAGGTGATAAGGTTTTAAGTATAGATGCCCCAAGAGATGCCCAATCAATACTTAAAAGATATATACATAAAACAAAGGAAAACATATAAGATTAGTAACTCAGGAAAACCATCCAACTAAATAGAAATTAAGCAGCAAGAACTAACAAAGCATTAACAAAAACCTAACTACTCATAGGACAAGGAAAGACAACAAGGAAAAAAAAGGGGCAACAACTCAAAACGAATAAATACTAATACAAATTAAAACCAAGCGTAAAGGTCAATAGATATCTATAAACAATACAAATAAATAAATAAAATTGACAAATACTAATATAAACAAAAATCAGCAACTGCAAAAGACAATAGTTAATTAAATCGAATGCAAATTAGTAAATAAAATGACACTAAATACCCCAATTATAACCAACTTTCAGGTTGAACAGGGTAGACCAAGATGGAACGTAAAGAGGCAATAACGATCAGATGTTAAATGCCGATCTACACCCATCAACCCATCAAAACAACAACAACAACAAATTGGATGTTTTAAATATATTGAACAAATACTGCAGATATACTGCTGGTAAAGGATTCCCTTTGTCTCGCCTCTGTGGTGCTTGGGGTTTGGACTTGTGATTAACGCAGACAGGAAAGAAAAGATGCAACTGTCTACCATCAATGCATATTATAAAGAGATAACTAAGGCAAGTTAACGGTAGACCATTCACCAACCTCTATAAAAAATGAACTGGTTACATTTAATTCATTTTCGTTTCACGTGGAATGTAGGACTGCAACTTGTTGCTTGCTGTATAAATCTCTCTTGGGCCATTTTCTTCAGCTCTACAGATATATCCTTGCTGCCTTGGCTACCTCTTTCACTGTCCTCTAGGTTCACTTTTACTTCACCATTCTATTTGGTTGCATAAGATAAGAAAACCGATGCAGGAGAGGTCTTCTCAAATGAAGACTTCTAGTATGAGCCAAATAAGATCCTGTCGAGCAACTGTTACAAAAATTGAAGAGAAGATAGACCAGATATGCCAGCTAAGAAACTGACCTCTAGTGTAACTTGTCAGTCACAGAAATGAAATAGGTAAGGGGAAAGCAAGTGCGGAGACCAAGGGACATGGAGAAGAGATACAATGACAGAGCTAGAAATGAAGGATGGAGGCACTTTTTATAAGATGAATGGAAAAATGTGATCATTAGTCCATGTGCTCACAGGAACCAAAAGTACTAATTGATACTGACTGATTCCTCTTGCCTGAACTAGTCACATACAATTAATGTATTTATGTCTGTGAACTATACAAATATATTTTATAACAACCAGTGATGACAAGTTTAGCTGACTGTTATTAAATGTATCAAGACCATCTGAGCAGTTTAAATATAAATAATCCTGGACTAGCACACCCAAAAAATAAACAAGTTTTCACAAACTGGGATTGTCAAAGATTGCAGTTTACTTCCATGGTGCTAATCACATTTTCAAGTAACTTCCACAAATTTGGACAATTAATTTCATGTCTGTCTGACCTTTCAATATCAATGGATATTCAAAGAAGTATTTTTCAATAATACACAATGAATCATCTGTGTTATATTATTATTTTCCTTCATTTGTTCCCTCCCCCCCCTTTTTTACTTTTCTCTGTTCTTTATTATCTTTTTCTTCTTTGTACACTCTCAGACGTCTACTTGAATGTTTTTAAAGAAAGCAGTAGTCAGCTTGAGGTTATTTGCATCTCCGTACAGCTTTTCCATGAATGGTACTGCTGACAGCCATATGTACTTTCTCTGTTCCTCATATGTTGGGCATCTTTGAAACAGATGGTCAGCAGTCATTTTATCAGTGCCACAGCTACACACATTGGTAGTTCCTATCTTCAGTTTCTTGAATAGATGATATGCCAATCTGTTGTGGTCATTGCAGAGTCTGAAGATTACCACTCATTCTCTTCTGTTGAGCTGGTAGTATGCATCCTTGTGTGTGTGTGACCTGGATGCTCTGTATCCCATTTGTTTCTGCATCTGATTCTCATAAAATTATTTGCCTCTTCAAAAGTTATGCTTGCATCAGGCTGAGGTAACTTTCTACCTTCCTTTGCCAATCTGTCAGCCTCTTCATTGCCGGGGATGTTACAATGAGATGGGATCCAATGGATCACAACTCTTTTGAAACATTGACATAGTTTGTGGAGCACTATTCTTAGGTCATCCAGGTCTGCATTATTTTGGCTTTTCAGCATTGCAATTACTAACAGTGCGTCGGTGAAGTAAGCAACTTATCTCACTGTGTTTTCCTCTGTCATTATAACTTCTGCTGCAGTTTTTAAGGCCTCTGCTACTGCTCTGAAGTTACAGTAGAACTCCATTTATCCGAACCCCATGGGACCGAGCATCGTTCGGATAATCAAATGTTCAGATAATTGGATTACATGATGTATCGAGTACATGTACACATATTTCTAAAAATAATTAACAATCACAAGGAAAATACACTATAAAACATATTTACTTGTACTGTAATAATAATACCCACACTGTATTAGATCACTGTATCACCAAAATCTTTCATTACACTGCAGTGCATGTACTACTTGTATTAATTATTTTTGTTAAGAAAGAGAAATGTTTTCACAATAACATTACAAACGATTCAAAACCAGGCGCAACTTTCGTAAACATGTACTTGCACAGATGTAGCCCACAATAATGAGGAATCCTCTTTTGCGCCAAACTGGATAGTCTGCTTTTGGCTGCTAAGTCCCGCATTCTCTTCAACAGCAGAAGCTGTGTAGGACAGTTGTCATCTTCTTGCTCGTACCAAGCCATCGCTGTTTCTAGTGCTATAAAGGCCTCTTCAGGACTTGGTCGACGTTTTGGATTTTCTTCATAACCTACAAGTACATCATGTACTTCTGAGGAGTCTTCATCGTCGGTCACTACATGTATTTGGTTTTCTTCTTGCACAAAAGACAAAATTTCTTCGTCATTCAAAAACTGAAACCAGAATCATTATCATCTTCTAGCCACAAGTGTGCATCATCTTTGTCACAGTCCGAAAATCCGGGCATTGCTTGAAACAGTTCCACAACTTCATTTATACAATCATCATTTGTGTCCACTGCAGTAGTTTCATTTCCTCCTTTTTTCCCAAGCAATCTATTCCAAGCCTTGTTGAGATTATCTTGTGACAGAGTGGTCCAAGCATCAGCTAACATATAGCAGCAGTCTTTGAGATTAAGCTTTTTGGAAAACGCCACCACACTTTCTTCATCTTCATAAAAGACGCATGACTTCCTTCTTGTACATCTTTTTAAGCTTTGCTATAACACCCTGATCCATTGGTTGAATCAGTGCTGTTACATTGGGAGGCAGAAAAATTACTTTAAAATTTGCATCAACTGCATTCAATGTAACAGTCTCTGGATGAGATGGTGCATTGTCCAGTAGAAGAATTACTTTTCCAGTTTTCTTTTCTTGTTCTTTCAACCTCTTCACATTTGGGATGAACTGATTTGTATACCAATCAAGAAATATTTCACTATTCATCCAAGCACTCTTCTGTGCTTTGTAGCACAATGGGAGACATGTCACATTCTTTAAACAACGTGGTTTTTTGGCTTTGCCGATCATTAGCACCGGTAAACGATGACTTCCACTGGCATTCGCGGCTACCAAAATTGTTACTCTCTCTTTGCACTTTTTAAACCCAGGGGCAGCTGCTTCGCGCTGAGATGCAAGTGATTTTTGAGGCAATGATTTCCAGTATAAGCCAGTCTCATCGGCATTATACACATCATCGAGTAAATAACCTTCTTCTTCCAAAAAAAGCCAAGAATGTTTCTTTAACATTTTCAGCGGCAGTTGCATCGCTAGATAAAGATTCCCCTTGAATCTCCAATTCTCGTATGCCATGACGAGATTTAAAGTTTCTTAACCATCCCTGGCTAGCCTTAAAGTCAGGAGGATCGTCAAGTTGATTGTTGAACTGAAGTGCCTTTTCACACAATAGAGAGCCAGAGATAGGTTCCCCTTTGCTTCTTCTTTGCACAAACCATATATACAAAGCCTCTTCCAATTTCAAATCTTTCGCATTTCTCATGGTTTTATGTTTCTTCGACCCATTTTCACTATCCAATTTCGATGCAAAACTCATAATTTTATCCTTGTTACTTTTGATGTCAGAGACGGTAGCTTTCCCAACATTGAAAATCCTCGCAAATGAAGACACAGTTTATCCTTTTCCTAGTCTCTTGATAATTTCTGTTTTCGTCTCAATTGACACAACATTGCGGTTCCTTTTATATGCTTTAGGCCTACTGGAAGATGCCAGATCGCACAGAGAAATACGTGTACACCAAAATTATTCTGCTGTAGTAGCAGACACAATTATTTTAAGTTGAACTGTCTGTTTAGCCAGCGTTCTGCCTAGAACGCAAACGTACACTGGATTGGTAAACCAGATATTAACTGACTTTATGATCTAACTGACTTCCTGTACGTAAGCGACCGTCCATTAGCCCATCTCATTGTCTACAAATTGTTCGCACACATTTGAAGCTTGCCGCATCAAAAGATTCAGAACTGTAGTCTAACGTGACTGGTGGCGACAGATTTTTTCTGGAAAAAGTGTTGGATAATTGGATGTTCGGATAATTGGGGTTCGGATAAATGGAGTTCTACTGTATTTAAGAATTGCCCTGTTGCCACTGACAGCTTTTTTTGTGCACCAGTGCTTAAGCTCATAAGGACACCCCCACCTCCATTTTCTGATGCATCTGTTGCTGATTCATCTGTGCATGTATGGGTCCAGGTGTAGCATGGGTAATGTTTCTCTATGCAGTTTGTCACAGTGGATTTTCTCTCTGTTGCAGTCTGACTCTTCTTTCTCTCAATTCCAGGAATGTTTTATATCATTTCAGGGAAATGATGTTGTTTCCAAACTTGGAGCTTGTGTGCAGTGTAGATGGGTTTAATTGTTGATACTGCATTTATGGGAACTGTTCTCATTTTTGTTGTGGTTGATTTTACAAATTGCTTCGCTTGAGTCTTCTGAGAGCATTTTTTCTATGGCACATTGGATGGTCTTTAAGTCTCTTGAATTTTTCAGCTTGTTGCTATGCCCCGCTGTCTCTTCTATCCTCCATTGGTTTGAGGCATGTAGTCTTTTTGAGTTTTTTTATAGGTGTTGTCTTCATGCCTTCCATTATAATTCTCACTGCTTGATTTTGGAGTCTGCTGATTTTATCAAAGTTGGACTTAGCTGCTGTTGCCCATGCTGCAATGCCATATTCTAGGAATGGTCTCATTCGCCCTGTTTATAACGTTTTAATAGTCTCTCATCTGCACCCCAAGCTGTTAAAGCAAGCTTTTTCATAACTGCCATTCTTTGCCTTGCTCTCATCTGGTTTCTTTCAACTTGTTTTTTCCCAAGTTAAACGCTGATCAAAAGTAATGCCGTAGTTTTGATTTTCATCTAGATGTAGATTTTTCCACTTTAGCACTAGTTTGGAGCTATGTGGTTTATTCAAGCGGGAGAACACTGTGTGTGTTGTTTTCCCTTTAATTATCTTCATTAGCCATGTTTTGGCCCACTCTTCCAGTGATGTTAGTGCTTGCTGCATCTGAGTGTTTGCAGTAGTGATATACTATTCAGAGATCCACAAGGCTAAGTCATCTGCAAAGGAGTCACTATGTGTTGTTCTTGGAATATTTTCTGTTATGTCATTTATTTATGTACGGAACAGTGTAGGGGACAGGACTCTCCCTTGGGGGACCCCCTGTTCTAATATAAACTTCTTACTA
Source organism: Oreohelix idahoensis (assembly GCA_024509875.1). Classification (NCBI taxonomy): domain Eukaryota; kingdom Metazoa; phylum Mollusca; class Gastropoda; order Stylommatophora; family Oreohelicidae; genus Oreohelix; species Oreohelix idahoensis. The sequence continues at coordinate 135,457 of JAMPIV010000925.1, forward strand.
GTCTGTCCCTGTGACTGCACTCTGGCAGTTCTATTCTTAAGGTAGTGGCCAATCCATCTGTACATTCGCCAATACACACCACATCTGTGCAGCTTGACTTTCAATCCCTCTTTCCATACTTTATCAAAAGTACGAGGGGCGTTCAGAAAGTAATGCACCACATCATTTTTCTCAGGAGCTGTTTATTCAAAAAGCATGAAATTTATACACAATATACATGGATATGTCATGTAAACATCGGTATTATTCAACATAATCCCCATCAACTTGTACGGCTTTATGCCAGTGCAAAACAAGTGCATGTATTCCTAGCCCGTACCAGATTTTGTCTTGATCATGTAGCCATTTCTTCGCTGCATGAATCACTCTTTCATCATCTTCAAACCTTGTCCCACAGAGTGCATCTTTAAGTAGACCAAATAGATGAAAATCAGAGGGTGCCAAATCGGGACTATAGGGTGGATGGGGTAGTACAGTCCAACCCAATTTGGTGATTGCTTCCCGTGTTGCCAGACTTGTGTGAGGTCGCGCATTGTTGTGAAGGAGAAGCAGGTCTGCTGGATTCTTGTGCGGCCGAACTCTGCGAAAACGTTGATTGAGTTTTTTCAATGTCTTAATGTAAGCTTGCAAATTGATTGTCTCTCCTCTTGGCATAACGTCCAAAAGAATCACACCTTCAATGTCCCAAAAGACAGTGATCATGACCTTTCCAGCTGAAAAAATTGTCTTGAATTTCTTTCTTCATGGTGATTGCGGATGATGCCACTCCATTGACTGTCTTTTTGTCTCAGGTTCAAAATGATGTGCCCAGGTTTTGTCACGTGTAACGATCTTAGCCAAAATGTTCTCTCCATCAGCATTGAAACGCTCCAACAATTCAGAAGAAATTGCTTTCCTTTGCAATCGGTGGTCATTTGTGAGACTTCGAGGAACCCATCTTGCTCAAACCTTAAAAAATCCGAGAGTTTTTATAACTGCATTTGCACTACCAATGCTGACTGACAGCTGTAAGGCCAATTGTTGAGTAGTGATTCGCCTATCAGTAAGAATAATGCCCTCAGCGCATTTCAACATTTCTGCGTTGGTGGCTGTGGCAGGACGTCCACAGTACGGCCGATCAAGCAGCTCCGTATCTCCAATTCCTGATTCTTTGATTCTCTGAACCCAGCGACTGACTGTACTCCTGTCGACTGCAAAACTTCCATACACATCACATAGACGCTTGTGAATGTTCACAACAGTTTCCTTCTCTGCAATGAAAAATTCTATCACAATTCGCTGCTTATAACGCAAGTTGCTAACACGCTCCATTTCAACAGTTTAGGGCAGCCATATTATTTGACCGGTTGCAGTGCAATTTGGTGCACACAATTGGCACATGCCATATTTGAAGTGTGCAAAATTTCATGCTTCTGTCTTCATTATTAGCTGAGAAAAACGATGTGGTGCATTACTTTCTGAACTCCGCTCGTATTTTTCCAAATCTGCCCAAACCACAAATATGTGTTTTTTCTCTTTGAAAGCATCTTCAATTTCCAGAGCTATAGATGTGATCTGATCTCCAGTGGATCTGTGTTGTCTGAATCATGCTTGTTGAGGGTTAATAGGTTTTTTCCCAGAATCCACATCAGTCTGATATTAATTATGCGCTCCATCAGTTTACAGTACCTACACAGCTTAGTAGACTGATTGGTCTGTAGCTATTCAGTATTTTTCAGGCCTTTGTCTTTCTTTGGTATTGGTATCAGTATCTTCTTCTTCTTTGATCCTTAGCCGCCGACCGTCAAAGCAGTCAGTGGCCATCACGCCATGGTGGTGTCTTGTAGGGCAACAACAAATTGATTCCACTTTGATGTCGGTGGCCATCCTTCGTACAGTGCCCCAACTCTGGTTCATTCTTTGCATCTCAGCCTCCACAGTTCTCCGCCAAGTTGTTTTTGGTTGGCCTCTCTTTTGTTTTCCTTCAGCTGTTCTTGTGATGGCATCAGAGTCTCTTCTGAAGACATGGCTAACCCAGCTCCAGCGTCTGCCAGCTATGATGGTGTGCATGTCCTCTTGCTTGCTCCGAGTAAGCAGATCTTGGTTGGTGATGGTATTCGTCCAAAAGATTCGGAGAATTTTTCTTAGGCATGTTGTGTGAAAAGAAGACAATTTTGACATTTCCTTCACTGTAACTCTCCAGCATTCCACACCATAGAGAAGCACAGAAAGCACACAGCTCTGATATAATCTTAATTTTGTGCTTGTGCTGTATTGAGAGGACTTCCAGATGTTGTTTAGACTAAAATAGGCTGTTCTTGCTTTGTTCATTCTGTTGTTGATGTCTTTGCTTGCTCCGCCGTCTGGTGTTACTATGCATCCTAGGTATGTGAAGGTGTCTGTCTGTTCCAGTTGCTGATTCCTTACTGATATGGGCTCAGGGTTGCTCACATTGAGCGTCATGACCTCTGTCTTCCTTAGACTGATGTTCAAGCCCACCTGCTGGCTATACTTGTTAAGTCTATCCGTTTTTTCCTGGATGTGTTGATGTGAATGTGCTAGTAGTGCAATGTCATCTGCATACTCCAGATCTTCCAATGTAGAAAATGTAGTCCATCTTATTCCTCTTGGAGTGCCCTCTGTTGTCTAGCGCATCCTAGGTATGTGAAGGTGTCTGTCTGTTCCAGTTGCTGATTCCTTACTGATATGGGCTCAGGGTTGCTCACATTGAGCGTCATGACCTGTCTTCCTTAGATTGATGTTCAAGCCCACCTGCTGGATATACTTGTTAAGTCTATCCGTTTTTTCCTGGATGTGTTGATGTGAATGTGCTAGTAGTGCAATGTCATCTGTATATTCCAGATCTTCCAATGTAGAAAATGTAGTCCATCTTATTCCTCTTGGACTGCCCTCTGTTGTCTGGCGCATCACCCAGTCTATGACTGTTAAAAATAGAGTGGTTGATAAGGGGCATCCCTGTCGTACTCCTGTCTTCATCTCAAAGGTTAGGTTGCTCTGCCCAACGCTACACATAAAGTTGGCATAGAGGCTTTTTATGATTGACATTATGCAGCTTGGAATTCCATAAGCCCTCAGTATTTTCCATAAACTGTCCCTATGTATGCTGTCAAAAGCCTTTTCAAAATCAACGAAATTAATGTACAGCTGTCTTTGCCATTCTGAACACTGCTCTATAATGTTCCTGAGGGTAAATATATGATCTACACATCTTCTGTTCATTCTAAATCCTGCTTGTTCTTTCCTCAATTTGTGGTCTACTGCTTTTGAAATTCTCTGTATAATTATCCTGCCTAGTATTTTGCTGGGAACTGAGAGAAGAGTGATTCCTCTTCAATTATTGCAGTCTGCAAGATCTCCCTTCTTGGGCAATTTGACAATTATTCCTTTGTTCCACTCCATTGGTGCTGTCCCTGTTTTCCAGACTTGTGCAAATAGTGGTTCTAATAGTTCTGCTGCTAGCTCAGGGTCTGTCTTAAATAGCTCTGCATTTAAGTTATCATGGCCAGGAGCTTTTCCATTCTTTAACCCTTTGATTGCTGTGATGATTTCTTCTTTTCGTGGAATGTCTGCATTAACATCTAGATCATTTTCAGCCTCAGGAACATTCAATTGTGTCTCTGGTGGTTCCTTGTTCAGAGTTTCTCTGAAATGCTCTGCCCATCTAGTTTTCTGTCCCTCTGCTGTCGTGATGAGATTTCCTTGCTTATCTCTTACTAATGTAATATTGTTTGCACCTCATTTTCCGCTGATGATTTTACTTATTTTTTATACTGTGCTTTGTTCATTTCTCAGTGCTGCCTCTTCTGCCTGTCTTGCAAGATCGTCTAGGAAATTCCTTTTGTTGGTTCGGGTTTGGCATTTAACTTCCTTGTCCAGCTGACTGTACTGTTCGCTATATAGTTGCTTTAACCTGGGGGACTTTGCTTCTGTTTTCTTTCTTTTCATTTCCTTTCTCATCATTATGGTGTTTAATGTTTCTGGTGTTATCCAGTCTTGCTTCTTCCTTTCCAGGAATCCCAAGCATGATTTGCTGCTTTCCTTATATATTGTTGAAATGGTGTTGAATTTCTGGTCTATATCATCAGTCAATGTCTTTTCCTGACTTTTGGCAAATTGATATTGCTTCTTTATATCAGCCGCAAAAGCTTTTCTGGTAAGGGGGTCCTTCAATTTGCTGATGTCAAACATTTTCTGTGTAGTTACAGTTGGTCCAGCCGTTCTGAGTTGCACTTTCAGTTTTGCTACTACTAAATGGTGATCACTTCCCACATCCGCACCTCTTCTTACCTTCACATCTTGTAATGCATGTCTCCATCTACTGTTAATCATAATGTGGTCTATCTGGTTTCTGTCCCGACCATTTGGTGATTCCCATGCTAATTTGTGAATTTCTTTGTGTGGGAAAAGTGTTCCTCCAATGACCAGGTTGTTAATGCTACAGAAACTTATTAATTTTTATCCCGATTTTCATTTGCTGTTCCGCTGCCGCATTTCCCCATTACTCTTTCATTATATGTATTGTGTGTTCCAACTTTCGCATTGAGGTCTCCCATTACTACGATAAGATCATATCTAGGTGTGTCTTCCATTTCTTTCTGCAGTTGTTGATAGAATTCATCCTTGACCTCATCATCGCTGTCATTCGTTGGTGCATAGCATTGTATTATTGTAGTGTTGGTGAATCTCCCTCTCAATCTTATTCTTATCAGTCTGTTGTTGATGGGTTTCCATTCCAGTAAAGTCCTTTCTACTCCTTTCTGTAGAATAATGGCTACACCTTCATTGTGCTGTCCATCCTCTCTTCCAGAGTATACTGTTTCTCCTGTTGCAGTTTTAACTTTTCCCGCCCCTGTCCATCTGCTCTCGCTTATCTCTAGAATGTGTAATCTATAGTTTCTCATTTCTCCTGTGACCTGTTTTAGTTTACCCGTCTCCTTCATTGTCCTGACATTCCAAAATCCTATTCTTGTTTCACGTTTTGCGGTCAGGACGTCCGTTTTTGTGTCAGTGGCTTCCTTTCGGCTTTCACCACTGACAGTCATACGAGCCTCAGACTCCGGATTTCTATCCCGCAGCAAAGTTTGTTCATTTTTTGTCGTTTCCGTAACTTCATTTCTTTTTACATAGACAGGGGTGTCAGCCCTATGCTAAAACCCCCAACCTGGAGGACCAGGGTGTCTGCTTTAGTCTGACCCCTGCCCGCACAAACCTGTCCAGCTTGGTAGAACCTTCCAGGAGTAAAACTCCAGCTGGCATAGCTCTGGGAATCAGGGTACGCAAGCCGCCATACCTCGACAAGGTATTGACACCATGATGGCAGAGGTATCAGTATAGCTTCCTTCTTTGCCTTTGTGCCCTGACCTATTAACATTTCATTGGCTATCCCATCTTTTCTCTGTGACTTCCTTTTCTTTAGTGACCTTATTGCCTCTTCTATTTCTAGCACTGTTAAATTTGTCATCATATGTTCTTCTGTTGCAATCTTTGTGTTGTCATTAATCAACTGTTCATCTGTGATGTTTTTCTTCCTGTCAGCAGGGACATCAATGTGATTTGCACTAGCAAAGTGTTCTATAAATGCATTTGCAGCTTTTTTGCCTGTGAGCAGTTTGTCGCCTTGTTTTAGTGCAATTTATTTGTAATGAGGTCCTTTGTTGTTCAAGGCTTTAACCAGTTTCCATAGCTTATTGCCATTTTTATCTAATTTTAGATTGTCTGTTTTTCTTTCCAACTACCATTTGTTGTTTTATTTAATGTTCTTCTGTATTTTGAAGTGGTGGCTTTGAGTAAGATGTTTGCTTCAGTTCTTTGTCTCTCTCTACTGTGTTTCCTGACCTCTGTTACTTCATCTTCAAGCCTTTGAAGTTCTTCAGTCCAGTAAGGTTTGCAATTTTTCTTGCCCCTCTGGGAATGGATTTAGTGGCTGCTTGAAGAATGGCTTTGTTAAGGCTTTCAACCATAGTTTTTATATTGCTATGCTGTGTATTAATGGTCTCACAAAACCTGTCTGTCAACATTGCAAACTTGTCCCAGTCAGCCCATTTGTAGTTCCGTCGAGGAAGTAGTTTTATTTCCTGTAGAACAAATTCCATATTTATGACCAGCTTTATTGGTTTATGGTCACTACCTGCTAGCTGATCAAGCACATGTCTGTCTATTTTGTGTATGATATCCCATGTAGAAAAGGTTAGATCTGGAGTGGAAGTAATGTGCCAACTTCTGGAGTAAAAACTAGGGTTGTCATTCGGCTCGTTGATTAGGTTAAGATTTGTATCTATCGCCCAGTCCTCCACCTCATCTCCTCTGTTGTCAGCATCTGGGTATCCCCATCTTTCAGAATGACTACTCAAATCTCCTACCACTATGCAATTTGAACTGATCTACAACAAAATATTGTGATGCATGCCAAGTAAACCAAGCTAGTCCACATCCTTGATACCAAACATGGCATGAAAAATAAAACGACCATGGGAAAGGATCCATACTGACTAAACAGGGCCCTTTATGGATCAATACTGGCTGATCACTGCTGATGCCTACTCAAAAGTATCCATACATTTGTTGCACTTTTCTGCATAAAGAGTTGCCATATACCTTTACATCAGATCATCTGTGTGTTACTTGGGCCTGAAAGGGAAGTAAAGAATAGTAACACTGTGCCTTATCAAGCTGTTGTAGAAAGTGACTAATAGGGTTAGTCATGGTAACGCCATCCTTAAAAAATATTAAACCACAAGAACTTCAACAAACATGGACAGGTCAACTAAGAAAAATAAAACTCAGCCATCCAAGACAGGAGAAGGTCCTCTTGTAGGGAGGCATTTGATGCAACACAGAGAAAGCCAAAAGGAGTGTGTTGCTGGCTAACCTTCTTTCTTCTAGGAGAATCTCCAGATTTGGCACCTGGAATGGTCAGACATTGAACAAACAAGGGAAAATGGTACAGGTAGCAGCAGAAATGAAGGAATATGAGATCGATGTCCTGGGACTGTGTGAAACAAAATGGAAAGGGGTAGATAGGCAGAAACAGCACAGGTGAAATGGTGCTGTCCTCAGATATGAAGAAGAAAGTTCACACCAAGAAAGAATAGAACTAATGGTCACTCAGGCATGTCGTAACTGGCGTTTAACATAAGGTTGTGCATGGGACTGGCAACCTCATCATATAAAACAAATAGCTACAGAAACCACCACTATAAGAGCAAAAGAAAGCTTTGGGATAGGCTTTCTGTAAAGGGACCAGCTGCAATGGTGGCTCATGCTCCATAAACAGCTGAAAGAGAGATGGTGATGATAATGATTCTTGAAACGATGTACATATGTAAGTAGCAGCTGTGAATGAACACACAGACATTTGGATCATTGTGGACAGTTGTGCACACTAGTTTCTATGAAGTCAGTGGCAGTACCTGCAATTTAGTGAATAGTACACACTTTTGCAACACCACTATACCACATTTTGACACCTCAGCTGGTGACATTACTAGGGAAATTTTACATTGATGACAATAGTTGCTAATTTAATTTAGGGACACACTAAACTGGAATTAGAGGCAGTAAATTCTTTGAGGTCAGTGTTCTATATGGACAGTATAAACAAACACGTTTTTGACAGAATGCATTACTAACTGCAGTGATGATGTGGTGAACTAGCCAGACAACATTTTAAAAAATATACAATTAACATTTTACTGTATGCCATTTTTGTAAATTAAAATGAATAGAAGAACTTTTTGATAAAGCAAGCAATGGTAAGGACATAATCTTTCAAGTTCTGCCTGTAAAAACAATGCAGAATGTCGGGACAATATTCCACGCTTCTTACTTTGAAATATTGGTAGTTCAATGCATTTTGCTTGATGCTTTCAAGTTGTTTTTGACAATCTAAGTACTGAAGTACTGATTTTAACAGAGCCAGCCGGTCTTGTAGAAATGACATTTTACCGTCTGTTCGTAAATCTAGGCCGAATGGATGCTAGTGATGGACGACATTGGGACTTTTAAAACTGTTACATTGTTGGTTCGCGAGATATAATTTAAATATTTAAAAAAAATGTAATACTGGTATAAAAAAATATTGTAAGGAGGAAAACAATTACGCTTAACAGGTCACAAATAAATGACTAAAATTAAACATCAACAGGTGAACACAAAGCAGACATGCAATCTTAATTGTATATAGTAGGGTGACCAGACGTCCAGATTTGGCCGGATTTGTCCGGCCTTTTGCGACAAAACTGAGCATCCAGCCAGATTTTTTTTAAATGTTGAAATATCCGGCTTTTATGTGATTGGCTAAATTACTTTTTCTGAGTACAGAAATTGTGTCAGAATTAAGAAATTTTGTCTCCGCAAAATCGACGGATCGCGCAAATTGCCAACAACACTACCGTAAGTTGTCATGTTGTTCAATAGTTTATAATAGATTACTATCATATTTTAACCCAGGTTAAACGCTGTTTAGGTTTATTGGTATTTGTTAAGGGAAAATATAACAGACTAAACGGCATGAATAAGAACTTGGGGCTGGATTTAGTCAATTATAACTTCGTTGTCTATTGCATATTACAAATAATATTAACCTTAGTTCATACTGCTTTTATATTTATTGCAATTTGTTTATTATGAAAAAATACACGAGTAGTTACTAGTATATTAATGGGTTTGTTAAAATTAAAACCTCGTCTGTTGCATTTTACAAATAATTTTAACATCGAATGTACCATTGATTAGAGGCATTATATTATATTTATGTTACAGATACCCGCTCAAAAAGCCAAAACAGAAGTGTGTGTTCACGGATGAATTGAAAAAAAAATTTCAGTGATTTTCCAATGGTCGACAAGAGTATGAAGCAAACTGTCTTGTATGCAAAGGCGTCACATTTGTATCAGTAGCAAATAAAGGTGCAGCTGATTTTAAAAAAACATATAGTAACATAAAAGCACAAGAAAGCACTTGTGTCTGAATGTTTGCAATAAAAACTGACATTTTTAAATAAAGAAATAAGCGAGGAAAGGTTTGAAGTTGCCGCGGCCGAGGGTGCTTTTGCTTTTCATACTGTAAAACATCATAACTCTTTCAGATCAATGGATTGAACTTCAGTGTTACTCAAGAATGCTTTCCAAGATTCAGAAATTGCCAGCAAATTCTCATGTGCCAAAACCAAAACAGCTGCTATTATCATTTCTGTGACTGCACAGCATTCTACTGAAGCAGCTTTGGAAGCACTGAAGGAAAGATTCCATTAAAGGCACTCTACTTGTGCAGTACAATTTCAAGGAGCTTTCATGCTCTGATTTCTATGCATATTTAAAACGTAGCCTAACTTTTTTGAAGAAGATTTTTATCATCAGAAAAATATAAGTAGGCACAAAATCAATGTGATTTTATTAGCTTATTGCTTGAATGTAAAAGAAAAAAATGTTTCAGCGTCTTGTAGTTACTGAACAAAGGTGTCCTACTTCTCAAAAATATTGTCCTCCCTTTTATGACCAAAAAATTGCATTTGTCCTCCTTTTTGTGTTGAACAATATGGCCACCCTAGTATATAGGGCCTAAATATTAATTAAATTATAAGATGCATTAGCAATTACACCCCCCACATTATCTTAGTCACCACAAATACATCGCGATAACAAAACTAGGGAGGCTGGCTCAGTCAATCTAAAATTAAATTAAACATAAACGTTGACTAGAACTCCTCACGGCCTGTTGATGAGAATATAATAGTACACTGTAAATTACTTTCAGTTCTAAATGGCATTGAAATTAGGCCTAATATATTAACAGTAAGACAGCAACTGAAGCTAGCAGACGATACAATGTTGGTGTGTGCGTTTGGGTTAATTCCCCTTTTGATCATAAGGACTTGGCGAGATGAAAATGAATGATATTGCCAGTACTGCAGATTTGCCCTTTAATTTGCCACGAAAGATATTAATATATCCCTCCACCCTACAGCAAAGGTGGCACATCTCCCGAATATTTAAAACAAAACAAGTAGGAGCAAACAAGACCTTTAAAAAGTTGTAAATTATCTAAGCGATCCGGTATGTTAAGAGCTGTAAGCGCCCTCGACCTCTATCGAGTGCGGCTGCTTAAACAAATCACAAAATGGCATCTGAACAGTTAAAGGGAGTCGACCCTCCAAATACATGGAACCAGACAGATGTATCTCCAGCAGCTCATGCAGGGGAGGTTTTGGTGCCGGTAAGCGAAAGCCGTTGTTTGCACACGTGTTTATTTGCTGTTGCTGTTAACAAATCTTGCTCAGTCTTGCTTTATGTGATGGAAGTGAACAAGAGTGGGACGTGTGTCCGATTTCGCCCAAATATCGATTGTTCGGGCGCCAGTAAATTTTCCCACGACGTCATGGTTAGGAGTAGGGTTTATGGATTAGGGTGAGGATTCTTAAGATAAACGAAAATGCTTGAATGAAAGGTCACAACAATTATGCAAGAAAATAGGCCCCTATAGGCTAGGAAAAAGACAATGACTGAGAATAAATGCAGCGAATGATAGACGACTTCACTTTTAGAAACATCCCTACACTGTGTGAAATCATGCATATATGTCTTGATCGCAATATAGACACTGTTGGAAGAACAGATAATGATAACACAATAAGAATACAAAAGGCAACAGGAACCTTCAATGCTTTGGGAAATAAATGGCAGTCAAAAGAAGTCCAACAGAAAAATCAGAATGTTCAACTTAATTGTCAATGCAGTCCTACTGTATGGCCCTAAAACATGGAGAACAACAAATATGGATGCTTGCATAGAATAGCCTTATTAAATAGTATGGCATGATCAATAGTGAGAAACTAATGGCAAGTAAATGACGTAAGGTGAAGACGCAGACAATTGATAGGACACACAATGAGGAAACCCATTAATATCATTACAAGGCTGTCACTTCTTCTGGAATCCCTAAGATAAGAAAGGCAGCAGGAGACTGAAAAACACATAGAGAAGCAAACTGGAGACAGACATGAAAGGTATAAAGAAAATAGGGAAAGATCTTGACAGAACATGAAGTCTTGGCATGAATTTTTGAAATGCCTATGCTCCAATAGGGATCTGACAGCAATAATAATGAATAAAACATAGACAGAAAGAACAGCCCCAGAAAACTGGCATAGAGCTATTGATGTTGCAGTATGGAAGGTAAAGAGAAACAAACGAGAGTATAGCGTGGGCACTTTGCCCATTTTAGTCATTGTGATAAAGTGCATGCAAAAGTTATTGAACACTAAATAAGACCTGTACTACATGTCTGTATTCTTTTATCCTTACTTACTTGGTCATTCCCCTTCTACCATGAGGTGTAGAGGTTTGGAAGAGAGAGCGCCAGACTATCCTATCGGCTGTCTTCCTCCTGGCCTGGTTCCATTCTAGTCCTCGGTCCTTCAAAGATTGTCTAATGTTGTCCTCCCAGTGGACTCTGGGTCGTCCTGGAGGTCTGGATCCCTGGCTCTTAGTTTCCTATGCTTGTCATGGTAGCCGATCTTCTCCCATTCTGCAGACATGGCCAAACCATCTTAGTTGGGACTGTTCTACTTGGGTCTGCATGGGGTGGGATTTTAGGCCTTGATGTATCGTCTGGTTGCGGACCATGTCTCTTCTTGTTATTTCAACCACCTTCCTCAAATACCTCATTTCTGAGGTCTGGATCTAGCTTTTGTGGGTTGTAGACATTGCCCATGACTCGCATCCATACGTCAAGACTGGAACATAGGTGGAGCAGTATACAGCCATCTTCGATTTATGGCCTGAAAAAGTCTCCCAGCTGCTGCTTTTCGAGTTGCCAACTTTTCTTTGATGCCTCCCTTTCAGTCTATAACAGCTCCGAGGTATTTAAAGTGGTCGACCTGCTCTAGGACCCGTTCTCCTAGCTTAATCTGATGTCTTCTTTCCTCTCGTGATATCACCATGGTTTTTTATTTAGAGTTGCTTATGACCATCCCTCTCTTCTCCAGCTCTTCCATCCAGACTTGCAGGTTGGATTGGAGATGTGCCTCTGATTTAGCAATCAGGGCAACATCAGCAGCAAATGCCAGCTCTAAAATACAGACCTGTCTCATCTTCCAGTACCCCACTGAATACTTTCTTGTTCTCTCCTTACATGCCTTGATGACATCGTCCATGAGGAGTATGAAAAGAAAAGGTGACAGGATATCACCTTGTCTTACACCAGTGGTGGTCCTGAGCTCTTCTGACTTATTGTTTGCTGTCCTCACATAATTTCTGCAAGACTTGTAGAAGCTCTGTATAGCATGAATCAGAGGTGCTGGAATGTTCTTCCTTGTCAAACAGTCCCAAAGTTTGCTCCAGGGGACCCTGTCAAACGCCTTTTCCAGATCTATGAAACAGAGATGGATCTCACTCTTATACTCAAGAACCTTTTCACTCAGCTGTCTGAGTGTGAAGATTAGGTCTTGAGTACTTCATTTTGCTCGGAATCCATGCTGGACCTCATCCAATTGTAGCTCAGCAAGGCGTCTGAGTCTCTGCTCCAGGGTTCTAGAGTAGATTTTACCAGGGACACTGAGAATGGAAATGCCTGTATGGTTTCCACATTGTCAATTGTCACCCTTTTTGAAAATCGGTGTTATGATGGCAATCTCCCAATCCTTTGGTATGGTCTTGTTGCACCACACTGCCTGTTGGATCCTTAAGAGTAATAGGTCGCCTGCTGTTCCCATGTACTTAACCATTTCTGGTGTTATACCATCATGCCCTGCTGCTTTGCCCATCTTGATTTTCTCCAGTGCTGCCTTCAGTTCTTCCATCTTTATGTCATCTTCACCACAATTGGTGTTCTCTTCTGTGCTAGTGGTTATCATTTCTGATGCTTGACCTTGCTCACCATCAAGGAGTTCTGAGAAATATTCTTTCCATCTTTCCATTACTTCCTTCGAAGCAGTAAGCAATGTGCCTTGCTTTGTCCTTTATAAATTTAAGAGGGCACTTTTTTCCTTCCTTATGTTCTTTAGGGTCTTATAGAACTATTTATGGTTTTCTTGCGCATCTTTTTCTAGCTTTTCTCCAAATTCTTCCCAGGACTTCTGTTTTGCTGCTAGCACCTTGTTCTTTGCTTCTGTTCTGAGTATCACATATTCTATATATTTCTTTGTTTTTCCTACTGTGTTTTTAGCTCCTAAGTATTGTTTCCATGCCATTTTCTTCTCTCTTATTTTGTCTTTAACTTCCTCTGTCCACCAAGGTGTCCTCTTTCTCTTGTTCCCAAGTCGGACTTCACCACATGCTTCTGCAGCAGCTGTCTTTATGGTGTCCTTGAATTTAAGCCAGAGGGTTTCCAAGTCATCAGGTTGTTCTTCTGTGTTGCTCACCTCTGCAGCAATAAGCCCCTGATATCTGGTCTTAATTTCTGGCTCTCTCAGCTTGTAGGTCTTGATGCTAATTTCTCCTATTTCTTTACTTAGTTTCTTGCATGATGTTAGGCAGTTCCTAGGTTAAGCAACTCTTTCAGTTGTTCTTTTGATGGTCAGCAGGTAGTGATCACTTCCAATCTCTGGCCCCCTCCAGACTCTAGCATCCTGGACATACTTGAATGAGCTCCTCCTAACTGTTGCATAGTTGATCACTGACTTCTTATTCTTTGTTGGTTCACATCTAGTGTAAGCATGTATGCGCTTATTTTTGTGTTTGTAATGATCAGATTCTGTTCACTGCAGAATTTAAGGAGTCGCTTTCCATTGTCATTAAGAGTATCTTCTCCATATCTTCCGATAACTCCACCCCATCTAGCATGGTCATTTCCAACTCTGGCATTTAAATCTCCGAGCATGATAATTTCATCTAGGCAGTCATCCACTGTCCTTTGAAGCAGCTCGAAGAATTCCACCTTGACCTCTGCTCTCTCATCCTCATTTGGCCCGTACACTATGACAAGGTTGACTATGGTTTCTTCTTCTTTTAGTTTTACAACCATAATGTGCTCTGAGACAAAGTTCCATACCTTTAATTTATTTTTTTTGGTTTTTTGCCACAAAGTGACCCACACCTCCTTTAGCTCTTTCAGATGTGGGTGCAGCACTGTAGAGCAGCGTGTCGCCATCGAGATCCATGACTCCGTGTCCCTTTTTCTTCGTTTCTGTTATAGCCAGGATTTCTAGTTTTGCTTTCCTCATTTCTACCACCAGCTCCTCTTCTTTCCCATTTATACTTCTTGTGTTCCATGTTCCATAAGACGTAGTCCGTTCCAGTTCGTCGCCTAAGTTTTTTTGGGCGACTTTAGGTTACTTTTCTACTCAATTGAGCGACTTTGTGCTACTTTGGGTGATTTCCAGCAAATTTTAAACACATTTTAGGCTACTTTTTAGACGCAATTTGTGCGACATCTGGAAACCGAAACAAAGCTGTCCCCCGAGGATTTTGGATAAAATAATACAGACCTGTAGAATCAGCACTTAGCCAAGCTCAGTTCACATTCATGACAGAAAGAAATTGCACAGATATAGTATTCTTACTAAGGCACCTTTCATCATGTGACGTATTCTTTCCAGAACGTTGTCTCCATTACAGCTGCTCTGAATGCATCACGATTCTGGGCAAGTCGACCTGCATCAGCCAAAGACAAGTTCAGACTCTCTGTGATGTCCTGGGTCCACCGTCGTCTAGGTCGACCCCTTCCCCTTTTTCCAGGGACCATGCCTTCCATCACTGTTTTTTCCAGGCTATTATGTCTTTTTATATGACCGAAAAATTTCAGCTTCCTTATTGCGATGGTATTTAGGAGCCAATGTTCCTGTACGTTTAGTGAGTGCAGTACTTCTCTGTTGGTCTTTTTTTCTGTCCAGGGTATTCTCAACATCCTTCTGTAGCATTTCATTTCAAATGATGTAATCTTTTTTGCAACTGTTTTATTGAGTGTCCAAGTCTCGCAGCCGTATGTTGCCACTGGGAATATACATGCTCTGATCAGTTGTAACTTTGTTTCTTTGCTTGTGCCTTGCCATAGGTTTTTCATCTGTATTAGTTTATGTGAAGCAATTGCAAGTCTTCTTTAATTTCTACTGCACAGTCGCCAGAGCTGTTGATGATTGATCCTAAGTATTCGAATTCATTAACACTTTCCAGTTCTTCGTTATCAATTTCAATTTCTGGTTTGGTCTTTACTTTGTCTGTTGTCAATACTTTGGTCTTCTTGGTGTTTAGGTATAGATTCTGGGCCTCGCTGTGTTTTTTGGTGGACAGAAGTAATTGTTCAAGCCCTTCTGGGTTGGTCGATAGGAGGACTGTGTCATCAGCATATCTGATTTCCGGGATCTGGTACCCGCCGATGTTAAATGAGTCAAACTCTGTGTGTTCTTGGTCATCTCTTACATTTCTCATGATATTCTCGGCATAAATGTTAAACAGGTAAGGGGAACAGGTACAGCATTGTCTTACTCCTTTCTGTACTTCAAACCATTCTGATGTTTCCCCCTCTATTCTTAGGCTGCCTGTTGTTCTTGGTACAGCAGTGCGATGAGTTGTATAAGGTGGTTTGGAAATCCCATATTTTTCATAATAGCCCATAACTGCTGATGTTTTACACAATCGAAAGCTTTGGTGTAATCAATGAAACAAGTATGTAGGTCAACGTTGAATTCTCTACACTTTTCTATGATGATCCTCATGTTGAATATATGATCTCTAGTGCCTCTACCTGGTCGAAAACCCGCCTGTACTTCGTTTATTTCTGTTTCTAGCTTTTGTTGCATCCTTTTCATTATGATTTGTAATAGTATTTTGCTGGCATGGCTTATAAGAGCTATAGTTCTGTCAGATCTTGCAGCATAATGCATGGTATATACGAGCGCTGCCTTCTCCTCCTGCCTGTATCATTTCAGCTGTTATTTCATCACAACCAGGAGATTTTCCACTTTTTAAGTGTTTGATTGCGTTCCGGACTTCCTCTATGGTAGGTTCTGGTTCACGTTCCGCTTCATTCATGACGTTGTCATCTGCCGCTTTGTTTATTTCAGTACAGGTAACCGTGATGACGGCCAAAAGGCACCTTAGTGAACAAAAATAATTCAACAAGTACAGTAAAGTATAAATAGGAACTATTGTTAGGAACTTAATGTTGCCTTTACAGGCCAATATAAAGTGTTTGATCAAGTAAATAGAGACACAGTATGAAAGCTGTTATAAGAAGTGGAATCAGGGGATGCCATTCACATTCTGATATTAAGAGTGTGAGTATTCCCAGCCCATACTCGATTACTGACATGAATAGCTGATGATACAGGAGATACAGTAGTCTCTGCTCCAGGAGCGCAGTGACCATTGTTTTTAGGGCTACCAGACCTCACTTGCACTTCTGTATGATTAGCACTAGGAGCACAGTTACCATTGTTTTTATGGCTACCAGACCTCATTTGCACTTCTGTATGATTAGCTCAACATCATACTTGTATGATATCGAACGTTACTCCAAGATATTTCAACTTGTCTTGCCTTTCAATTTTCTGCCCATTGAGAATAATATCTGGAAGGTCTGCTTTCACTGTGGAGTTGTTCAAGGAGCACCACATCACACCTCACACCATTTAAAAACCACCCGTAGCACCTCTTGTTTGCTTTTGACCATTTCCTGTCTGTTTGAGGATATATACCATCACTGTTACTGTTTGTCATTTGTATAGTCAACATTATCAAAGATGTAAACGAACAAACATGTAAATAAAACAAACCATGTGATCCAAATATACCAAGCAAGCTAAATGAATTGCTTTTAGCTGATGATCAGCATGTATATTGCACAAAAAGAGCACACTGGCTGCACATAGCTACAGAAACATGTACATTTTCTTAATATATATATATATACAGTGTGTCCGGCAGAATCACTACCAATAACAAATGTCAATATTTCCTCATCCATGTAAGTTAGAATGATTTTTTTATGGTTACCTCGTAAAGAAACCATCACATTGTTAGGAGCAGTGAGATAATTGATAAATTGTCCGATAATGTGCAGATAACGCTTACGTAATGCGCAGCCGCGGAATGTGACGACGAAGTCACAGCCAAATGATAAACCCAGACGGGCTGAGTTCGCAAATGCAATGCTATGTCACCTCGATGATGACAATGAATTTCTCAATCGTGTGGCATTCTCCGATGAAGCGACCTTTCACACTCGTGGCAAAGTTCACCGGCATAATTGTAGGATATGGGGAAATGAAAACCCACATGTCGTAATGGAGCATGAGCGAGACAGCCCTAAACTTAACGTGTGGTGTGCCTTAACCTTGAATTATGTGATCGGGCCATTTTTCTTCGCCGAAGCCACAGTCAAAGGAGCAACATACCTAAACATGCTGCAAAATTTTGCAGTTCCTAGGATACCAGAAGGATTCATATTCCAGCAAGATGGAGCACCTCCACACTATGCCTATGAAGTAAGAAACTACCTTCATCAACAATTTCCAGACAGATGGATTGGAAGATTAGGTCCCATTGATTGGCCACCAAGGTCACCAGATTTGACCCCCTTAGATTTCTTTCTATGGGGATACGTAAAAAGCTTTGTCTATCAAACTCCGGTGCAGGGACTGGATAATCTTCGGCAGCGAATAATTGACGCTTGTGCATCTGTCACACCTCAGATGCTGCAAAACACGTGGAGAGAGATAGAATACCGTCTTGACATTCTTCGAGCCACTAAAGGTGCTCATGTGGAGATCTACTGAAACTTGGTGAGTTGCTACTGAAACTTAATGAGTTTGCCTAACAGAAAATCAAAATCCGGTCAGTCTGCTATTATTAGTATAAGAAATATTGACATTTGTTATTGGTAGTGATTCTGCCGGACACGCTGTATATACAGTAGAACTCCATTTATCCGAACCCCATGGGACCGAGCATCGTTCGGATAATCAAAAGTTCGGATAATTGGATTACATAATGTATCGAGTACATGTGCACATATTTCTAAAAATAATTAACCATTACAAGGAAAATACACTATAAAACATATTTACTTGTACTGTAATAATAATACCCACACTGTATTAGATCACTGTATCACCAAAATCTTTCATTACACTGCAGTGCATGTACTACTTGTACAGTATTATTATTTTTTTTTTAAAAAGAGAAATATTTTCAAAATAACATTACAAACGATTCAAAACCAGGCACAACTTACGTATACATGTACTTGCACAGATGTAGCCCACTATTTAAAATAATGAGGAATCCTCTTTTGCACCAAACTGGATAGTCTCCTTTTGGCTGCTAAGTCCCGCATTCTCTTCAACAGCAGAAGCTGTGTAGGACAGCTGTCATCTTCTTGCTCGTACCAAGCCATCGTTGTTTCTAGTGCTATAAAGGCTTCTTCAGGACTTGGTCGACGTTTTGGGTTAATCTTCATAATTTACAAGTACATCATGTACTTCTGAGGAGTCTTCATCATCGGTCACTACATGTATTTGGTTTTCTTCTTGCACAAAAGACAACATTTCTTCGTCATTCAAAAACTGAAAACCAGAATCATTATCATCTTCTAGCCACAAGTGTGCATCATCTTTGTCACAGTCCGAAAATCCGGGCATTGCTTGAAACAGTTCCACAACTTCATTTATACAATCATCATTTGTGTCCACTGCAGTAGTTTCATTTCCTTCTTTTTTCCCAAGCAATCTATTCCAAGCCTTGTTGAGATTATCTTGTGACAGGGTGGTCCAAGCATCAGCTAACATGTAGCAGCAGTCTTTGAGATTAAGCTTTTTGGAAAACGCCACCACACTTTCTTCATCTTCAGCCAACAATAAACGACGCAGGACTTCCTTCTTGTACATCTTTTTAAGCTTTGCTATAACACCCTGATCCATTGGTTGAATCAGTGCTGTTACATTGGGAGGCAGAAAAATTACTTTAAAATTTGCATCAACTGCATTCAATGTATCCGTCTCTGGATGAGATGGTGCATTGTCCAGTAGAAGAATTACTTTTCCAGTTTTCTTTTCTTGTTCTCTTGACCTCTTCACCAATCAAGAAATATTTCACTATTCATCCAAGCACTCTTCTGTGCTTTGTAGCACAATGGGAGACATGTCACATTCTTTAAACAACGTGGTTTTTTAGGCTTTGCCGATCATTAGCACCGGTAAACGATGACTTCCACTGCAATTCGCGGCTATCAAAATTGTTACTCTCTCTTTGCGCTTTTTAAACCAAGGAGCAGCTGCTTCGCGCTGAGATGCAAGGGATTTTTGAGGCAATGATTTCCAGTATAAGCCAGTCTCATCGGCATTATACACATCATCGAGTGAATAACCTTCTTCTTCCAAAAAAAAAAAAAAAGCCAAGAATGTTTCTTTAAAATTTTCAGCGGCAGTTGCATCGCTAGATAAAGATTCCCATTGAATCTTCAATTCTCGTATGCCATGACGAGTTTTAAAGTTTCTTAACCATCCCTGGCTAGCCTTAAAGTCAGGAGGACCGTCAAGTTGTTTGTTGAACTGTAGTGCCTTTTCACACAATAGAAAGCCAGAGATAGGTTCCCCTTTGCTTCTTCTTTGCACAAACCATATATTAAAAGCCTCTTCCAATTTCAAATCTTTCGCATTTCTCATGGTTTTACGTTTCTTCGACCCATTTTCACTATCCAATTTCGATGCAAAACTCATAGTTTTATTCTTGTTACTTTTGATGTCAGAGACGGTAGCTTTCCCAACATTGAAAATCCTTGCAAGACACAGTTTCACCTTTTCCTAGTCTCTTGATAATTTCTGTTTTCGTTTCAACTGACAATACATTGCGGTTCCTTTTATATGCTTTAGGCCTACTGGAAGATGCCATATCGCACAGAGAAATACTTGTACACCAAAATTATTCTGCTGTAGTAGCAGACACAATTATTTTAAGTTGAACTGTCTGTTTAGCCAGTGTTCTGCCTAGAACGCACACGTACACTGGATTGGTAAACCAGATATTAACTGACATTATGATCTAACTGACTTCCTGTACATAAACGACCGACCATTAGCCCATCCCATCCTCTACAAATTGTTTGCACACATTTGAAGCTTGCCGCATCAAAATATTCAGAAATATAGTCAAACGTGACTGGTGGCGCCTGATTTTTTTTTTCTGGAAAAAGTGTTCGGATAATTGGGTGTTCGGATAATTGGGGTTCGGATAAATGGAGTTCTACTGTATGTGGGTGTGGGTGTAGTGTAGTGTAGTGTTGGGTTGGGATGGGATGTTATGTTATGTTATGCTATGAATGTAATGAATGTATGTGGTAACAGCCCTCATTAACGCTGTATGAATTTATGTAAATTTACTTTATGTAAATTCTAATGATTCT
The DNA here is from genome assembly GCA_024509875.1 of Oreohelix idahoensis. NCBI lineage: Eukaryota > Metazoa > Mollusca > Gastropoda > Stylommatophora > Oreohelicidae > Oreohelix > Oreohelix idahoensis. The sequence continues at coordinate 155,791 of JAMPIV010000925.1, forward strand.
CCTATATGGCATGTTGTATTTTATTATATCATGTTAGTACATATCAATGTATTTTCTGGAGAATAAAGATTCTGATTATGTATGTATGTATGTAATATGTGGTAACAGCCCTCATTAATGCTGAAAGAATTTATGTAAATTTACTTTATGTAAATTCTAATGATTCTCCTATATATGCCATGTTGTATTTTATTATATCATGTCAGTACATATCAATGTATTTTCTGGAGAATAAAGATTCTGATTATGGATGGATGGATGAATCGATCGATCGATCTAAAGACAAATTGGATTTTGTTTTTACACTTCATTGTGTTATGCAATTCTTGGTTTTAGTACTATAAAAAAAGTCACTGATTTTGTGACAGTACATTTCATACACGTAACATATGGTATTCAGCCTGACTCCCCTTAATATCAGACCGCAGATATTCAGTCGAAGTTTGTTTAAGTACAAAAGATGTAAACTGAAGCATTCTATAAATTATAAATGAAGAATAGAAACATACCAAATACAAATTCAGTCAGTGTTAATATATAATTAGATGGTAAATCATAGTGTTAACAAATGATTTGCCTCATTAGTTCTAATTGCCTTTCAGACACTCACAGAGGAAGAGAGGTTGGTCATGAAAGAGTGTGACAGGGATAGTTTTTACCAAAGAGGTATGGTACTGGATTGTATAAAAATATATAAGTATGCATTGTTATAACTGCATATATAAAACTATGGATTTGTATTGTATTGTGCAGGAAGTGAAAGCACATAATCCCTATGACTAATAAGTACTGAAAACAACTATAAATGCAGTAATTTTTAAAGTACAAAAAGCTTATTTTCATAACAATTTTTTAAAATTTTGTGTATCATGTATGGTTTGGGAGTGTCATGAGTATTTCGCTGTGATATGCATTGTTCTGCAGGCTTGACTTCCAGAATCGTGCCAGAGTGCCAAAATCATATCGTGATGCAGTCGAGGGGATAGCAACTGCAAATCTGATGAAATGTGCTCATCTCTTGCATCCTTTTTTTCTCTCTCTGTCTGTTTCTAAATAGTGTCTGTGTCTCTGTGTGTTTTCCCTTCTATTTTGATGCTTTGAGAACTAACAACAAGTATCACATAAAACACATTTTCACAGACCGAAGTATGCATGAAGTGCTGTGACTTTATGTATTGTGACCTACAGCAGTGGTGGCTCCAGCCTCCTCATATAGCAACAACAACAAAATACATTAATTCATTTTATTCAGTTATGTTTGAGGTATGCAGAAAGTCCCTTAACCCCAACACAGCAGAAATAATGTAACATTCATTTCTTTTATAATATATGTAGATTAGGTAGCATTGGCCCTATGTAGTTACAGGAGGAGATAAAAGAACAAATAATACTTCTGCTACCTCAGACATGGGGTAAAAGGTGACTTAACATGATGTTGTGCATGTGGCTAGCAACCTCATCATGTAAAACTGATTGCTACAGAAACCACTCCTTCAAGGGAGTTAGCTGCAGTGGTGGCTGCATGCTCCTTAGGGAGTGACGAAGGAAAAGTGATGAGGTAGCATTGCTTTAATGATTAATCATTGCCTTATCTCACTTTTCACTCTTTCTGGAACCACCAATGTAGATGGCCCTGTTGAGGAAGCCTACGCCAAAGCAGAAACTCTTGTAATGGGGTTTTTCTGTAGCAATTTGTTTAAATGAAGAGGTTTGTTACGGTATATGATATTAACGCCGTCTGCTAAAGGTTAGCAGACATGCAATTGTAAAGGTTAAGACATTTAATATATTGCGATAGATGTTTCAATTATTGAACGCTCCATACACGATCGATTATGACGTGTCTAGCGTTGTTTGGGTCACAGTCGGTAACTAGGAGACGCTACCCTTTGTTACTTGACCGCCAAGCTGAATAGCTGCGTTTTTCTAACCTTCCAATTCAATGGCATGATATAGCCATTTATATGTGCATTTATGATGGACCAGGGTCAGTCCTAGAACTCTATATGAGAGGAAACTTACGGAGGTTAGTGTTTAACTAGAATCCTCAGAAGGAGGAGAATAATCGTCAAATTCGTATGAATATTCAGACTCGCAGTCTCACTGTCGGCAGGTAGCCATGTCTAGCTGCGCGTGCATATAGCTGTGATGTTCTGACGACAATACTGCATTGTATCCTTAAACGGACATTGACACGTAAACCAGCAGTCTACGTTATTGATTAATTTATGCATGACTTATACGGACTTATGTTCTGCTCCTATTTGAAATGATCATCCTGTGTGTACATGTGATTAAATATTACGGACTCAACCTGAAGGCATTAATTACTTCATTAATGTTGCTGAGTTCAAGTTACATTAATTACTTCTTCATACCATGCTACTGAGTTGTATGAACGCTTCACCCTAATTCGCGTAATAATAACCAAGCACGATGAACAAAAGATCACTAAAGTAACCATACTCAGTGCATGATCTTCAACCGGCAAATAACTCAGCAACAAAGTGGCGGCCGAATGCGGGGAACGACAGAAAAAAAGAAACAAACTTCTGTTCCTTACGCACAGATTAATCACAATATTTACGATCAAGTTTCGATCACATGATCCAGTCGAAGATGACGTCTTACTCATTATAATGCCTAACAACGTGACGTCACCGAAAGTCGTGTAGGTGAACTGTCGGAGAAACCAAAGTCGTTCTCTAAGCCTAACCAGGGGAAACATGAGCCATTGAAGCAAACACACGATATGGACTACAGGAGCAGACAGTCAGGGGCATTAGCCTAGCTGTTGACGACCTCTAGCACTGATCTAAGCAACGGAAAAGATAAGTCTAGCTGTTTAAACTGTCGTCATTGCAAACAGTAATACTGAGTCCATGCCTTTTGCCTGCATAGGCATGTCTTTTCTGAATGTGTTTCATGTATTTTTTGGGTTGTTTTAATGTGTTGTTAATTAGTGGGCGGTAGGGAGGATGAACCGAAATTAGATTCTGTGGCTCTCACGATGCCTGAATTGATTTCGGTCGTTTCTTAGGGCAGTTAAACGATTGCACTTTTGGAAGCCCCATTGAGGTTTGCCATTGGACTACCTGTCCAGATCTGCTATCATTTGACGATTTGTGTTAGCTGTGCCGTTCCGTAGATAACTGGTGTATTTTATTTGTACTAAGTTCACATTTTTATTCAGTTTTGTATTATGTTCGTTAACTATTTCGTCCAGTCTACTCTTACTATCAATTTATTTTATGATTGTTAAATGTTTGTCCGTTATGAGTCCTGTGATGTCATCATTTTTTGCAGTCATTTTTTTTTTGTGTACTTTGAATATTAAGTTGACCTCGGGTCAGACCTTGACCCTTCATTTGGCTTGTGACACTTCCGCTTGTTTTATTTAGTTCATAAATTCATTTTTAATTGTGAAAATGTCTTGTTTGCGTCTTGACATTGTTTGTACCCTTTAGTTGCATCATTGTTTTGTTTGTACTCATGATATATATTAAACACTACATTAATAATATAACATTATATTCAATAATACACTTGTAATTTAATTTAATTAATTTTTTCTGACATTTAAGGTTAATATGGGACATTGCATAATTATGCAGTGATAGTCCAAGAAATTAGCACTACAATTTATAAGAGATGCCTAGGGCATAATAATATAATATATATATATTGACCAAATAAAATAATCTTATAGTCTACCTTTGAGGTAATAGACCCATTGTATATTATTTAATATACTTTTCTAGTACTAAGAGAGTGACTTAGTACATTGAACAATATAATTACTAGGAATCATACCTCTACCTGTGGCGTCTAATATGGCCTACAATCATAATAACAAACAAAGACATCACAGTGTAGACAGAAGTAGGTTCCAAAGAAATCACAATGTTAACTTTCAGAAGGGACATAATAATGATTTCAACAATAAAAATGAGTTCAACAGAGGTAGATCACGAGATAGAAATTATTCACCTCAAACAAACTACCACAATGGTCAACATAACACTAATTATAATCGATCACATACTCCCAATAATAACAATAACTGGAATGGTAATAATCATGGCTCGAGACATCGAGATAATAGTTACTATAGAGTACGACGAGATAATTCTAATAATTATACTCGGAATCGATCTCATTCTCGGGGATCATCTCAGTACAACCATAATACAGGGGCGGCAGTTACAAATAATACTACCCCTATAGCTCAGGTCCCACTTGACAATAATACAACACAGTCTTCTGCTGCATGTTTTGCTATTAATTATAATGTGGCAAATAGTTGCCAACAATGCAATCTTATTTTTCAGAAGGCGAAAGAAACAGTGCTTAACTGCGGACATATTACACCAGAGGTAGGTCTTGCAGTCAACGATGGAACAGGCTTACTAATTTTTAACAGGGGATTAGTTAATGGATCCGTCGTCTCAGTGCTGAGGGATTCAGGATCCACGACGATTGGTGTACGTCAGTCGCTGGTACATCCTAGCTGTGCGACAGGAGAATATGTACGCTGCATGACATTTGGTGGAACTATTGAGTTTTACCCCACAGCTATTGTCCATGTTAATACACATTTCTTTTCAGGACAAGTTAAGGTATGCATGCTTCAGAATCCAATTGCAGATCTGATGTTGGGACGCATCCATGGTAGTAAGGATTGTTCCCCACAGGAAATTGATGAATGGGAATTAAATAATGTGCAATCTTATTGCAATGCTAACGCTGTCATTGCAACAGCTACATTACGGGCCAACAAAATAAATACATGTGGCACAGTTTTCTCCAATTTCAGTCTCAGTACCATTCTGGAAATCGATAAGGAGAAGGATAAGACTCTCCTACAGGATAAAAAGTATACTAAACTACCAGTCCATCCTAGGAAGATTAGAAAATCATTTCGAGGCAGATATACCTTTTCTCAAGAGAATACTGCCAAGTCAGAAAATAAATGTTGGCGACAAGATCGTATTAACAGTGATCTGAATGAAATTGTTGAAAATGGGCAAAGAGAAAATATCCCAGACAAAGGTAATGATGGTGAAGTTCTTATGAACTTAACTAATAAAATTAGGACAAATAAATATGTCAATCATTATGAGACATCATCTCATAAGACTACCATATCCAAAAGATTAAATAGAAGAACTATTTATCACGTTAGTGACACTGATCCCACTTACATTGGGAAGGGTGCATATTCTCGCACCGTGTTAGTGCGCAATCTGCCACAAGGTACCAGATGGCAGGCACTTAGCAATTTCTTTAATGACACGGCAGACGTTATGTTTGTACGGTTGTTGTCACCTACCAATGACAGGTATGGTGAAGCGATAGTTACATTTCGTAACAATAGAGATGCTCGAATGGTCATCGAGCATGATAATGGTGCTTACTTTAACCATCATTGTCTACGGTTACAATTAGTACCTAATGCTGCGTCACGCAGATAACATGCTATGGTAATACAATTGTCTCATATCATTAATGACTCATAATAGTCATTCATCATTTCTTTTCTTTACTGGTCCTTACAAAGTCATTGATAAAATTTCCGACGTTGATTACGTCTTAGATATCAAGGGACACAAAAATATATTTCATATTAACATGCTCAAGCAATTTCATACACGTCCTGAACACTTACAGTCAATTTTTCATGAACTAGATGACAACACAGTATCTACTTGTTATTATTCCAACTTATCCGTCATCCAGGAAGAAGAATCTTCTTTTCCTGAGGTACAGTTACCGTTACCGGTACCAGTAGTTCAACCTACTGAATCTTGGCGGGATGTAACCATCTCTTCAACGGTTACACCGCAACAGCGTCTACAGATTGCTAATCTATTACAATCTTATCCAGATGTGTTGACCGACGTCCCGGGTCGCACATCGGCTATCAGTCATGACATTACTCTCAATGATGATACACCTATTCGTGTACATCCCTATTCGGTTCCTTTACATTTCCTTGCTAAAACTACTAAGGAACTTGAACAGATGTTGTCTCTGGGAATCATTGAGACTAGTAATTCGCCATTCTCTTCTCCATTAGTGATTGTCCGGAAGAAGGACAATAACATCAGACTATGTGTTGATTATAGAAAATTAAATGCTAAGACTATAGTTGACAGCGAACCACATCCACTTATCGACGACTTACTGCCACGTCTATCCAACGCAACTATATTTAGTAAGATAGACTTAACTAAAGGTTATTGGCAGATACCACTGACCGAAAAGGCTAAGTACTACACCGCATTTTCCACTCCACAAGGTCTATACCAGTGGAATGTGATGCCTTTTGGGCTTGTTAATGCGCCAGCTACCTTCATTCGCCTGATGCGACAAATTTTATCAGGTAGACCAGACGTTATTACATATATTGACGACATATGCTTGTTTAGTTCGTCGTTTGAGGAACATGTTTCGGGACTTAGATATGTTTTCGACACTCTAAGGAATTATCATCTAACTGCTAAACCTACAAAGGTTCAGATCGCGTGTAATGAGATAACCTTTTTGGGACATATCATTGGATCGGGATATATCCGAACGTTACCTAGTACAGTCTCCAAAATTCTAAACATAGCAGTTCCTCAGACGAAGAAACAGGTCAGGAGTTTGTTAGGACTTGTTCAATATTACAGTAGATTCATACCAAACTTGTCATCCATCACGGCTGTATTGTCTTCATTGTTAAAAAAAGACATGCCGGTGAAGGTGACATGGACTGGTATATGCAATGAAACTTTCAACAAAATTATAAATTTGTTCTCGCATGAACCAATTTTAAGACTTCCCGATGCTTCCAAAAGATTTTTCTTACGAACAGATGCTAGTAACTACGGCATTGGTGCATGCCTGCTCCAGAACCATGATGGCGTTCTACATCCTACCTTATATATTTCAAGAAAGCTAAAGCCGGCAGAAACAAAGTATTCCACAGTGGACAAGGAACTTTTATCAGTTATATGGGCAATAACTAAACTGGAAAAGTTCTTGCTTGGTGCTCCATTCACCATACAAACTGACCAACGTGCTGTAGCATCTTTGCGTCGATCTAACCACAAGAGCCCAAAACTCGCCAGATATGCGATCATCCTGCAGCCATTTGAATTCTCCATTGAACATATTCCTGGCACTGAAAATATTGTGGCGGATGCGTTGTCACGTAATCCTATTGACGACGAATAATCAACATTGACATTCCTAAACTACGTCAATCATCACTACATTGGATAGAACGAAGTATCAACTATAAGGGAACTAACCTTGCCTTCAATTTAATATTTATAAACACTATATGCATCACAGAATTGAACTAAAGACAATCAAGGTATACATATTGACATTGAAACTTCGTCTAACGTCCATACACAATATATGAATATTCGTTGAACAATCATGGAACAATATCTGACGACAAGTCGAACTTATTATCCTATGTGCACTTAATTCTTGGATCCTAGGATAATTGACATTTCTGTCCGACATAAACTTTTCAACACTTTGTCTAAAAGAATTCATCAGGATCAGGACTACGGATGGATCATCATATCCTATACTAATTAATTAGTTAACTTAACTTCTTAATTGAATTAATATCAATAAAATGAAATGTGAGAAAAAAATGAAATGAAGGAACAAAAAAAAGAGAACGAAATATAAAAAGAAGAAATTATGAAAAGAGAAAATAAATCTCACACAAGTATTAGATTAATATTTTTTTAATGTACCTATACGTTATTTAGTTAGTTAAATTAGATAGTTATTATTCACTAACACTTAACACACCCAATTAAGTTAAACTTATATTCGAATTTCTTTCTATTTCTTCTCACTTATTTTGTCTTTTCTTCTCTCATAACATCGCGTTACATTAGAATCTTAATAATTTAACTCTTAGTTTAATTAATTAATTTAATTTTAATTAGTCAAATTAATTCCTATATGACATACTAATACGACAGACCTTACTTTAATTTAATTCTATCATTCACTATTAACATTGGACATTTTATTTAGTTGATATAATAATATGTATAATATTGATATATAATGTGATTAATGTTAGATGACTATGACAAATAGTTAGTTGACATGACCGCGACACGGTTCTACTCAGAACATCGTCGGCCATATGTCACGATTGTGTTAAATTTTTTTTTTTTGAAAAATTGTTAAGTCGGATAAATCTTGAAAAAAAATCTATCGATTTTTTTTTCCCCCGGTGTACAGGGAATTGTTACGGTATATGATATTAACGCCGTCTGCTAAAGGTTAGCAGACGTGCAATTGTAAAGGTTAAGACATTTAATATATTGCGATAGATGTTTCAATTATTGAACGCTCCATACACGATCGATTATGACGTGTCTAGCGTTGTTTGGGTCACAGTCGGTAACTAGGAGACGCTACCCTTTGTTACTTGACCGCCAAGCTGAATAGCTGCGTTTTTCTAACCTTCCAATTCAATGGCATGATATAGCCATTTATATGTGCATTTATGATGGACCAGGGTCAGTCCTAGAACTCTATATGAGAGGAAACTTACGGAGGTTAGTGTTTAACTAGAATCCTCAGAAGGAGGAGAATAATCGTCAAATTCGTATGAATATTCAGACTCGCAGTCTCACTGTCGGCAGGTAGCCATGTCTAGCTGCGCGTGCATATAGCTGTGATGTTCTGACGACAATACTGCATTGTATCCTTAAACGGACATTGACACGTAAACCAGCAGTCTACGTTATTGATTAATTTATGCATGACTTATACGGACTTATGTTCTGCTCCTATTTGAAATGATCATCCTGTGTGTACATGTGATTAAATATTACGGACTCAACCTGAAGGCATTAATTACTTCATTAATGTTGCTGAGTTCAAGTTACATTAATTACTTCTTCATACCATGCTACTGAGTTGTATGAACGCTTCACCCTAATTCGCGTAATAATAACCAAGCACGATGAACAAAAGATCACTAAAGTAACCATACTCAGTGCATGATCTTCAACCGGCAAATAACTCAGCAACAAGGTTGCCAGCCCCATCTGTAATTTCACTCACCTGTATTATAGAAAATACGGCTGTTAGAACATATGACACAACATATGGAAGATGCAGAAAGACTTTTTACACACTTCGTAAATATAAAGCCAAATTCTTCAATATGTAATAAATATTAAATAAAATGGTTAAATCACTTTTCTGTACACTTCAACCACTTGAGTCCAATGGGTTTTATGGTTTTCTTCGTGGTATGTATCCTAATGTTCTATTGTAGAAAAATCATATTTAATTCCTGTTGGTCTTCTTGTATTCTAAGTATCTGAATAATTGCATTCTTTGTTGATTCATATTTTAAACATGGTCTGGTTATGGTGTTTATCTCTGACAGTGTGGATTCTCATCTTATCTTTCTGATGTTTGTTAGTTATTGCTCATAGACAGCACATCACTTGTGTTGTAGGTTTCTGTCTCTTTGCTTTATGCTTGTCTTGGTTGACTTTCGTAGCATAGTATTGGTATGAATATAAAATGGATCATTTGTTATTTCATTGCCAGTGATGTGTCGAGTGTATGAGTAGTGAAGCATTGGCTCCTTCTAATTTCTTCTTTGTTTCAGTAAAATTGTCCATTCTCTTTAAGTCACAGCAGACAAAGCTATTAATAAACTTGGGGTTTTCTCATGATATTATATTGCATAATCTCCATGCTAAATACTGGAAGGAGTGGTATTAAAATTTGGTACACTTTGTTGTTAATGGGAGACAGGTAAACAATTAATAAAGAAATAATAAAATGATGTGGGTTAGGTGTCACTTGACCAGTAACCTGTGTTAGAAACCTAGCCAGTTGCTGATGATCCATCACCGAGAGCAGTCCACTATTGCCGTCCATATATGGTAGATGTTCTTTACGACATGTGCCTTTTGAAATGACTAAGTGATGCTACAGAAAGCATTTGCAGTATGAGGAATTTCAACATGGTATAGCAGAAATAGTGTAAGAAAAAGGCTTGCAAAATAGACATTGCTTAGGAGATCTCGTGATATGATTACATAGATCTAGATATATGAACTTAGCTAGGAATTTTTCATAATGGATTAGTGATTGTATGTAATCAGACAGTGAATATCATAGTCATCATTCGAACATTCCGCCTGAGAACTGGTCACTGCAGATTACTTGGACATCTCTGTCGCCTCAAGATATCCCACACGAATGAATGCCCTTGTGGAACTGATATCCAGACTCCAAAACACATTCTCCAGAACTGTCCAACCCATGATAAATCGCGACGTGCGACCTGGCCAAAAGGTGATGAGCTCCAGCAGAAGCTATGGGGCTGCCGCGCCGACCTGGAAAAGACTGTGGACTTCTTCCTGGCGACAGGCCTGCAGATTTAGCATGACTACAGACCGAACGCAGAAGAAGAAGAAGAAGAATCATTCGAACATAAATCTAAAATTATAGTAGATATGAACATAAAATAAAATCGGGGAAAAAACTGACTACTCATTCTGATAGATACTGACTGCATCTTACGCTTATTAATAAATGAAGGATCCTTTACTGGCAGAAAAGAAAACTCAACTTCATCAATGGCAACATGTAAATTTTCATATCGCAACGTTTTGCTTTTCTAACTGAAATTAATAAAGACTATAAATTTTGCTTAACCTTTTTCATCATTCTCATCTGGTCATATTAACGAGAAAACACCATAACTGTGTATTGATCTAAATAAAAGAAGAATCTCGTCGTGACTTTGCTGTTTGCACATTATGATTTTTGCCTTTTGTGCAGAATTTTAGACCTTTCATGTTCGCAGTTTTCATGTGTCCCAACTTGAAAATTTTACGATATTTGAATGATGTACTTTATGACTTAAGAGAAACTTACTGCGTAGCAAATATAGAAAATGATTAGAAGATGAAAATAACTGACACCAATTGCAATACACCTTCAAATAAAAGAGGTGATTTACATTTCTTTGTGAATTGAGCCACCATACGCCACTTACAGATCAAGGCCTTGGGTGAAGCAACTAGCTATCCATTGCACAGGCAAGTTGTCTGTGCCATTCTCCAGCCCCAGAGACATTTAAAAGTACTGCCTGCATGCTTTAATGTCTTTGCTTATTTTATACTTTGATTTCTATGTTGTTGTCTGTGGATTTCATTTGTAGCTGCTGATCTTCATAGCTATCAAGACACATTGTGGGCAGGTGTCATGGTCGTGTGCTCCATGTGGAGCTTAACCTGGTTGGTAACATTTGTTTATGATATGTGAGTAGTAGATCACTGAAGTAGTTTTCAGATGTTTATTACATGAGCTGTTTGGTTCTGCATATGAACATGTGTATATACTGAAGCACATTAAAAACGCACCACTATTATATATACTGATGCAGAGAAGCTGGGAAAAAAAAGTGTGGGAATGGATTTTCCCCATGTTTGTCATGAGGTAGAGAGCGAATGGCTGCTGGAATGGAAAGTGCATGATTCAACCCACGGGTTTATGTACAGACTACATGAAAACAATGAAAGTTACACGTGCAACATGATTCCCGACAGCTATGACCCTGAAAATGTGTATGCGTTGTGGCAGTATACTCGGTATAAAAAGGCCGTTGAGTCAAAACACCCAGTACATGTGCTTGAAATGCCATGACTGTCTGAAAACGACCGCCAATGAGCCATTGGTATGTTGGAGACCGGAATGAGCTCGCGGGCCATTGCCAGAAGGATGAATTGCCACCACAGCACTATTGTACGTCTCAATGAACGTTACGGAACCACTGGCAGTGCCCGGGATAGACTTCGGAGTGGCCAACCACGAGTTACTACCACTGCGCAAGATCGTCATATTGTGCTGAGTCACCTTAGGAATCGTTCTCTCCCGGCAAGTCAAACAGCAAGAGCAATAGTGGGTAGACATGGGCAAGTCTCTCGAATGACAGTCATACGACGACTCAGAGATACAGGCCTTACTGCAAGACGACCTTATGTTGGGCCAAACTTGACTCACAGACATCATCAGCAGCGCCTGCAATGGGCAGAGCAACATGTCAGATGGACTAGACTGCAGTGGAATGCTGTCCTATTCACAGACGAGAGCAGATTCAACATATTCTTTGCTGATGGACGTATGCGGATTTGGCGACGGTGTGGAGAGCGCTTTGCAGATTGCTGTGTTCGTCAGCACAACCGATTTGGAGGTGGCAGTATTCACATTTGGGGAGGATTCAGTTTTCCGTGGAAATGTTAATGCTGTGACATATCGCGATGAGGTTCTGGATGCATTGGTTGCTCCTGCGTTCACAAATTATCCAGACTTGCAGCTTCTCCAGCAGGATAACGCACGTGCGCACGCCGCATGCATTACGCAGCAATATCTACAGCAGCAGAACATTGTGACGATTGATTGGCCTGCCCTATCACCAGACATGTCCCCTATAGAACATCTGTGGGACGAGCTTGGACGCAGAGTCTGCAGGCAAGGTTCTCCAGCTAATCTGCAACAGCTCGAAGCTGCTCTTACACGTGAATGGGACTTGATTCCTCGGAATTTCTTTCAGAGACTTGTGTGTTCCATGCGGAGCCGCTGCCAAGCTTGTTTGCAAGCACACGGTGGACATACCAGATACTGAGGATAGTGTGAATGAATTTTTTTATTGGTTGCATTTTTGTTTTCTCCCTTGCCTGCACAGAAAGCAATGAATTTCATAACAATCAAATGTACAAATTAATGACCAGCATGGATTCATAAGAAAATGGATAAAGATTCCAAATATGTAAACTTGTAAACACTTATATTTACATTTCACACTCTGTTCCTGGATTATACAGGTGGTGCGTTTTTAATGTGCTTCAGTATAGTTTGAGAATAGTTTTTCTCCATGTGTCTCAATGACAAATATTTGGTTATGTGAGAAAAGAAGAATAGCCGTTTGCTTAGAATAATGCTGGGTTTTGACGTGTTAAAGGGCAGTCACTAATCAGTGGACAGTTGCAGAGAGAGGTCAGAAGATTGTGCTTAGCCAAGTTTGTTGTCTCAGCTTGTACTGTGGTGGTTTTGTGGCTTGGGAGATTTCTCAGATGGAAGGCTTTATCTGTCAAGGGGTTGTAGTTGTAGGGTGGAAAGTGAATGATGTTACATACTAAAAACAGGGAAAGTTCCTCTGAGGCACATCACATGTGCCATATTAATTTTTTGTGGTGATTTTGACTGTGCAAGAGTTCTGGGCATCAGTTGTTCTGGTAGATTGTGACAGAGACTGCTTAGTATCTTCTGCCATTCATATGTTAATGAGCTAACAGTATATTAGCTGAAATTGAGTATCTCTCGTTGTGGTTCAGATGTGTAATCTATTGATTGCTGTGTTCAGCAACTTCAGAGATTGAACCCCCACGTTGTTATCTTTTACGCCTATAGTGTTTACTGTGCAAGCTGTCCCTAGGCTTTAAATTTGGTGATATTAGTATTGTGAACTATCTTTCTCTCTCTCTCCCCTTCCCTTTCTCTTTTCATTACACCAGCTGTTATTAAGAACTTTTGTGTATGTCTTTAGGTGTTTTTCATTATCATTTATTAGTCACTGATCATTTGTGCATGTTATGAGAAGAGAAAAGGTGGAATATATCGTAACAATAGGTAAAAAGGTAAAGGATCCCGTTACACGCCCATTGAGGCATATTGGGAATATGGTGTTTGGCCCATATTTTCTTGACCATCGGCAAACTAGGGGTGACGTGGTCAACATCACGCCGGCCGCCTTAACCTTCCCAGAGTTGCTCTGGTACCCAGTTGGGGCTGGGTTGACCCAGGAGCCGTTTGCGGCCTAAAAAAAAATCCCACCTCATCTGGGGATTGAACCATAGACCACTGAGCTAGGAAGCCAGTGCACTAACCACTATGCTACCGCGGCTCCCAACAATAGGTAAGATTGAAGGAAAAAGAGATAGGGGAAGACAAAGAGAGGAAATTTCTGGATAGTTTAACATCATGGCGTGGAAAGAAGTCAACAACGGAATTGATAAATTGTACTGGAGACAGGAAGTTGTGGAGAGGCATTATCTCCTACACCACTAGGCCTAGTACTTAAAGAAGAAGAAGATAATTTGTAAATGGTGGTTTATTTTCTCTGGGTCCATGCTTGCTTTGTACGTGATTTTTATTCTTATGTATGATGAAATAACATGGACTGCCATGTTGAAACTGTTATTTTACTTTTTCCCACAGCTCTCCCATTATCTATTGGCAGCATGGTGGGTGCACATATGCTAGTCAGAAGTGGTATGTATATTGTTGTTATCATTATTCATGTTATTTCTAATCAGGGAAGATGACACATTTGTGCCAAGTTTCAAGTATTATTTTTAGAAATGTGTCTAATCTAATTTCAAGACATCGTTCCTATGTTTATCTCGTGAGTGAAGATAGTTATATCTGTTTTCGTGGGTAGCTAGTCTCACGTCGAACCCTCCTTAGTCACTATTTATGACATGCTTAAGTTACATGGTTTCTGTATTTTGCTCCCTTGATGGGCCATAGTAAAACAGGTGTCCTGGTGATAGATGGGACACGCTTTGAGCAATATAAGGCAGTCTATTATCTGGAGTCCACTGAGTAAGAAAGGTAGAGGAAGATAAAAAAATAGTAGAAAAGAGAGCTGGAGACAGACATAAAAAAGGAATGAGGAAGACGATGGAAAGTCCTTGAGCTGGTGGCATGGGACAGGAGGACTTGGCGGGAGTTTATTAAGGACTATGCTCCTTGTGGAGCTGAAGTGTAATGAATGAATTTATCACCTCATCATGTAACACAAATTGCTGCGGAAACAACTACTGCAAGAGCACATGATGTGCTCTGGTGCAGACTTTGAACAAGGGGATTAACTGCAATGGTGGCTCCATGCTTCTTAAGGACGTAAAAGGAATTTTAGTGATGTTGGTGACTGTGTTTGTCATCTTGATAATGGAGACTTATCATTTGTGTTATATTGTGAGTAACATATAACAGTTCTAGTTTTCTGAATGTATGTATATCTTGAGGCATCTTTTTTTCTTTTTTTTTTTCTCTTCTGATTTAAATAATCTTTTTTTTTTCAGTGCCAACATAGATTTGAAAGTAACAATAGATGGACACACAAAGAAAGATTTTTCTTATGTATGCAGGATAGAGATGTTTAAGTAAATTATATAGCTTATCTTTTTTTCAACTTTTTTGTTGTTGTAGCCTACCTTCTCTCATTCCATGTGTAATCAAACTTGTGTTTCCTGTCTTTCTGACGACACTGGATCATGCAGACAGAACAGTTTGTTCCAGGCTGGTCTGTTTTAAACTTATTTCAATAATTCTTTTATTCGTAATTTTTCTCCATTGAGCAGTTCTTTAGAAAAGAAGATGGTATTTATTGTAATGCAATATTTAATTTCTGACAGTTTAAAGAATTGACACTTTGTATGCATAATTAGGTAGGTATTAATGATCTAAAAGTGCACTTCCAACCAATATAAGAAGCATTTTTGTTTAGAATTTGTAGTTTATCCTAGTTTTAAAGTGAACTGAATATTTTAATTTCACTTTCCATTAACTTCAGTTATATAACCTTAACAGGACGCTGGGCTGCCCATCCAAAATTAGGATCACTTCCAAGAGTTCTATGTGAGTGAAGTAGCAATTATGGTAATTATTCATTTTAGCAGACTTTGAATCAAAGCTAATGTCTTCTTCCTCATACCTACTTTTTGATGATCTGGAATGCTAAAAGCAGAATAGTGGTTTCCTTCTTACCAGATATCCAACCTTTTCAATCGTTATAGATCTGTGTGTGCCAGACAAGACTGTTCAAACTTGTTAATTTTATTTCTTTTTTGTATTGTTGGCTGCAGTGCATTTCACAAAAGCTGTGATTTTTCAGTTTCTTTGTTTTCCTGTGTTTCTGTTTCACAGTTGGTTCCCACAGCACACTGGGGGTATGAAGTTTGTATTAATTATTTGCCTTTTGGCTTTAATTGAGACAAGAGGATATTTCAGAAGTGATGTTAGCTGATAATTAATAGCATTACCTATATGTAAAGGTATCTTTATCAAATCTTAGTAATCTTTCTTGTTCAGTAATAATGCGGCCAAGTATTTTAACTTAGTAACCTGTATTATTTCTGTATACTTAGTATTGATCTATAGATGTCCATGTGTCTACTGATTTACATGGCTTCTGTTTTATTTTTTTTTTTTTAATGATTTTTTACACAGCTGTTGTTAGATTTGTTTCGTTTCTATAATTAATCTTTAATGACTTTGATCCACTGTCACTGAGTGTCAATTCTTGGTGACATTAATCTTTAATAGTGTGTGTTAAGCACTGCGTCGCCTTAGTACTGCTTTATTCCATCTCCATCTCATGAAGTGGATTTAAGTATAGAGTTATGTCTGAGTGTATAGACAAGACCCTAGTATGAGAAAGACTGAGAAGATAGATTTGTATGAGAATGACAGTGAATGTGGAAAGATGAGACTTACAGCTTCGAGGGTGAGAACCTAGATTGACTCTCCCTCGCCACTCGTGACTTTGTTAAGAGCTAAAGACTCACCACCTCTGACTACTAAAAAGGAGATAAGGTCTCACTGAAAGTCTACAGACACACTATACAGACAATTAGGTATACGTACAGTATAGTTATATATAGAGAAACTGATCCAGTATGAAGTTTATAGTTTATTTACACAATAAAATTAATTACATATCAAAATAAATAATGTGCATGGTCGCACACCTGAAAAGAACAATTAAAATGATTTGTAATCAACCCCAACCCTTCACCCACGATTTCAACCTGTATGGGGAAAAGAATTAAAGATTAAACAAAACCACACTGAACTTGGGGGGGTCTCGGATTTCGAGCCACCACTCCAAACTAGCTATTATTAAGTATTAATAAAATCTAACACCACTGTCCAGCTGTAGACCTAACTAACTGTCTACAAAACAAAACCTAGGCATGAACTTTCTGAAGTCCTACACTGCACATCATGAACACTGATCCACCAACTGACTTCTTCATTGCAACCTCAGAAGCTGTCCTCTGCTCTGACTATCTAACTCTTTATAACTTCTGTCTTTCCTCTCTAAAGCATTCAGAAGGAATGTTAACCCTATCTCCCTCCACGAATATTGCTGTTGATGACTTGGGCTTTTAGGCTCTGTTACTTGACTCGGAATGTGACTGCTTCACTGCTGATGACAATCTATTACTTGCCCCGTTATCCTCTCCGGGTTTGGGACAAACGACTTTATTATGGTCGTGAATATAAAAAAAAACACAAACACCAGGCAACGCGCCTATATGGGTTGTGATAAAGAGCTCAGAGCTCTGGAGTTTAAGGACAACCCCATTCCCGCTGAAGAATGGCTTCACTGCAAGAGAACTGTTTAGTTCCCGCTGAAGATTATTGCTTCACTGCATGAGAACTGTTTCCTTCTCCTGGTGCAGACGTACTTGGCGCCGGTAACTACCGCGTCACTAATTTTCTTCACCACTGGCGAAGTCTCGAACCTTCTACTCCTGAGAAGGTCAAGTATCTTTGCAAGTTGTACGGCCGGTACAACCCTCCCTGTGTGCCGTGAAAAATTGCTGTGAAACAAATAATAACAACATATGTACACCACATCAAAATTTACTCATCTCTAACACCTAACTCCCTTAAATCCTCAACTCCCCTCTTCCCCTTAAATCAGTACATCTCCCGTCTTTCCCCTCCTCACTATGCACAGTGGTAAACAATTATTTCTGCCCCGAAGGTCAGTCTACCATACAATTTCCTCTCTACTCTCTACCCCGCTTCAACGTAACTATCTGTCTGGTAAGTAAACAAACCCCCGACACAGGCTGACCTAATCTATTACGTGCCGGCTGGCCCATCAGCCATCACAACATTGGCTGGTATGAAGCGAAACATTCCTCACTAAAATTCCTAGGCCTATTTTATATTACAAACTGACCCCAGGTGAGTCATCGATTAACACAAAAATAAACTAAACCCCTCTTGGAATAATTTAATCCCAGCTCCGTGAAATTAATTACACCCCTCACGACTACACAACCAAAATAGCCCGCTAGCAAATACCCGACTAATTAAAATTACACGAATACACTCACTTATATATATGCTGTAAGGTATCATAAATCAAAGATGAGGAAATATTAATTCCCATCAAACTAATAATAATTACACAATCAATTAACGTACCCAATTACGCTAACGTATTACACCGCAAAGAATCAAATCAACTTGTGATTTTTACACAACACTCTACATACTACAGAGCGCCCGTGTATCTAAGAGCTAAACCTCATACAGTTAATATCTCAAAAGCCTCTACACCAACCAAAGATAGTACTAGCTTATCATAGAAAAAATTATATGCACACTTACGGTTTTATTATTTCTCTAAGATAGCAATTGATGGCACTTACGTTAAATTGAATTAAATTTAACCACCCCGAAGAACTTTTTACTAGATCGGGCTAAGATTCTAATAAGAAACGAATTATCTACACTGCTAACTAAATTATGGACATACCCAATTCGAATATCTCACTTAGAGCAGACGAATATGTATAATGTATACAGGCGAAGATTCACGGCAGGCAATTTTTCATCAGAGAGACCGCGACTAGATTTACTCTGTTATTTATTCAAGAAAACCCACGCTAGAACCCAAGCCATACGTCATCGCGTCGCGTCCCTCTGGAACCAATAATCTTGCCGGAATTTAATAAACTTGACCCCGGCCAATCATATCGAAAGATAATACCTGACTCATGTTTATACTGATCGCGCGCATCTTTTCTTGCATCATGTTAAATAACGTTACCTGTTGGCGTGAGCAAAATTAACTTTGATTCGTTGAAGCGCCCGTTTTTACGGACCTGGGTAGAGGTTCAGCACCCACCCATCGATTTACCGGGTAGGGGTTATTTAACCTCAGAAAATTTTCACCCCGCCTAATAATACTCACGCGCTACTACAATAAGAATGACCGTGATTATTTTAACAAAGAAAAGCCTATGTGATCGCAATTAATTTAGAGAAAGGAAGACTGGTGCAAATCTTAAAATTAAACCCTACAGTCATCCCTCATGAAAAAAACGCAAATAATTACCAAGAAAAGAAAACTAAACTCAATTATTGACAGGACATAATTACAGGGAGAAAAAGAATGGGGCCTGTGGAAAATAAAATCACAGTAACTCTTCTCACTCCACTTTAGCTTGTTTTGAGAAAAACGCATTTAAAGTTTTTGGGTTACTAGTTGAAAAGAAGGATATATCACATTAAAATGAAATTTTTCATGATGATCCAAACTGTTCACTGTAAGATAC
This sequence comes from Oreohelix idahoensis, assembly GCA_024509875.1. Lineage (NCBI taxonomy): Eukaryota > Metazoa > Mollusca > Gastropoda > Stylommatophora > Oreohelicidae > Oreohelix > Oreohelix idahoensis. The sequence continues at coordinate 175,215 of JAMPIV010000925.1, forward strand.
TGTGTAGGCTGATAGATTAAACTATTTTATATCCAAAATATGACCTCAGGTCAATTTTGGTCAAAAGTAGAGATAGAATAAAGCAGTACTGATGCGACGATTGGTCATCTATGAAGAGTAATCCGTGCTAACTTTTACATATTAAATAAAAGTTTTGATAGGGCACACCCTTGTCTTATGCCACTTAATACTTTGAATTAATCTATCATTCTTACTATTGTTACAACTGCACTGGAATTGTTTTATGCAATGCTTTGATGCTTTCCATTATGTGTCCATATATCCTATAATTATCCAACAGCTTACATAACATCTCTGTTAATGCAATTGAATCAGGGCCAGATTATCCATTAGGCTAAGTAGGCTGAAGCCTAGGTGGTGGGAGCTGTTGCATGCCCATGCATAAGTTAAAAAAAAATTTTTTCAGTGCCTAGATATATGTACAAAAAGAACATGTTTGAACTTTGCAGTCGCATTCATAACATTCTAAACATACCAGTCTACTAGTATATACCATCACCATGCCAAGAGGTGTGAAAAAAAAAAATTTAAATTATTGCCTATTAGGTGAAGGGAGGACCAAACACCAAGAAAAGCCTACAGGTCCTTCTTAGCTTAATCTGGCTCTGAGTAGAATGCCTCTGCCTACAAAAAAATGCATTGAGTTCTTTCTGATATTCTGTTGGATCTTCACCGAGTTGTCTCATTGTAAATATGAGATCTGCATCTGTGCACACATGCTTTATTTTCTGTAGGCAATCGACTTATTGTTTAGTATAGCTTCACTAGAGTTATTAAAACTAATACACCCTCTGGCATGTTGTCTTTGATCCATAACCGCCAACCGTCAAAGCAGCCAGTGGCCATCACGCTTGGTGGCGTCCTGTAGGACAGCAACAAATTGATTCCACCTTGCTCGGTCGGCGGCCATTCTTCGTACAGTGCCCCAACTCTGGTTCATTCTTTGCATCTCGGCTTCCACAGTTCTCCGCCAAGTTGTTTTTGGTTGGCCTCTCTTTCGCTTTCCCTCAGGGGTCCATAGCATAGCTGTTCTTGTGATGGTATCAGGGTCCCTTCTGAGGACGTGGCCAACCCAACTCCAGCGTCTGCCAGCTATGATGGTGTGCATGTCCTCCTGGTTACTCCGAATAAGTAGTTCTTGGTTGCTGATGGTGTTTGGCCAAAAGATTCGGAGAATTTTCCTTAGGCAGATTGTGTGGAAGGAGGACAGTTTCTACATTTCCTTCTCTGTTACTCTCCAACATTCCGCACCATAGAGAAGCACAGAAAGTACACAGCTCTCATACAGTCTTAATTTGGTGTTTGTGCTGTACTGGGAAGACTTCCAAATTTTGTTGAGAATAGCAAAGGCTGTTCTCGCTTTATTCATTCTGTTGTTAATGTCCTTGCTTGTTCCGCTGTCAGGTGTTACTATGCATCCTAGGTAAGTAAATGTGTCTCTGTTCTAACTTCTGGTTCCTTACTGTTATTGGCTCAGGATTGGCACAGTGGTTAGAGCGATGGCCTCTAGCGGCAAAGGTGCCGGGATCGAAACACTTTCGCATTACGCTCCAGTTTACCCCAACTGCTGAGTACCTGACTCTGTTCTTGAGTTAGATAAAGCAGCGGCAGAGAGGAAGAGAAGAGATCATGACACTAAATGTGAAATGCCCATGGTAAACTTCCGGTGTTATGTATAGAGGTTCGCACTAATGACCTGTCATTGAAACATCCTTTTTTGGGGATGCGTAGATGGCAGGGAGGACAGTGTGATTCGCTTGCATAGCTAGGCGGTGTTGTTGCACGGAAGGTCCAGGGTTCAAATCCTGGGTAAGCCACTCATGTCTGTTGTTTTTCTGTTGTCTAGTGTTCTATTTCTTTATTTCCTACGAGTGCCTTATAACATATCTTTATATTTGTTTCATATTAATTTACTGTTTACAGGCCTCGTGGTTTCCCTTCCTTATGTGTTATAAATGTTTATACAATACCAAACCTACCCTCTGTCCTGTTCTTACTGTTCTAAGTCTACTATCATACTGGACACTGTATTAAGGTCTTTGTCTTGTTGGACTGACCAATACTGATATATAGGGGAACAACAGAAGTGATTGCGTCATTAATAGGCTGAACTGCCCATGGTAATCTTCCGGTGTTATGTATAGAGGTTCGCACTAATGACCTGTCATTGAAACATCCTTTTTTGGGGATGCGTAGATGGCAGGGAGGACAGTGTGATTCACTTGCATAGCTAGGCGGTGTTGTCGCACGGAAGGTCCAGGGTTCAAATCCTGGGTAAGCCACTCATGTCTGTTGTTTTTCTGTTGTCTAGTGTTCTACTTCTTTATTTCCTACGAGTGCCTTATAACATACCTTTATATTTGTTTCATATTAATTTACTGCCATTCTGAGCACTGCTCTATAATGTTCCTGAGGATGATTATATGATCTGCACATCTTCTGTTCTTTCTAAAGCCCGCTTGTTCTTTCCTCAGTTTATGGTCAAACTGATTTTGAAATTCTCTGGATGATTATCCTGCCTAGTATTTTGCTGGGAACTGAGAGGAGAGTAATTCCTCTCCAGTTGTTGCAGTCTGCAAGGTCGCCCTTCTTGGGCAATTTGACAATTATTCCAGTACTCCACTCTGTTGGTGTTGTCTCAGTTTCCCAGACTTGTGCAAATAGTGGTTCTAATAGTTCTGCTGCTAGTTCAGGGTCTGCCTTGAATAACTCAGCATTTAGATTGTCGTGACCAGGCGCTTTTCCATTTTTTAACCCTTTGATAGCTGTGATGATTTCTACTTTCTGTGGGATGTCTGTATTTACGTCTAAGTCACTTTCAGCCTCAGGAACATTCAGCTGAGTCTCTGGTGGTTCCTTATTCAGTGTTTCTCTGAAGTGCTCTGCCCATCTTGTTTCCTGCCCCTGTGCTGTGGTGATGAGAAATTACCTTGCTTGTCTCTTACTGACGTTATGTTGTTTGCACCTCGTTTTCCACTGATAGTTTTAATTATTTTATAAACTGTGCTTTGTTCATTTCTCAGTGCTGCCTCTTCTGCCTGTCTTGCAAGGTCATCTAGAAATGTCCTTTTGTTAGCACGGGTTTGACGTTTTACTTCCTTGTCCAGCTGACTGTACTGTTCACTATATATTGCCTTTAACCTGGGAGACTTAGCTTCTGTTGTCTTTCTTTTCATTTCCTTTCTCTTCGCTATGGTGTTTAGCGTTTCTGGTGTTATCCAGTCTTGGCTATTTCTTTCCTGGAATCCCAAGCATGACTTGCTGCTTTCCTTGTATATTGTTGAGATGGTGTTGAATTTCTGGTCAACATCATCGCTCTCTGTTCTTTCCTGGCTTTTGGTAATCTGATATCGTCTCTTTACATCGACCACAAACGCTTTTCTGATGAGGGGGTCCTGAAGTTTCGTGATGTTATATCTTTTCTGTTTGACTGCAACTGGTCGAGCAGCTCTGAGTTTCACCTTCAGTTTTGCTACTACTAGGTGATGATCACTTCCCACATCTGCGCCTCTTCTTACTTTCACGTCTTGTAGTGCATGTCTCCATCTGCCATTGATCATTATGTGATCTATCTGGTTTCTGTCTCATCCGTTTGGTGATTCCCATGTTAACTTGTGCACTACTTTGTGTGGAAAAAGTGTTCCTCCAATGACCAGGTTGTTAATACTGCAGAAGTTTAATTTTTGTCCCCATTCTCATTTACTGTTCCACTGTCGCATTTCCCCATTACTCTTTCGTTATAATTATTGTATGTTCCAACTTTCGCATTTAGGTCTCCCATTACTATAATAAGATCGTAGCTGGGTGCAGTTTCTATTTCCTTTTGTACCTGTTGATAGAACTCGTCCTTGATCTCTTCATCGCTGTCGTTTGTTGGTACATAGCATTGTATAATTGTGGTGTTGGTGAATCTCCCTCTCAGTCTTGCTCTTATCAGTCTGTTGTTGATGGGTTTCCATTCCTTTCTTCAGGATAATGGCTACACCTTCGTTGTGCTGACCATCCTCTCTACCAGAATAAAGTACTGTTTTCCCTGTAGCTGTTTTTGGGGCTTCATCATGTAAAATAAATTGCCACAGAAACATGACTGTTCCAGTGGTGTTTGTCTTGTTCTTTCTGTCAGTTTCACACTGGTGATCCGATCATACCATTTTGACATCCCCCCCCCTCCCCGCATACCCAACTGCTGTGACCTCTTATCAAGTATTCTCATTTTATATTGCTTCTGATTTCATTTATTGGATAGAAGAGCAAGATCGTTGACAAAAGTTCACTGAATTCCATTTCTGTTAGTTGATGTTGTTTTAATCCAATCATAAGATAGTAAGAAGAAAAATGGTGACAAGAGATAACCCTACTGCACTCCAGTTTGTAACTCAAAGGATTATGCATGTTGCATTTCATGAAGAATTTGGCTTTTTATGCCATCATAAGTTTTCTTTATTAGGTTAGTGAACTTACGGGCAACCCCATAATGTTCCTTCATCAAATTCCAAAGTGATTCGGTGTCTAAACTGTTGAAGGCCTTTTCATAGTCCACAAATCCAATGTAAATTGATGAGTTTAATTCCAAATTCTGTTGTCTATTTTACGCTGTGTGAGTGTCTAGTCAGAAAGTATACAGTGGGGTACTAGAAGATGAGACGAGTCTGTTATTTCACAGCTGGCATTTGCCAATGATGTTGCTTTGATCACTAAATCAGAGGCACATCTTCAGTCCAACATGCAAGTCTGAAAGGAAGAGCTGGAGAAGAAAGGGATAGTCATCAGCAGCTCCACAATAAAAACCATGGTGATGTCACGAGAGGAAAAAAGGCATCCAGTTATGCAGGGAGAACAGGTCCTGGAGCAGGTCAGCCACTTTAAATACCTTTGAGCTGTCATAGACTGGAAGGGAGGCATGAAAGAAGAGTTGGCTGCCTGAAGAGCAGCAGCTGGGAGACTTTTTTAGGCCATAAATTGAATCGCTTCATCCAGGGCAATGATCTGTAATTTATATAATACCTCTGTAGATGTGTCAGTGTCTGTTTTGATGGTCTCAACTGGAATGTGCTCTGGGCCCACAGCTTTTTCATCTCTAAGAAATGGTATGGCTTTCTTTATATCTTCCTTCTTTCCTGATTCAACAGTGTTCCATGATTTAGCTTGATTCTCTGTTCTTTGACTTAGTAGAGCATTTGTGAGTAAAATTGTTACATAAGTAGCTAATAAATAAGAATTTCTCAAGATGTTACTTTGGCCTAATTTGAGTATTACTGTCAATAAACTGAAAGACAGCAAGAGGAACCTCTTTTTATTTTTAAGTAATTTATTAGCCTGGAAATATGCGCAACTTTATTACTGGTTCTGTATTGCTTGTTTCAGTTATTGGTGGTGTTGGTTACTTTATAGGCAAGATTTCATATCTGCCTGTGTGTCAGCAGAAAATTCTGGAAAAAATACCCAATTCCAATCTTGCAGCTGCAATTAGGAAGGCTAAAGGAATACCTGAGTCAGATGCTTCGTAAGTCAGTTTAAAACCATTTTTTATCACTCTTTTGCACCTTAAGGAGATGCACAGCAGTGACAATCTGGTTTTAGGTACAAAATATCGATTTTTTACTTTTGAGCTTATTTTATTAAATAATCTTCGAGGAATCGATTGAGCAAGGTTTTATGACATAAAAAATGCATTTGATGTGTCAAAAAGCATATTTTCGCACTACCCCCAAGCTATGATTTGCAAATTTGTGCCGAAAATGCACGATTTCTCTCTCAATAATACCTTAGTTACACTGAGTGCATCGTGAAGTATTTGGTATCGCTGAAAAGGGGATTTTTTTATCTTCTGGATTATAGCAAATTCGAAACCTTTATTTTACATAGCTCTCATTGATTTGGCATTCAAAATTGTCCATCGTTTTACGCTAACTTCCTTATCAGGAGAGGTCACACAGTGACCCCATTCTCTCAGTCAAGGCCCATTCATGAGGCATTTTTGTTTATCTTTCTGATTGGTCGTAACAACGCTCAGCTTTCACTGCGCAAATCCGGAACATAACGACAGGTACTTCCGACCGTAAATAAAAAATTTTGTTTCATTGAAAGTGGTACATAATACGACGTGTTTCTCTTGATTACAGTCTAAATCTCATTAAAATGTGTTCTATTACTTCAAAATGGGAAGAATAGGTAAGAAAGCAAAGCAACTTTCTGCTATTAGAGCACGTCGAAAGTGTATAATTTCCAGCAATGTTACGACCGAATCAGCGGTGAATGAAAACCAACCTGATGTAGGCTAATCATCAACGTATGTCTGCATACTAGTATCCAATAGGCCTATAGTTCAAATCGCTGATCCAATAGTGCCTTTCATTGCTGGCCCAAGTCGATCTGGTATAAAAATGAACTTGAGCACGAACAAGAATGGTGCTTCTCATAACACTGTCTGTGCTAAACCTACGTACAGAAATATGCAGAACAAATTTTTGATCATTTGGATACCATGCACAACTCTACAGTATTTCAACGTGCCGTCAGCATCGTCCGAGCTGAACATGCTAAGAGTCAGCATCATACCATTAATAAAAAAGAAGTCATTGACATCGCTGTCAGCTTTGATGCAACATGGCTAACTAGAGGTCATAAGTCACTGATAGGCGTTGGCAGTGTTATCGACATCTTGACTAGCATGGTCATCGATATGCACGTTATGTCTTCCTTCTGTTACACCTGCGAGAATACTGGTCAGTGCCAACTGAAAAATCAGCTTGACAAATTTGAACAGTGGAAAGCAGAGCACCAACTAATGACAAAGAAGAGTCTGTGAAAGAAGCATTTTATACTAAACTACAGGAAATTATGGATAAAGTAAAAAGAAGAGACATCACAATTTTGATGGGTGACATGAATGCAAAGATAGGTACAGTCAATACCGGATTTGAAGAAGTCATGGGAAAACATGGGCTAGGAGTAATGAATGAAAATGGAGAACTATTCGCAAACTTCTGTGCTTCAAATCAACTGGCTATAGGAGGAAGCATGTTTCCACATAAGAGAATACACAAGGCAACATGGATATCACCAGACCATAGAACAGAAAATCAGATCGATCATATATGCATAAAGAAGAAGTTTAGATCATCATTGCAGGATGTAAAGGTATATAGAGGAGCAGATGTGGCATCAGATCACCATCTTCTGATAGCCAAAGTAAAAATGAAACTCAAGAGATATGCAACAATGCAAAATTATAGACAACAGTTTAATGTAGGACAGCTAAGAAATCAAGAAACAAGAGACAAATTTGCGGTCACAGTATCCAACAAATTCCAAGTGCTCCAACAGTTGGAAGATGTAGAGAATACAGAAGACTATTGGCAGCAGGTCAAAACGGTATGGAAGGAGACATGTGAAGAAATACTGGGGAAAAGGGAAAGACAACAAAAAGCATGGATAACAACAGAAACCATCAATAAAGATAGAAAAAAGATAGCAAAAAACAAGCAAAACCAAAGTTCATAAAGAAAGCCATAAAGCTTCTAAGAGATGGAAAAGCGTCTGGACCTGATGGCATTCCAGCAGAGGCCAGCAAAGCAGATATCGACACGGCTACAGAGATGTTATATAAATTACTTGGTAAAGTCTGGGAAAAAGAAGGGATACCAGCAGAATGGAAGGAAGGATATCTGGTTAAGTTGCCTAAGAAGGGAAATCTACAAGAGTGCACAAATTATAGAGGAATAATGTTACTATCAGTGCCAGGAAAGGTATTGAACAGGATTATCCTTGAGAGATTAAAGGAGTCCATAGACAAGAAATTGAGAGATGAACAAGCAGGTTTTCGACAAAACAGATCATGTACAGACCAGATAGCCACTTTGAGAATAATAGTTGAACAAAGTCTGGAATGGAATTCACCACTATACATCGGATTTGTGGACTACGAAAAAGCATTTGACAGTGTGGACAGAGAATCACTTTGGAAATTGATGAGGCATTATGGAGTTCCCCTGAAGATCATTAATTTAATAAAGAAAACCTATGAAGACATGACGTGCAGAGTTCTTCATGAAGGACAGCTTACAGAACCATTTGGGATAAGAACAGGAGTGCGACAGGGATGCCTCTTGTCTCCATTTCTTTTCTTGCTGGCAATAGATTGGGTTATGAGATCATCGACAACACACAACAGAAATGGAATCCAGTGGACTCTGACTAAGCAGTTGGATGATCTGGATTTTGCTGATGATTTGGCTCTCCTGTCCCATAACCGTAATCAGATGCAGGACAAATTGAAAACACTCGATGAGAGGTCACAGCAATTGGGTCTGAAAATACACAGGGAAAAGACAAAAATAATGCGAATAAATGCAGGTAATGAAAACAGGGTTGAACTTGAAGAAACGCCAATACAAGATGTAGAATCATACACATATCTTGGCAGTAATATAGATAAAGTTGGAGGGACAGACAGCGATATCAAAATAAGAATACAAAAAGCAAGAGGAGCTTTCATTGCATTGGGAAATATATGGAGATCAAGAGAAATAGGATCCAACACGAAAATAAGAATCTTCAACTCAAATGTGAAGTCAGTCCTATTGTATGGCTCGGAGACATGGAGAACAACAAAGACAACAACCAAAAAGCTACAGACTTTCATAAATGGGTGCTTGCGTAGAATAGAGGGATTAAAATGGTATGACAAGGTTACCAATGTGGAACTGATGACAAGAACTGGACAAGTGCCAGTGGAACAAGAGATGAGAAGAAGACGATGGCGATGGATAGGACACACACTGAGGAAACCTGTTGATGGCATTACAAGGCAGTCCTTGTTCTGGAACCCCCAGGGCAAGAGAGGCAGAGGAAGACCAAGAAGTACATGGAGAAGAGAGTTGGAAACAGAGGTGAAAATGATGAGGAGAACATGGAAAAAACTTGAGATGATGGCACGTGACAGGAGGACTTGGCATGTGTTTGTTGAAGGCCTATGCTCCTTTGGGAGTGGAGGGTTATGAAAAAGCAGAGCATCAGGACTGCTGCCGTAATTATGAAGGGTTAGCCGGAATGATGGAAGTAAAAACCTGTGAGGTTTTCTGGCTTCGTTCAGTGGCAAATCACAAGCTACGCTACACTGTTTTGCTATCAGATGGCGATTCCAAGGCCTACAACAGACTCTGCGACATCAAACCGTATGGTCCAGAAGTTGACATAACCACAGAAGAGTGCGTCAACCATGTCGCAAAGCGATTAGGCACTGCACTGAAGACACTCATTACTGACTGCAGGAAACAAAATGTCACCCTTGGGGAAATGGCCATGGTTGTCTGACCCAAAATGCCTTACGAAAACTGTGTTTTTACTACACCAGGGCCATCCGCCAGCACATTACAGCCCCAGAGATGAAACAAGCCATCATGGCTTCTCTCTACCATGGGTATTCGACAAATGACAAACCCCAACATAATTTTTGTCCACCAGGCAAAAACTCCTGGTGTTTCTATCAGGCTTCCATGGCCAAAGGAGAAGCTGTCGGATCCCACGAGACCCAAGTTCATACTCCGCTAGACTACAACCTGCTCCATAAGCACTTAGCCCTTATTTATGAGCGTCTTACTGATCAGCATCTGCTCAAGCGGTGTGAGCTAGGTGCAACTCAAAATGCAAATGAAAGCCTCCACAATGTTATATGGAGTCATTGCAGCAAGCGGAAATTTGTGTCATTAAAAAAAGTCAAATTCAGTATCCTTGTGGCCATTGGAGAGTTCAACTTTGGTCCATCAGCCGGTGCAGAAATAAAAAAGCTGTATAGCCAAGCATCTGGAACAAACTCGAAACGCCTTGGGCAGGTGCGATTAAGGAAACATCTGGATAACAGCCAGAAATATGAGGTTGACAAACTTGTAAAAAGAAGAAAAATTAGGCAAGAGGCAAGACAAAGGCGAGAGGAGGAGCTGCAGGAAGCTGAAGGAGGTGCAGCATACAGTGCTGGAGAATTTTAGTGACATTTGGCCCCCCAGAATGGAGTATATTGGGCAAGACAAGGCACTTGGTGAGTAAAAAGCATTTTTCTTAAAATTAACATTTTATTAACAAAAAATTTAAAAACTAACACCCTATCTAACAGATCAGTCTCAAATTTAGCATGCATGTAGTACACCTATATATCTTTAAATGATCACATGCTTTTTTTGATATTTTGGTAATTTGCTTTGATATATTTAAAATATTTTTTTTTTAATTTTTCCATACAAAAATAGTTTTTTTTTTCTTTTAAATCATTAAAAATAGAATTTTAAACTTATAAAAAAAAAGCATGTGATCAATTGTTTTAATTGTTAGTCACAACATGTGTGTGCAATTTGATAAAGTTTGGTCGATGGGGAACATGATTTTTGCTCTTGAAAATTGGTGAAAAATCCAATATGGCGGATGTTTTTTTTTTTTGGTTACCATGGTAACCACATGTTATTTAACAAAATAAACTGTAGAATTTGGTCCATGGACATACACTGTGTCTATTCAGAACATAAAAAGTTTGAAAATGTTATTAGAACAAAAGTTAGTTTTCACTGTAGTGCATCCCCTTAAAGAGCATAAGAACATGATTGCAGTTGATCCTCTTGCAAGAAGCCTGCAAATGTAGTGCTCTTTGCAGTTCATTTGTGATTTCTGTTGCAATTTGTTTTACATAAAATCATTACTAGCCCCACGCACAACCCTCCTTAGTCAGCTTTTATACCATACATGGTATGGCCTAGTGGTCTTTTTCATAGCTCCCAATATCAGACCATATGATCCACATCATCCTCGTCATTACCTTTTGGCTGTCCAAGGAGCATAGCCTTCAACATATTAATGCCAGGTTCTCTTGTCCTGGGAAGGTTAAGGCGGCCGGCGTGATGCTGACCACATCACCCCTCGTGTGCCGATGGTCAAGAAAATATGGGCCTAACACCATATTCCCAATATGCCTTAATGGGCATGTAACGGGTCTGTTACCTTTTCTCTTGTCCTGTACCATCCGTATGACACATGGTTTACATGGGTGATGTTAAACACCTTTAATACTTTGTTGTCATGTTATAATAGCATGTTTACTGTGGAAACTCGTGTGGTATTCCGTACTGGATTCTCAACATGCTATACTACACTGGGAATCATATTGTTGGGCCACTGGCGAATGTGTTCAGTTACTGAGCATTTGTAGATTAGTGTTACATGTCTTTTATATGTTAATGTAGTGACAGGATGGTTCCTGTGGCCAAGTTCACTTCTAGGGTAGTAGACGTATCAGACACTGAAACAGGCCAACATCAAACACACTTATTTGAGCCACAACGGACGAAGTGGACGGTATACATTTTTATTAAGCCTGCAACGCTGCTCCACCTTCAATACATTTCAGGCCAATATACAAATGGCATATAATATGCAGTCGGCGATATAATGCTAGGCAGTCCGTTCATGTCTGGAACGCTGTCCTTTTCATTCTCAACATTTTAAATGTATATTCTTACTCGACAGTGAGCAACTATACTCCCTGTAAATGCAGATAACTAGATACACCTCACAGAAGATCTCGATGTATTAGTGATGGAATAACATAGGGATATACTCTGAAAGTCAGAAGCTCAAACACATGTGTCCACTCGCCATGACATACACTGATAGAAGACTAGCAGACAATCTCTTCACTTCTGCATTTTTAGTTTCACGTCTGCCAAATAAACCATATCGGCATGATGTCACTTCCTGTATTAATAAGTGACTCCGTATAAAATAAACAAACAAGGAGCCCAGTTGAGCTACCTGTTATACCGACACAATCGTTATGAATTTTAATCATAACAATTAAGACTCCTGAGAGTTAGAAAATTGCCTTTTCTGGGATGCACATGTAGATGTTTCAGGGTCTAGGTTAGCTGTCTAACCCCAGAACTGAGGCAAGAGCCTCATGATTTTCTGTCAAGTTTCAGTATTTACTTATAAGCCATTTTAAAATGATGCCAGTTAAGTCAACCAATTAATTGTTAATAATGACATAATATTGCTTCCCTTGCTGCTATATTGCTGCTATATTGAAGTTCATGAGTTACTTGTGAAACAAAATGACATTTGTTAATTTTATTAATAAGCAGAATAAAGTATTAGTATATGCTAGGAGTGGTAAGAAATAATGGTTCATATGCAAGTAGAGGTGAGAAATAATGAAACAATTAGGCAGTACTTTGAAAAATGGATTATAAATTATTTTATTTGCATATTGTCTATTGTTTGTAGTGCAGCCACTTGGGATGGAGCTTCTGGAAATGCCATTTCTTCATCCAGATTGAAAGATGATTACTCAGCTCTTGAAGGTTTGGATGACAGATTCAGGCCCTCCTTGGATAGAGATGGTATGTAATTAAATTCAGGCTCTGTCAACATGTTTTCTCAAGACACACAGGTTTTTGCTTTGTTTTTGTCTGTCAGTTTTGACTGGCTAAAGTTTCATTCGTCCTACATCCCTATTATCAACCAGTATAGTTCCCCGGAAGTCTCTGATAAGACAAAGAAAGAATAAGACTACTATTATATCATGCATGTTATACAAGGTGACTAATATGAGGTTGTGCCATGGGGCTGGCAACCTGTTCATGTAAAACATATTGCTACAGAAACTGTGGGAGCATGTAAATCCTTGGCACAGGCTTCCTGCAAGGTGACCAGCAGCTGGGGTGGCTTTATGCTCCATAAGGAGCAAAAAGGAAAATGATGATGATCCCTGTATTCATCTCAGAATAACTTTATTTGTCATACACAGTGATACCTACTCACCTTGTTGTCATACACAGTGATACCTACTCACCTTGTTGTCATACACAGTGATACCTACTCACCTTGTTGTCATACACAGTGATACCTACTCACCTTGTTGTCATACACAGTGATACCTACTCACCTTGTTATAATCATTGACTTTTTATAGTAAATGAAGTGGCTCTTAATATTCTGTTCCATTTTATCTCCTCTCACTCGTTCTCTCACTCCAGCCCTTCCTTTCACTTTTTCATTCTGGCATCATCATTCACTCTCACTTTCTACAGTTCTCTGTAAACTTGCCAGCACTAGATTGTAAATGTTTGCTGGATTTATAACTGTATACATAAATTGATATAGATAGTGGGTAAACCTGTAGAGATTATAGACCTAGCATAACTTTTTCAATCACTGGCATGGCCCTGACATGGAAAATGGAAGAAGGTAAGGCCATGGAAGACATAGGAAATGAACATGTCAGCAGAAGTGAAGAATGAAGGATATACTTGAAGTAAGGTATAGCAAATTGTGATGGTGGGAAATGAAGCATTTCGTCACACATCTGTTTACAGCAAAGAGCAGCTGGCATGGATTGATTTATCTGTCCTGAGTAATAGTTGAATAGGAAAGTGGCAGATCTGTGAAAGACCCTTATAGAAGACTCATGGACAGTCGTAGTCCTGAATTGATGAAGCTCTGTATTTGGGTACATTAAAACACGTGGATGCAAAAACTGTATTTGCTCACTGTTAAGAGGCGGCTCTTCTTTAGATCATCAAGATGGTGGAAGAGCCAGGCAGTGGCATCTACTTGGAACACCCAATGTTGGGGTGATAATTATTGATTATTATAAAATACCAGCGAGCTGAAATTCGAGCTCCATCAGTAGATAATTACAATGCATAATTGAGCCTTCGGTACAAGTTCAGGATTGCCAAGGGTATATTTAATGATGCTTGATTCCCAATGAGTTCATGTGATTTGAATAGAAATCATATTATCAACCTATTTGTTGTTGCTTGTTTTATTCGTTCTATTTATAATTCTCTGTTTATTTCATATTATTTGATTCATCCTTATTACGTACCTTGTGAACATATTTGTTATAGTTCTGACTCAATCAACAACGATTGTGTGTGAAGGACACTCCAAAAACAACCCAACGGTTAACTTCGCAAACGAATGTCATAAAATACATCAAGTCGACTGTTAAATTACTGGCAGTAATTTTCAGTATTAGGACATTCTAAGATACCATCCATCGTATTAAATGGATACAAATTTAATATCCATAGTTCACATCACACTTCATATACAGTTACAATACAATGAAGATTCTTGACTAGATTCACTACGACTCTAGACCTGAGTCCACTATTTATAACATTATTCATTTGGCTCTCTAGGCCCAAAAACATCTGCCAGGATAATAGTTATGTCTCTACATTCCATCTTAGACTAATAAGTCCTTCAGAATTATTTTATCCAATTACACATCCACTTTTGGCTGGAAACTATAATCATATTATGCTTCTGTGAGTATACATTCATTTCTCGATACACATTAGTTACAGCTTTCATAGCCTTATTCAATCTAGTCTACGACTATATATTATTATGGTGTATTTAACACACGATCCAAAAACACTTCCATCTAGCCCAAAGGCTACACTGCGAATCCTGTAACTATGTATTGTGGCGTCATATGTTCTGCGCTCTACGTTTCATTCTACCACTGAGGGGCGTTTCATGGTGAAACAATCATCCTGACTAAAATAAACCGTGCCATGACAATTCCACACCATGGAGCGACCCTCAACACTTACACATTTAGTTATGTGCATTATTCTCAAGTATATTGAAAAGTAACTACAACAGGAAGAAGCGAATACGCAACTATGAAAGTTGTAGCTAAAAATAAATTACTGAGGTATAAGCTGAATACATTTAGGCTTGTCCACCTTTATTTGTTTAAAAAATTTTTTGATTGCAGTTTTTTTTTTCCAATATTCTAGTGAAAGATCCTCAGACGCCATCTCAAGAGAAGGGCTCAATTAGCCATGAAGAACTTCGGCGTCGGAACAGACAAGAATATAGAGATCAGATATCTAAATTGCCTCCAAAGACTCCAGGCACTCCTCCTTACAAAGACAGTCCTATTGTGCCCCTGAGACCGTGGCCTGATGCAAAATCAGGAGATACCGATAGCAGTTTGGAGTCACCATCATCCCCACCATCACAAGCACCTTCTACAAGTAAGTAAAAGATTCATTAAACAAAATTACATGTCAGTTCTTGCTTATGACCAGTATGGTAGCACATGAGGCATTAACTCATTCTATTCGAGGTTGTTTTTCAGTTTTACCCACGCCTCAAAATGGGTGCATTTTTTTTCCTACAAGTGATGTTTCAAAAACAGGCAGTAGACATGCATATTTATTCAGCTGACATCCACATTATGCATCAAACGTTAGGAAATTTGCTGAAGAATATTGTGAAGTGAAGTGAGGTCTAACGTGATGTAAAAAAATGTTTGTTATGTCTTGTGAAGTGCAAACACATTACACAAAAAAAAGTGAAATTAGTACTTACACATGATTATTTCAGCTTTTCTTAATTCTTTAGAGTAAAAGCTCCAGAATATAATCATATATCCAGTTGAAATTAATCCAAGAAGATTTATAACAAGCAAATGAAATTTCTAATTTGTACGATTTTGTGTGTGAGTGTGGCAAAGTCAATTTTTGCAGAAGCATGTAGTAGATGCTTGATGTTGTTCCCACCCACTTAATTACTAGTTTTAGTGACCATAGGTCTGAAAAGCAGCTAGATGAATTATAAATTATGATCCCTCGTACATTTTTTAAAGATTGTATTACACAGTACTGATGGGCAGCAGTCATCTGTTGTGTACTATTTATCTGGTCATCATTGCTAGTAAAAGATCCAGTAGCAGAGACTGCTGTAGGGGAGTGAAGTGTTAGTGACTTCCCTTGCCTTTTTTTAGGTGGGGTGACCAGTTCTCAACTGCCTTTGCTTTTCCTGACTCAAGAACAGAGTGAGGTACCCATTTTTACAACTGGGTAGATAGGAATGTAAAATAATCTGGTTTCTTGGTCCTTTTGACTTGAGAAGCAAGAGCTCTTACCACTCATTACTAGTGAATTTCTGAAAAAATCTCTTTATGAACAGAATTGAAATAATTTATTGTATTGTTCCGTAGTTCCAGAGTCATAATTAGGGCAACATTTACTCTTTAACTATAGAATTTGACTAACAGTTGATGTACTCAATAAAGCATAAGCATAAATATTACATTTAAGAATGTGGAATTGTAATTAGCATAAATATTCACAGTTTAACACCTTAGTTATGATACATATCAATTTATTATTTGCTCTGGAGAAGTGCAGAAGCAGGGACATTTTTCTTGCAGTGTTTTTGAATGATGCAATTTCTATCACTGGCCTGATACATTTTCAAGTTTTTCCACGTCTAGCAGTTTCTGAAGCAGATTTGTTTTGCCTGATGATGTTAGCTAATAGATGGTGCATAGAAAATGGAACGGATCATTACAGTCACATTTAAATATTATAATGAAAAAACTCACCAGTCAAGATCAAACTTTAAAAAGTTAACTGAGCCACACCGTGAGAATCAAAACACAGGAGGCATGAAGACAGAACCTATTGAGAAAGTGGATACGGTTACATGCTTACCTTCAGTGGAGGACAGAAAAGACAACAGAGCCCAGCAACAAGCTCAAAATTCAGAAGTGTACCAGAAAATAAATGGCCAGGGAAGAGGTAGATTAAGATGAAAACAAAATGTTGAAAAATTTACCAATACAAAGATGAGAGAAGATCTGTAAATGCTGTAACAGTTCCCACACTTGTTCACCACCAATACAAAGATGAGAGAAGATCTGTAAATGCTGTAACAGTTCCCACACTTGTTCACCAAGAAGTTCTATGTCTGAGCTTCCCCAACATTAAAGAGAATATGGCCTGAATTGAGAAATCAGTTAACCAGACAAAGAAAGGCCCTAAAAATATACCATAAAATATATAGAGGAACACAACCCAGACAGTTGCTGGACTCTGCAATCATAAGTTGGAAATGCAGGAATCTTTCTTATACTGAGCAACAGTGCACAGGAAAAAAACTCACTAGCAACAGGGACATTTTAAGGTGACCTCAGAGCAGAAGCAGGGGAACTTAGAGGTCTAATGTCAAAAGGCGGCACTGACAGACTAGTGATGTTTTTCACATATGCACTGTCAGTAATAACAGTTTCAAGAGTCTGAGAAACAAAGACCTTAATGTCCTAAAAACAACACCCTGCAAACAGTATTGGCAATATAAAAGAGTTGATTCAGTAGATCCCAGCTCGGTGTAGTATTCCTTGGAATGAAGAGGCCAACATTCATTCATTCATAACCCTCCACTCCCAAAGGAGCATAGGCCTTCAACAAACACATGCCAAGTCCTGTCACGTGCCATCATCTCAAGTTCTTTCCACGTTCTGCTTATCATTTTCACCTCGGTTTCCAGCTCTCTTCTCCATGTGCTTCTTGGTCTACCTCTGCTTCTCTTGCCCTGGGGGTTCCAGAACAAGGACTGCCTTGTAATGCTATCAACAGGTTTCCTCAGTGTGTGTCCTATCCATCGCCATCGTCTTCCTCCCACCCCCTTGCTCCACCGGCACCTGTCTAGTTCCCGTCATCAGCTCCACGCTGGCAACCTTGTCATACCATTTTAATCCCTCTATTCTACGCAAGCACCCATTTATGAAAGTCCGCAGCTTTTTGGCAGCTGTCCCTGCCGCTCTCCATGTCCTAGAGCCACACAACAGGACTGACTTCACACCTGAGCCGAAGACTCCCACTTTCGTGCCGGATCTGATCTCCCTAGATCTCCATACACTTCCCAATGCAACGAAAGCCCCCCCCCCCCCCCCCCCCCCACCCTCCTTGCCCCCTGAATTCCCACTTTGACACCACCGTCCGTCCCCCCAACCCTGTCCACACTGCCACCAAGACATGTGTACGACTCCACATCCTGCACTGGTGCTTCCCCAAGCCCAACCCTGCCATTACTACCTGCATTCACTCTCACCATCCCTGTCCCCTCCCTGTGCACCCTCAGACCCAACTGCTGTGACCCCCCATCGAGTGTCCTCAACCCGTCCTGCATCCGACCACGGCCATAGAACAGAAGAGCCAAGTCACCAGCAAAATCCAGATCATCCAACCGCCCAGTCAGAGCCCACTGGATTCCACCTCTGCCATGCGCCACCGATGTTCTTGCAACCCAGTCCATCGCTAGTAAGAAAAGAAATGGAGACAAGAGGCATCCCTGTCGCACTCCCGCCCCCATCCCAAACGGTTCCGCAAGCTGTCCCTCATGAAGAACTCCGCATGTCATGTCCCCACATGTTTTCTTCACCAAATTAATGATCTCCAGGGGAACTCCACAATGCCCCATCAACCTCCAAAGTGACCCTCTGTCCACACTGTCAAATGCCTCCCCGCAGTTCACAAATCCGATGTACAGCGGCGAACTCCACTCCAGACCCGCCCAACTACCATTCTCAAAGTGGCCATCCAGTCTGCACAGGATCTACCCCGTCGAAAACCCGCCCGCCCATCTCCCAGTCCCCTGTCCATGGACTCCTCAATCTCTCAAGGACAATCCTCTTTAACACCCTTCCTTGCACCGAAAGCAACATTTCTCTACAATTTGTGCACTCCTGCAAATCTCCCCTCCCAGGCAACCCAACCAGACATCCCCCCTCCACACCGCCGGCATCCCTTCCCCCTCCCAGACCCCACCAAGCAATCCATATAACATCTCTGCAGCCGCGTCGACACCCGTCCCGATGGCCTCCGCTGGAATGCCACCAGGTCCAGACGCCCCCCCCATCCCCCAGAAGCCCCACGGCTTTCCCAATCTCCTCCCCTGCCGGTCCCCCACCGCCAATCTGCAGCTCCCCCTCTGCTGGCCGGACGCCCGAGGGGCCCCGCGGAACTGGTCCACCGAGAAGGTCCCAAAAATACTCTGTCCACCTCTTCACCTGCTCCTGTACACCGCTGAGCAGCCTTCCACTCCCGTCTTTCATGAAGCAACCCGCTTGCCTGCACCTCCCCGCCAGCCTCCCTGCGCTGTCACACAGTTCTCCCACACTCCCCCTGGCTGCAGCCACCCCCCCCCGCCCCCCCCCCCCGCTAACTCCTCAACACACCTCCCCCCATCTCCTCCAACACTTCCCTCCACCTCTCTGCCCGCCTCTGTGTACACCTTCCAGCCCCGGAACCCCCGGCCTTGCCTGCGCCCAAATCTGCTTTCTTGCCTTTCCCGTCCTTTATCCTACCGATGGCCTCCGTTGCCACCCATGCCCTCTGCTGTCGCTCCCCCCTCCCCAGCACCTCCCCACACGTCCCACTCCACACCGTCCCGACCCGCCGCCAACAGTCCCCTGCACTCTCCGCATCCCCCAGCTGCCAGAGCACCCGGAACCTGTTGGACACCGTGACCGCAAACTTGTCTCTTGTTTCCCGATTCCCCAGATGTCCCACACCAAACCGCTGTCTATAACTTTGCACTGCCGCACATCTCCCAAGTTCCACCTCCACCCTGGCCATCAGAAGGTGGTGGTCCGATGCCACACCCGCTCCCCCACACACCCTCACATCCCGCAATGATGATCCAAACCCCCTGTCCATGCTGTGGTGAG
The DNA here is from genome assembly GCA_024509875.1 of Oreohelix idahoensis. Taxonomy (NCBI): domain Eukaryota; kingdom Metazoa; phylum Mollusca; class Gastropoda; order Stylommatophora; family Oreohelicidae; genus Oreohelix; species Oreohelix idahoensis. The sequence goes on from JAMPIV010000925.1 coordinate 194,758, forward strand.
ATCAGTGATACAAATAAATCAAAATTTCATTAATAATTAACTAAAGAGTTAAAAAGTAGAAGAAAAACTAAATAAAGCTCGTGTTTATTGCCTGACATCATCACCGATGCCTCGAGGCTAACCGTATGTTTAAAAAGTGTTCGCGCTAGAGAAAATGAAAGCCTATCCCACACCCGCCCGCGTTTTCGTCACTCCGTCTTGGGAAGAATAAATTAACATGAAACAGTTTGCGCGATGCAAATACTTCCTTCATTCATTGGAGCGACAGACGAAATAGACAAAGGGGGAGGGTAATCGAGTGAGAGAAAAATTAACTACGGTAGTGTATTGTATCTAGACGCATAATAACCTTGAGTTTGAAAATTTGCACTATGGCGTGAGAAAAGTCACTCCGTGTTACCCCGCCAGTTTGTTAGGCTAGACATGCAGTTAGCGACGATTCAAATTAGTATGGGGGGGGGGGGGGGGGGGGGGGGGGGGGGGGGGGGGGGGGGGGGGGGGGGGGGGGGGGGGGAGTGTAAGGAAAACGATACCAAAAGTGAAACTGACTTTCTTTATAAACTAAAAAGGATAGTTTGGAAGGATAGAATTAATATTATTACCTATAAAAATCCTCCATAGTCCTTATAATATATTAGAAGATAGATAATAATAATAATAATAGCCCCTTCAGTCATAACTGACTATGGGAATGCGCCCCTGAGGTGACAGCCCTCAGCTGCTTATTTTCCTGGTGCTCCTTTCGACGTTTTCTCCTCTCCTCTGCTTGTTGTGTGAGCCTCTCTTTGCCCAATCTGAGGTGGTGCCGTAAATAGCATCGCCACTTAGTGCAATCGGCAGCTTCATCCTCCCATGTTGCTGGATCCATGTCCAGTGCCCTCATATCTCTCTTGCACACATCTTTGAACCTCAGCTGTGGTCGCCCAACTGTTCTCTTGCCATCTGCTAATTGTCCGTAGAAGATATCTTTTGGGATGCGACCATCTTCCATGCGGCGAACATGGCCAAGTCTGCGCTGTCTAAGCAGTGTATACATACTTTGAAGGCCAGCACGTGACAACACCTCGACATTTGTCACTTTATCTTTCCACGAAATGCCGAGGATGCGGCGTAGACACCGTAAATGGAAGGTATTGAGCCTTCTTTCTTGCTTAGCATAGGTCGTCCAGGTCTCGCTGCCATATAGGAGTGTGCTGGTGGCGCAGGCATTATATACAGCAGCTTTGGTCTTCATTGTGAGTTTGGAGTTTCCCCAAACACGCGATGTGAGGCGGGCAAAGGTAGCTGCAGCTTTGCCAATGCGGCTGTCGATTTCTGTATCCAGTGAGAGTATTAGAAGATAGATTTTATTGATATTGTGATAAAATATAAGAAAACCCAAAATGCAAGGAAAAAGACAAAATTGTTAACGACACTAAAGACTGACATAAAACTTATATCAGCTGATAGGTTATAGTCTTCTGACCAATAATATGTTTCAATATCAAAAATCGCTCCAGTAATACCTAAAATATTGTAGACATACTATATATTCTTGGACAGTGTGACAGACTATCGTTCTTGCTTATTTTATCGGTAACATTGGGGACGCAAATTTGAAAAAAGAGGCATAGGAGTGTTTCAATCTGATTGGTTGATGTTAGGAGTAAAAGGGGAGGTAGGAAAATGTTAGCCCAAAACTAAACATCTTTTTGCATTGGCATAACTAAGGCAGACTGACCAATGGACTACGAGACTCATAGTATGTTTGGGGTTTTGTTTTTGCTTTTCAAAAATAAATTCAAAATTTGGTAGTCGCCTGATTTCATTGGCCAGCCAAATAGATATTAGCAAAAGCTTAGAAGGCTCGTGGCCATTTGTATAGAAAATTTTCTGTATCCAAGTACGATGAGAACAGAAGTGTTAATTGTAGAATAAATAAATAAAATTAACAGTCTGAACAACGGCAGAGAAACTGAGGCCATATTCGCCAGTCATCGTCACTTGTGTTATATTTCATTGAATTTGTGGTAAGAATGATTTATTTATTTTTATGCTTTATTAAAACTGCAAAAAGCTAGATACTGCTATTGGGAAAAGTGAAGGACATGGCGGGAGCAAAAAGTATTGAGTTCTCATATTGAACTGTGTTTGAATGTTGTTATTGATTATTATTATTATACCATAATAGGTTAGCAAGCCTCTGTGTTCCATGAACACTCATCAACATGCCTAGAGCGTTGATAGTTAGGAAAAGAAAAGAAAATCATACAAAAGGAGATGTGTTTACTCCACGTTAGTGTATTGAAGAACACTATGTAAAATTACAGTGGCATATCCGCCATATGGACCTGAGGTGTGGTCACAGTAAGGTGAAGTCATATGAGTTAGGGGCTGGTGCACTTGTATGCACACGAGGCTGACCCCCATCATATCATGTATAAATAGTTAATGGGAATCTAAATCAGAGATGAAAAGGCCAGGGTGTCCTTTTATTGCAGGGTTTTATTTCCTGTTACCAACCGGTGACAGGAAACCTGATGAAAATTTGTGAAGACCAACAGTCTCCAGTGAAAGTTTATATTGTCGTCAATTAACCAGAAGGAGCTTCTGTGTGTTGACATATTCTCTGCAGAGCAGTGTTGGACATTTTCATCTACATAACAAGAAAAAGGTGATGTGCTATTAGCCGGGACATCTGACAGTTCATCTGAATAAAGTGTTTTTCCCCAAAATTAACTTTACAGATGATAACAACAGCTCCTCTTATAATGACTTTCATTATTATGTACTAACTAACAGTCTGTGAATACACCTACAGGAACAAAATATTATTATTATTCTTATTGGACAAAGAGTCCCATTTTAGTTAATCATTTTGGTGTAAAATATATTTTCCTCATTTTCAAAGACCTGTCCAAAAGAGATGGCAGGACAGGCAGATTAAAATTGTACCAAAAAAAAAAAGAATTCATATTCAAATAAAAACTTAAACCACAGACTTATTACTTTACTATTAGTGTGTTGTAGTATCCTATTATAGACCGAAAGGTAGGCATCAAAGAAGAGTTGGCCACTCGAAAAGCAGCAGCTGGGAGACTTTTTCAGGCCATAAATCGAGGATTCCTCAGCAAGAGAGAGGTTGGTAAGAAAACGAAGATGGCTGTATACCGCTCCACCTGTGTCCCAGTCTTGACATATGGATGCGAGTCATGGGCAATGACTACAACCCATAAAAGCCAGATCCAGACCTCAGAAATGAGGTATCCGAGGAAGGTGGTTGAAGTAACAAGAAGAGACATGGTACGCAATCAGACGATACGTCAAGGCCTTAAATCCTACCCCCTGCAGACCCAAGAAGAACAGTCCCAATTAAGATGGTTTGGCCATGTCTGCAGAATGGGAGAAGATCGGATACCACGACAAGCATGGGAAACAAAGAGCCAAGGATCCAGACCCCGAGGACGACCCAGAGTCCGCCGGGAGGACAACATTAGACAATCTTTGAAGGACCGAGAACTAGAATGGAACCAGGCCAGGAGGAAGACAGCCGATAGGATAGTCTGGCGCTCTCTCTTCCAAACCTCTACACCTCACGGTAGAAGGGGAACGACTAAGTAAGTAAGTAAGTGTTGTAGTATCTTGTTTTGATGTATCATCATTTCATTGCATTCCCTAGACACTAGCCACATCAAACACCACACACTAGAAATAAAATACAGCACCGTGTGAGATCTAGAGAGGTAGCGTTAGGTACCCTGACACTCATCATCATTTTCATCAACTATTAGAATCAGGGTCTTACATAGCTTGACCTCACACGGTTGACACATACACTGCAATCTTTCTTTCTTATAACATCATAACCTCTCCAGCAAATTACACTTGCTACACATGCATACACGATCAATCTGGCCCTACGGTCTGGCGACATCCATGCCGCCCCGTGCACTCTCCCACGTGGAAATACGCCTCCTCCCACAGCCAGTCAACTCGAAGCACAGAAGCCTGAGAACAGCTCCCCACCCTCATTCACCACTCCCGGCCCCCCGCCTTTCCACGACCCGCCGCCCCCCCCCCCCCCCCCCCAAAGCCGGCACCGACCGCACCCATCCCTGCACCCACGCCACCCACCAAAACCGCGACGTCTCTTCTTTTGGAATGTTCGGACATTAAACGAACAAGGGAAAGTGGCACAAGTAGCAGCAGAGATGAAGGAATATAAAATCTAGGTTCTGGGTTCTGGGGGTAGACAGTAAGAAACTCATCACAGGTGAATTGGTGTTGTCCTCAGGACATGAAGACGAAAGTTCACACCACAGTGAAGGGGTAGCTCTTATGTTATCTAAAGAAGCACAGAAAGCACTCATTGAATGGGAAGCCGTTGGATCTAGAATAATAACAGCTTCTTTTAAAACAGCTAAAAAGAAAATAAATGTAAATGTTATCCAATGTTATGCACCAACTAATGACAAAGAAGAGTCTGTGAAAGAAGCATTTTATACTAGATTACAGGAAATTATGGAAAAAGAGGCCAACAGACTGACAAATAAGGTGGAAAGCTGCCTTAAATTAATGCAAGAGTGACATATAAGATTGCCAGGACTTATCATGATAAGATACAGAAACAAGTGGAAAGCAGAACATCCAGGTCACCAGAACAACCATGTCTATCACCAACTCCACAGAAAAAAAACTCGCAGTAATTTTCAGTATTAGGACATTCTAAGATACCATCTGTCCAATAAGCTTCCTAATGACAGGAACTTCCAGTGACTGTACCTGTGGCATTGATTAAATAACTAGTCAGCATCTGCTGCAGGAGTGCCCCATATTTGAGGAATAGAGAAAGCTTATATGGCCATTACTGGCACCTGTCCTAGAGAATCTCTGCATAAATGTTAGCAACCTGAGGCCTATCATTGCTTTCTTCAAGCATTTTCAAGTTGTCATCTAAGGATGCTTGACAAAGAGGAAGAATAAGTCGCATAATGAAAGATACAATCCCTGTTCATAATAATCAGGGAATGGCTATAACCTGCATCATACATCAATAAATTGCTGTGCTTTAAAAAAAAAAGTGACTAATTTTTTTTATGAGTTGCCTCTTACCAAACACAACTTCATCAGAAGACTTGTGTTGGTTATGGCCTTGTTGTGTTTACTGATTCCGTGTCTCTGTTTCCTTTGCTATCTCTCATCTCCCCATTTATCTCATGTGATCTAACTCTTGCACTTTAAAATTGTGTCGTTTCCTCATCCTCTTTGTGGTTTTTGACATCTAAGCATAGATTTATTTCTTCTTTTTTTTTTCTTCAGAGAGAAGAACCAATATGTGGGGTGATCCAATTGATGAATGATTTAGCAAAGAGGATGAGGATTTGTAATTTGCCTGTGCTTTCTGCCTGATGAGAATTCTGCTTTTCTGGAAGTGATTTAGCCAGAGTTACAACCCTGCATTTTTGAAAGCCCATCATCACTTTAACATATTTTATATAATTGTAGTTAATCTAGAGTAGGTTGATTACACAGTTATATGAGGTGTTTTGTATAGGCATCTTTAACAGACATTTTAGACAGTTGGGAAAAGACTGTTTCATCACAGCATTCATTACATACTTTAGCAGTTGTTCATTTTTTCTCATACATGCAAGTCACACTATGCAAAACTATAGCTACTTCACTGTTTTCATAGCGGGATTCTTTCTGCTGGGCAAGGTGTGCTCCTTGCAGTAAAGTTTTTTTTTTTTAATTGTCATTCTATTGTAGCAGATGATACTTTCCACACAAAACCTTGGTAAGGCTAATCCTCCACTGCAGTTCAAGGGGACTGAGAAGTGTGGAGGAATTGTTATAGGTCTGTGAGGCTATATTTGTCAGTAATTAGAAAGCATAGCCAGAGTTGCCCTTAACTGGAATCGACAGGGGAAAAGAAGAGCGGGGAGGCCAAAGAGAACTTTGAGAAGAACTGTTGAAGAGGTGGCTAGGGAAATTGGAATGACTTGGGCACAGATGAAATAGACAGCCCAGAATAGAAATCGATGGAGAGCAACTGTTTCTGCCCTTATGTTCCACAGAGAACGAAAAGGAATGATGATGATGAGAAAGTCTGAGTGTAGGTTTAAGAGTATTTGAGTTAATAAGTGACTGGAAGATTCTGAAAAACCAAAAATGGTACCTCAGTGATAGTCTTCTTCTTTATCATTAGCTGATGTTGTGACATTTCTAATTGGATAGCATTTAAGATAAATTATATTAAACACCATTAATCTCTTTCTCTCTTGTTTAAAGATTAAGTTAGATTGTGCAGTGCATCATTGTGTGAAGAGAGAGCATGTGTATTTCAATATGATTGTAAGACAGTATATTTTAACTTTGCCAGTTGGCTGTTAAACTTTTCACACCTGCTTACTTACACTTTCTTTCCACTTGTGCCATTAAGGCATTGTAGGGAGAACCAATTTTACATTCTTGTATGTGTGTTGCGCTTTTGAGCATAAATGTTATAGAAGAATTTTGCGCATTTGCTATAAAGAGCACAAAACAAATGTCTATGTTAGAGAGAAGATAAACACCTATGCAGGCCACCAAGAACCACTTTTGTCAATAGTGAAACGTCGAAAGCTTGCCTGGTTTGGGCATGTAACTCGTCATGACTCCCTTTCGAAAACGATCCTTCAGGGAACAGTCGAAGGTAAACGGAGAAGAGGAAGGCAGAGAAAATCCTGGGCTGATAACATCAAAGAATGGGCAGGACACGGTTTTTCCACACTTGTACGCATTGCTGAGGATAGAGAGCAGTGGAGGACCCTGTCTGCTGATGCTTCCACCATGGCACCCCTACGACCCATGACGGGTTACGGGCTGAGATGAGATGAGATGTATGTGTGTTGCATTGGCCATCATCATACTGTGTTTCTGCAGAATTTCTTTAGCATTGTTTATCAACGATCTGCAAGGGGCCACACTTGCCCTGTGACCAGGTCCTTATTGTAGAGAAGGATTGTGCTGGTAGCTGATATGGCTGCATTCTATCAAGGTGTCATATCACTTTGTTTTCTATAGTAGATAGATGTTTTATTTCTGCCAGCTTCTTGACTTCTTCATCTCTTCTTCTGTCTCTTATGGTGATATCTGCAGACTTTCTCAGTGTGCAGGTTGTTTGTGAATTCAATAATGGTGTTATCCTTGAAAATAAAAACCAAAAAAAAACTAGACCACAAGGTCTTTTATATTAGAGAATGTGCCTTAACAAGATTTATTATTTCAAAAGATAGGTCCAACACAAAAATCACAATTTTGAGATCAAATGTCAAGTCAGTCCTATTGTATGGCTCTGAAACATAGATTACAAAAGCAACAACCAAAATGCTAAACTCATAAATGAATGCTTGCGCAGCATAGAAAGAGTGAAGGCATATTACAAGATCACTAGAGTGGAACTGATGACAAGAACCAGAAAAGCGTCAGTGGAACGAGAGATGAGAAGTACATGCTGGAGACAGATAATACACATTCTGGAAACCTGTTGATAGCATCATCTTATGGAACGGGACAAGAAGACGTGGCATGTTACTAGGGGAGCTGAAGGATGATAAACAAAATGTATTACAAAAGGGATATACATAAACTGATCTGTCGAAAGTTGATCTAGGGAGTTAAGACATGGCATGCACGGGTTTTTTTCTATAACAAAAATTTAACTGATTTTCCCATTCTGGATATGCAGTGTCATTGTGATGTCATCCATCCCACAATTTTATTTGCGACCCCGCCAGGCTTCACGCCCTCTGTTTTCAGAAATAATATGCTTGGTTCTTGTAAGTTACTGTTCTTCTGGTTCTTTTTAATTATATTATAATGACTACCGGTTTTGGACAAAATTAATGTACTTGATGAGAGGTCACAGCAAGTGGGTCTGAAGATACACAGAGAAAAGACAAAGGTATGGGAATAAATGCAGGAAACGATAACAAGATTGTACTAGAAGAAATACTTCTACAAGATGTAGAATCATACATATATTTTGGCAGCAATACAGACAGTAATCTCAAAATAAGGATACAAAATACAAGAGTAGCTTTTATTGCATTGGGAAATATACGGAAATCAAAATAAATCAAGTCCAACACAAACATAGAAAATTGTGAGGTATTACGTTTTACAAGTAAAGCCTGGAAAATTACACTTCATTACTAAAATTTGAGAAGTTGCACTTCATATGTAGTATAATAACAACACACATACAAATTTACTAACAACAGCTGATATTTGCTTATATTTCTATAATTTTATTTTTTTTTAAACTGCATAATTACACAGATCTTTTACACCGTTTTGTAAGCAATACATATTTCACGACAAAACCCTTGTCTGGTATGGAGGCTTATATACACCTGCAAATAATAGTTGATTTCCACACAATTCTGACATACTGTTAACCACATACAAGAATACAAAGTATTAGGGCAATGTACATGGACGATGAATAAGCAGTTAGAAGAAAGAATTGAGGCTCTTGAAATGTGGATATATAGAAGAATGGGGCGTATCTCATGGAAAGAGATGAAAACAAATAAGGAGGTCCTAGAAAATCTAGGTATGAAAAGAGAACTAATGAGGGAGGTCAAAGTTCGGCAGCTAAAATACTTTGGCCACATAAAAAGGCATAACACCTTGCAGAAGACCATAACAGAAGGGAGAGTTGAAGGCAAACGTGCAAGGGGAAGACAGCGCTATAAGTGGGAAGACAACATCAAGAGATGGACAGGAAAGAGTCTATCAGAGTGCACCATCAAGACAAGAGACAGAAGACGTCGGAGATCCATTACAGCCAACCTTTATTGTGGAGATGGCAACTGATGATGATGACATGAGTTTAAAAAAAAGAAAGAGATATTATGGCTGCTTCAGATTGAATACCGAGCAGCAGTAATGTAAGGAATGCCATATTAAATTATTGGAAAGCTTTTTTTTACCTTTTTGCCACATGATTGAAAACATCACTCAACAAATCTGGCTATTTTAATTCCCCCAAACATCCAATATAGTAAAAGCAAATAGCTGGTCTGGCCATGTAGAAGGATGATGGCAGGCAACAACATAAATAAAAAGGAGACCAAAGGTGCAGGACCAAATAAATGGCTACAGCTGTGTTACACACAGGAAGAAACTTAACTCTTAGTATACGAGCGGCATTTTAGAAAGGCCGACGATCGATCCCCGTTTTACGGCCGGCCTTTCTAAAAGGCCGAGATGGTTTCTGTGTCAGTAGCGAAAATGTATAGGTGAATGCATGTTTAACACAACTGAACAATTTAGTTAAGTGCATAATATAGGGGTTTCATTTCTACACATTTTGATATATAACACTTTATGTTATCTTTATAAATAAATTATTTATTGCAAAATCTGTAACGGTAGTCATGTCTAAAAATGTACTCTATGAAATTAGCTCGTAAAAATGTGGTTTTTGATCTCGTATACTAAGAGTTAATATAGAAAGAAAAGAACATGTGATGAGGCTGGTTGCAGTAAGTACATCCAAGGTTCAGAATCCAGGAGTACAGGAACCTTTTTATCACCGTATTATGGTACTGTTTTATGTAATAGCAGTTGCATAAATAATTGTCTCAAAGTTTATGACAGTAAGGCCATTTCCTTATATTGCAGCTTCTAGATTTAGGAAGAGAATTTTCTAGAACATGACTAGTAGCAAAGGAATGCCAAAATACTGACTTGGAAATTTAACTACTATAGAACAGTGATAGGGAAAGAGAGACAGAGGTGGCCCAAAAAACACACAGAGAAGAGAACTAGATACAGAAGTGAAAATGATGAGGAAAACATGGAAAGAACTTGGCATGGGTTTGTTGAAGGCCTATACTCCCTGGGGAGCTAAAGGGTATTGAGATTGAGAACAATGATAAAACTTGTTTTCACTTGTTGTGCCTTTCAGTGTACTTTATTCTGTGCTGTCTTCTTTATTTCATTCAGGATATATTTAATATTTTCTTCTCCATGTATATTGTAGACACTTTACTCTCGCTGGACCTTGAGATGTAGGGCATGTTTTTCCACATGACAGCTAGACATTGGGCAGAATCGTCACTGAACATAGCAGGGCTTACATGTTATAACCTCCAGCATTAGAATGGAGGTAGAGGAAACTCCTGCAGTCTTAAGGTGGCTGTCTGAAACTTAATTAACAAGGGCAGTTATTGTATCAGACTCACAATCCAATGCTTCGGAAGGTCTAAAGTGGATAGCTCCAGCAGGAATGGAAAACCTCCATAGAAGCCTAGAATCTTCAGGAACTGGTGTGGATCTACTGTCCTGGTCATGCAGCAATACGCGGCAATAAAAGAGCTGACAGACTAGCTTCAAGAGCACCCATAGAAAGTGCATTGGATATGGAAAAGGGAGAAATACTGAAGGCACTTAATGAATGCCTATTACAGGATGTCACTGCAAACAATGAATCATCAAGGCTAAGATTGCTGGAATTAGGCATGAAACATAAGACCAGCAGAGATATGTATACAACCAGCGTGCAACAGGATCAGTAAGCATTCATACCCTTCTAAATTTGCTGAAGTTGAATGAGCACCTGTGGGTTTGCCTGAAGTGCAATGACGTCGTTTCTGATCAACAATAACTAGCACAATCCTTCGCAAGTGAAAATACAACCCCAAAGAGAAAAGCCAAGGTGGAACAACTTAACTGGAAAAAAGGTCAACAGGAAAGAAAAAACAACAATAAAGATGTTCATGGCAGGTTACCAGAGAACAGCATTTTGAGACAGGACTAAGCAGAAAATCTTTCTGAATGACATGAACTCATGCAGAGTTTAAAGACATTAGAAAATGAGTGCACAGCATTTAGTGACTAAAATCTGGTTAATTAAGAACATATATCTTATAAAAACATATTTTGGTATGTCTGATTATGTAAGCTGAATTTTAAAATACTTAAGTCAAACTGTACTCCTGTTAATAAATATCAGATTGTGGAATAGGTTTCAAGTGCACTTATCTCAACTCTAATATAAATGGACAAAAAACATAAATAACAATAAACAGCATCAAAATTGTTGCAACTGAAAGAAAATGTTCATGGGAACATTATCACAGACTTTGGTAAAACTATGCAAAAATTAATGTAAAATATTAAACGTGAGCTTCTAAAATAGATATAACTATATGATCGGAACATTTCATAAAAGAAAATGTATTAGATCTAACTGGTAATTTTATGCAGAAATGTGCTCCTACACATACCAACACTCAGACATTTTATTACCAGTAGTAAACTGCTGAAAACTAACATACAATAAGTCAGGCGTTTCTACTCAAGACTAAAGCCTTGTGGAGATGAAAACTTAGTACGAAAAAAGGGCCTATATTAATTAACAACAATAAGAAAGGCACGCAAGTCCGACTCTCCTCATGTAATGAGAATACTGACATCTCCCTGATTTTGAATTTAGGATTCATAAAATGTACAAATGATAGAACTTAATAATTCATGAATGATGTATGATCAACCGAAGTTAACAGTTTACGCTTTTTAATAAAATGTATTTTGAATGATTTCATATATTTTTAAAGTATGTTTTATTTCCATTCATGATCTCTCCATGTCTTCTTTATCACTTTCATATTGGTCTCCAGTTCTCTTTTTCATGTTTGTTTTTTTTTGGCTTCCCTAGAGGGAAGGCCATTTATTAATATAGCTAATTAATAGCAGCAGTATAAGGAAATTCTCTTACCCTGGTGATTCCCCAAAAAGGGACTTGTCTTGTAATGCTATCAGCTGGTTTTCTCAATCTGTATCCTACCCAATGAGAGTATCTTCTCCTCACATCATCTTCTACTGATAATTGTCTGGCTCTTTTCATCAGTTGCACATAGTGATAGTCTCATACCATTTAATCCTTCTATTCTAAGCTAGCACCCATTTATGAAAGTATTTTTCTTTCTGGTATTCGTTTTCACTAACAAGAAATAAGTCACATCAGCGTAAGAAATCAAGACAAAAAATAACGGTTGTAAAGCAGAACAAGCCTCCCACTGAGTTTGCTTTTGTATTAAAACAACTTAGCAGGGTGTATAAGGTTTCTCCCATCTCTATACAGCTTGTCACTCAGAAGAGGTAAAGGCTGTACCATCAATCTTCTGCACTCATGAAGCCAACATGATATGTTTTACAGTTCGCTTGTTTTCCCCACATGGACATATGTCCATGTTTGTCTAACATTTAGTTATCTGAACATATGGTATTTGAGTCTGCAGTGGCCAGTTCTTAGTCTGAAAATTTTCTTGGTCCCTTCTTGGTAACAAGTCATATACTTCTGTTACATCTAACTCTGGGTATTTTCTGAGCCATTTTTCATTGAAGCTGCTTCTGATTATTACTTTTATCTTTTCATATGTTGTTCTGGTCTCATTTTTAATTTTTCTTACTCTGTCTTTGGCAAGTCTTTCAGTCCTCTTATTTCTATGCAGTGAGAAGGAATCAAAGGCAGTGTCACTTTGTTGAATGTATAGATGGTTTCCAATTATTTTTTGGACAGGCTGTCTAATTCATTGTTTTTATATCTTCTTATGGTAGACGGGCCAGGCAGAGAATATGTTAGGAGCACTATTTTAGCATTAGTATTATACCCATTTTCCACCATTGCAACTGGTTAAGTGCTTGTGCTTCAGCTTTCATGTTTAAAAATGTTCCAGTTGCTATTGAGATGTGAATTTCCTGTCCACTTTTCAGACCTCACTCTCCATGTTTTGTAATGGTTGCTGACCTGTCTTAATAAACATATGGGTCAATTCTGCTGCTGTAACGCCAACAGTAAACCATCACCAAATAAATGCTCCAATATAGTAGGCGATACATACTTTTATTGTTTAGACATTGCTCCAATCATTTCATAGATCATCAGTTTAGAACACGTGAATATTAGCCATACACTGGGCCTTTGCAATCAACATGATACAAGATACGAACTCGTCTGTCCGTCTTAACTCCGCATTGAAGTCGCCTAACGCGACATGGTTGAAATCATTAATGAATCAATTAGGCCTAGAGTTTAAAACATACTCCATTTTGTCAATATATTATCTGGCAATCACATACATTTGCTGATGCCTCATAATGTAGAATCATACAGTGGACATAAACTTCAGAATCTGGAGCTCCTCGCAAACACGTCCACATTCTACTGAAACACAGTGAGAAGTCCCCTAGCAGATGCTGCTCACTTCTGCATACTTTTTACATCTTCTGCTTGCATACATAAACATATGTCATACTGTACAATATAGTTTTGTTAGAGCATAATAACGCTCTCCACAAGCAAACACATTGTGGTGTGCAAAATAATCCGTAATACTAATACAATATTCTAGACAACAGGAGATATCCTATGAAAAAATCCTTATTGACCTTAAGGGGAAAAAAAGGTAGTCCCATAGCAGAAACTACTGTAGAGGAATGAAGTGTTACGTACTTCACTATATTAGGTCCAACTTTGTGTGGTGGGGTGACCAGCTGCCTATGCCCTCCCTAAAATAATTGGAGTCAGGTACCCATTTACAGCTGGGTAGACTGAAGCCGATGCTGTCAGGTTTTGATCCTGGAACCTGGTAAATGTGCTGTGAAAGGAAATTGCTCTAACCACTTAGCCAATCAGATGCTCAGGGGAAAGAAGGCTCAATACAAACAGAACTAATGTTATTGCAAAAAACAGTTCTGAGCAGGAAGGAAAAAAAAATTAGAAAATCAATGGAGACAACAAATATGTGGTTTCTCAGAAAAATGAACAGAATCTGACTTAAAACATAAAATATGCATGAGTAGACCTAATTAACAAAGAAATAAATATATTCACAAAGACAAGGCAAAGGCAGTCAAATTTCAACAGATATTTAATGAGGAGAACAGCACTTGCAAACCATACATGCCAAAGAGTAATGTGGTTTCCCATATTTTGTAAATGGGTGCTTGCGTAGAATAGAAGGATTAAAATGGTATGACAAGGTTACCAACGTGGAACTGATGACAAGAACCAGACAAGTGCCAGTGGAACAAGAGATGAGAAGAAGATGATGGCGTTGGATAGGACACACACTGAGGAAACCTGTTGATAGCATTACAAGGCAGTTCTTGTTCTGGAACCCCAGGGCAAGAGAGGCAGAGGTAGACTAAGAAGCACACGGAGAAGAGAGCTGGAAACAGAGGTGAAAATGATGAGAAGAACGTGGAAAGAACTTGAGATGATGGCACGTGACAGGAGGACTTGGCATGTGTTTGTTGATGGCCTATGCTCCTTTGGGAGTGGAGGGTTATGATGATGATGATGATATTTTGTACAAGTTTTTTTCATTTTCAGATTTGTACAGCTGTACATAATTTATGTACTGGTTTTTCACGTACTTATTAACCCTTTAGTTTCATTTGCCCAAAAATTCCAGCGTGCAAAGGCTTACTTCCTGTCCAAAATGCATGAAAATAAAAACTGTTGTCCATTGTTGCCATATAACAAGATGATGTTGGCATTTAAGCAAGACTCGAGTTATAAACAGATTTCTGGTACATGTAAAGCTTCAATTTTCTGAAATTTTTTGGGGAATTGATGGATATTTTTATTTTTTGTGATTTTTTTTTTAAGTCATGGCTTTGGGAGCTGAGAGGTGACTTGGTATTTGATCAGTATGATGACGATGTGGCCGAATCATATGTGGATATTGCTGAAACTATTGGGTGTGAAAGGACAGTCAAGAACAAGGAACTTAAAAGGCTAGATGAAACAGCGGAAAGGCATCGTGTTGGCTGTGGAGCGACTACAACGGCTACAGAATTTAGGACAGTAATTTATATACATAATGTTTACTTTCACAATTGCCTCCATCTGGCAGAACAATAACTTATGTGAAAGCCTGTGTGAAAAAAAATGCTCTTTTCTTTTCTCAAATAACTAAGTGGTCATTGTATGCTTTTTTCTGTGTTTTTATTTTTTAAATATTTTTTGGTACCGTACAGGTTTTTTATTTTTGTACTGGTTTTTAAGATTATTTTGTACAGGGTTTTAATCTCCTGGGGTTGACATGTATGGCAAACATCATGACAATGGAAGAGTTGAGGGTATAAGAAACAGAGGGAAACAGAGATAAAAGGTCAAGGACAGGTGACACTATGGAATAGTAAGAGCACCATTGACAAAAATTAAGGATTGATGTATGTGAACAGACATGATCGCTTACAGTACAGCACTTAATAATGAAGATAAAATAAAAGCAGAGACAGATAAGCTAATACATTTTTAAAAACCTGGGTGTTACACCTTATTTTGCACACAAGCTTGCAAGCACTTGTGAGGGCATCGCTGCATGCAAACTGAGGAGGCACCAAAACACATCTATTTTGAAAGCGCACCATTCATTTTATTTATGACGTAAGTTAAAATATATTATGACGTAAGCGCCGTCTGCTTCTGAGAGCTAACGGTCATCTTTCGTCCTCTTTTTTGGCTGGTTTCTGTCGAGGTGGAAGGTCATGTATTTGTGCGCTCCTGATATGTGTTAACGTCCACTAGATTAATCAATGATTTGCTGATGACTGCAGCTTAATATATGCCTGCGATGTACGGCATTTTATAGAGAAGTATTCTGACATTTATTCCGTCAAGATTTACGACGATGTAGATAATATTATTCGTGGACTCTGATCATTACTGATGGCTAGGTTGCCTGCTCATTTGTATGCCTAAGGATGGACAGAGGACTGTGTATGTGAAACCACCTCATATAATCATGTTTTAATAGAAGATGCGGAGCGATGTACATTTGTGAGTATCGTATTAAAAATTATTGAATGGAAGGCGGACTGGACTACATTATTCTACGTTCAATTACGTGTTCGCTTTTTTACCTTTTGCATGCTACGCATTGAAACACTGAAACACCCACTATGCAGACTCAAACCAAAGCCACACTGAGTAATAAAGGCCATCTTCATCTCTCCTAGCAATAACCGTTTGACCTTTCATGGCCTTGAGTTTTGACAAGAACCTTGCCCTTGATTGTTCCTGATCTACTCTTGACCTTGCTCTCTACATATAGTGGGGTGTTGATTTGTTCATGCACCTGTGATTTCAAAAATTTAATTTAGCTTAGTTCATTTCAGCTTATCCTTCCCTTTAGCACATTTGTGCCATTTGGTTTTGTGGGGAGATGTAACATTCACTCTTCTGCGTGATACTATATGGCTAATGGAAAGTAAATCAAATAAAAATGGTATAAATGGAAGAACTGAAGGCAGCACTGGAGAAAATCAAGATGGGCAAAGCAGCAGGGCATGATGGTATAACACCAGAAATGGTTAAGTACATGGGAGCATCAGGCGACCTATTACTCTTAAGGGTCCTACAGGCAGTGTGGTGAAACAAGACCATACCAAAGGATTGGGAGATTGCCATCATAACACCAATTTTCAAAAAGGGTAACAATCGACAATGTGGAAACCATAGAGGCATATCCCTTCTCAGTGTCCCTGGTAAAATCTACTCTAGAATCCTAGAGCAGAGACTCCGACGCCTAGCCGAGCCACAATTGGATGAGGTCCAGTGCGGATTCCAAGCTAACCAAAGTACTCAAGACCTAATCTTCACACTCAGACAGCTGAGTGAAAAGGTCCTGAGTAGAATAGTGAGATCCATCTTTGTTTCATAGATCTGGAAAAGGCGTTTGACAGGGTCCCCTGGAGCAAACTTTGGGACTGTTTGGCAAGGAAGAACATTCCAGCACCTCTGATTCATGCTATACAGAGCTTCTACAAGTCTTGCAGAAATTATGTGAGGACAGCAAACCATAAATCAGAAGAGTTCAGGACCACCACTGGTGTAAGACAAGGTGATATCCTGTCACCTTGTCTTTTCATACTCCTCATGGACGATGTCATCAAGGCATGTAAGTAGAGAACAAGAAAGTATTCAGTGGGGTACTGGAAGATGAGACAGGTCTGTATTTCAGAGCTGGAATTCGCTGATGATGTTGCCCTAGTTACTAAATCAGAGGCACATCTCCAATCCAACCTGCAAGTCGAAGGAAGAGCTGGAGAAGAGAGGGATGGTCATAAGCAGCTCTAAAACAAAATAAATATTTAGACAAACATAAAGTTATGTTTTCAGGCACTCATAAAAATAAAGAAGTAGAAAACTAGACAACAGATGTGAGTGGCTTACCCAGGACTCGAACCCAGGACCTTCCGTGCAACAACCCCGCCTAGCTATGCAAGCGAATCACACGAATCTTACGAGTGCCTGAAAACATACCTTTATGTTTGTCTAAATATTTATTTACTGTTTACAGGCCTCGGGTTTCCCTTCCTTATGTGTTCTAAAACAAAATCCATGGTGATATCACGAGAAGAAAGAAGACATCAGATTAAGCTGGGAGAACAGGTCCTGGAGCAGGTCGACCACTTTAAATACCTCAGAGCTATTAGAGACCGAAAGGAAGGCATCAAAGAAGAGTTGGCCACTCGAAAAGCAGCAGCTGGGAGACTTTTTCAGGCCATAAATCGAGGATTCCTCAGCAAGAGAGAGATTGGTAAGAAAACGAAGATGGCTGTTTACCGCTCCACCTATGTCCCAGTCTTGACATATGGATGCGAGTCATGGGCAATGACTACAACCCACAAAAGCCAGATCCAAACCTGAGAAATGAGGTATCTGAGGAAGGTGGTTGAAGTAACAAGAAGAGACATGGTCCGCAACCAGACGATACGTCGAGGCCTAAAATCCCACCCCCTGCAGACCCAAGTGGAGCAGTCCCAGCTAAGATGGTTTGGCCGTGTCTGTAGAGTGGGAGATCGGCTACCATGACAAGCATGGGAAACAAATAGCCAGGGATCTAGACCCCCAGGACGACCCGGAGTCTGCTGGGACGACAGCATTGGACAGTCTTTGAAGGACCGAGGACTGGAGTGGAACCAGGCAGGGAGGAAGACAGCCGATGGGATAGTCTGGTGCTCTCTCTTCCAAACCTCTGCACCTCACGGTAGAAGGGGGACGACTAAGTAAGTAAGTAAGTAAAATTGGAGTCATTAATGTACATTTGACTGTGAATCTTAGTCTCCCTAAAAGTATCATTGCATATTTCTAGAAAGACTCAAGCGTGAGATCCTCTGTATATTCTAATGCTTTTTGTTAGCTTTATTTTTCCAGATTTGTACAATTATAGTATTTTGTCACACATCTGGAACATATCTTCTGCCCATACCACACTGAATCCGTCTTTTAATTTAGGTTTGTTAAAGTTCACCACAAGCTAATATAGCTTCTGTTATTATTCCCTCTTTTCCTGCTTACTTATATTTGGCCTAGCCTTGATAAGTTCCTTTTTTTAACTTCTCATAGCAGCGGTTTCCAACCTTTTGTGTGCCGTGCGCACCCCCCCCTTCATCAATGTTAGACATATGAAGCCCCTATAAGAAATACAATTTATATGATTAATTTTACATCAGGTATATTGAGCATAAATTTACAATACTGAGCATTTATTACACAGTAAAAGAGAAGTGTGCATTTATTAAAAGTCTTCTCTTGAAGTCTTCGAGAAGCAAGCACTCGAACCATTCTGGCACTCAGATGCTGTTTGTTTTTTGTAAACAAGTGCGCAAGATAAAAATAAAACAAATCAAGTTTTTAGAAAAATAAAACCCTTTTTGAAACTTGAATCCAACATAAAACAACAGCAGAGTTCAAACATCAGATTGTAATGAATAGTAAAATAATAAAACAAATACTTAATATATTCATGTTAATATTATTCTTTAATTTACATACCACAACTAGTTGTCACACATTGCTAAGTATAATCTACAGTATAGATATTAGATAATGATTTCAAGAAATATTAACAAAATAATAATTGAGCAATAGCTGATTTTTGTTTTTAAACAACATTCAGAATTTAAACATTTCATATCACAAAAACAATTTAAAATGTGAAATAATCATAGTAAACATTGTAAAAGTTTTTTAAAACTCTATGTTGTTGTTTAACTAGGGCTGCTGAGCTTCTCGTTGTTTAGCAGCCAATACCAAGTTGAAGACTCCTTGGTATTATCTACACTGTAGATCTAGGCTTTTCCTGTGGCTTTTCTACCATTCCAAAACATGTTTAAACAGTTGAAGTCATGAGCTCCAGTTTCTCCTGCTTGGCTTGCATTTAAAGGATCGTCACATCTGGTCCCAAGCTAGGAGTAAGAAGTGCATGGCATACTGTGCATTCCCCACCATCCAAGGGAGCTGTCCAACTATGCAGAGCTAAAATACCGTACTCTGGTTTTGGGCTCTCCCAAGGAATTGTCACATCCTGCACAGAGCCACTTCTCAGCTTCCCCTGCCTATCACTGGGTCCATAACGAGATCCTTCTGCATGCAGTCAACCAAGTCAAAGAATTATGCCTGGGGCTTAAGTGACTTCTCCAAGCTTAGTGTGCAGTGCTCAGTTCTCAACAAGTTTCATCACAGGGGGAATTGCTGGAAGTGTGCGAACGATTTCAAGAATCAATGAGGGTGTAATTAGCCTCACAGAGGTTCACTTCCACGTTAGCCTCACAGAGGTTCACTTCCATGTTAGCCTCACAGACGTTCACTTCCACGTTAGACTCACAAAGGTTCACTTCCACGTATGAATATTGTAGCATTGTGCATAGCTGGTGGTCATATAAGGATGACTCCAGATATGCCTCCATGCATAAAACTCTTATGTAAAGGGGGAAAAGAAAACAACGCCCATTTTAATTTAGTATTTCATTTTTTTAAAAATACTATCACGTGCCAAAGGAGAGTTATATTTTCTATTGATGTTTTAGATATTTTGCTGTGGCTAGCAGCTGATTTTGTATCAGGATTTTATTTATGTTATCTATCCAACTTTCTCAACGGCACACCTTTGCCCTGAAGCTAGATCTTTTGTTGCTGAATGACTTCTCATGTTTGTTGACTTGGTTAAATGATGTTGACCAAACCATTAAATTTTTCTGTTTGTGTGGTTGAAGCATGATTTTGTTCCAAATAATTTCTAATTTCTTCATTCTTATTTCTGTCTCTGGTGTAAAAAATCATGTTCATGATTATTTTTATTTGCGCTCATCATAGCTGGCCTCCTTGCAGGAAGCCTTCACCAAAGCATTTATATTTTCCTGCATGGTTGGTTTATGAGGCAGTTTGTTTTACGTGATGAGGTTGCCAGCCTCCTGCAAAATGTCATTTTAGCCTCCTATTCTTTCTTTGTCTTCTAAGAGGCTACTTGCAAGAACACGGGACCTGGTGTATGAATAATACCCCTAAACATGTAAAACAGAGGTGGTCCCTTAGTTGATATTGTTTTGAATGCTGCATACAAGGGTAAAAAAATTCACAATAATTAAACAACACATAATGGTATTCAAAAAAATAAATTCACAACAGGCGATAATCCTGCATGCAGTCTATTAGTGGTAAATGAAATCTTCACAACTTCTTAACAATATTCATTAAAGTTAATTTACAACACAAGAAAATCCATGCATGCAGTCTATTAGTGGTAAATGAAATCTCCACAACTTCTTAACAATACCTTGTATTCATTAAAGTTAGTTTACAACACAAGAGAATCCATGCATGCAGTCTATTAGTGGTAAATGAAATATCCACGACTTCGTAACAATATCCATAAATTACAATTTACAACATGAGAAAATCCACGCATGCAGTCAATTATTGAGAAGTGAAATCTCCTCGGCTTACAAAGAAGAGATCATGAAGAGAACGGAAATAAAATGACTACAGTAAACATCTCATTTATACAGAAAAGAACATTTGTTAAGACTGGAAAAACAAAATTAATAATAATAATCTTCATCACTCTTCAGCTCCCCAAGGAGCATAGGCATTCAACAAACTTATGCCTAGTCTTTCTGCCCCGTGCCATCAGCTCAAGGTTTTTCTATCTCTTCTTCTTTCTTTTCAAAGCAGAGGGATTGAAACTGTGTCACAAGATCTCTAATGTGGAACTCATGACAAGAACCAGACAAGTGCCAGTGGAGTAGGAGATGAGAAGAAAACGTTGGTAGTGGACATGATACATCTTTGAGGGAACCTGTTGTTAGCATTACTAGGCAGTCATTGTTCAAGAATCCCACAGTATGATTCTGGGGTTTGATTCCCAGTTCAGGGAATATAATTTATGGAAATTTTTTTCAGAACCAGTGATCCTAATGATGTCATACTCCGCACTGGTCTCCTGGGTAGCGTGAATCAGATGCCTAGCCTTCTTGGATATGGGTAAAAAAATAGGAGGTCCTGTGTGCGAATTGCGCACGTTAAAAATCCCACGGCAGTTGGAAGTCGTAAAGAGTAGGCCCAACAGGCTGTTGCCCTGGCAAATTTAAAAATTAGACACCTACCCACCACAAAAATATTTATAGAATGTGTGATTCCTATATACACACATTGGGATTCTCGCTGGTGCTATGGAGTTTGTGCACTGTGCTGAGATCCTCCTTGTGTCATCTAAGGGAGGAGATCGGAACTCTGATGGAGTTGTCCATGTGCAATGAAGATAGTTCTTCAAACTCAACCCCAGAGCATGAGAGGTAGAGAGAGATCAAACAACACATGAAGAAAAGTACTGGAGACAGACATGAGAGTCTGTCATCTCTTGGCTGTTCTGTTTTGCTGTTCTTTTTTGCCGTTCTCCATGTTTCAGTGCCGTACAATAGGACTGGCTTGACATTTTTTTTCTTGCTGACCCAAACACAGATCACATATTTAATGTTATTCTTGCTGATTCACACACACATCACATACATTGTGTTATTCTTGCTGACCAACATGCGGATCACACATTTTCAGTTATTCTTGCTAATTCACATACGGATCACAAATAATTTTTTTTTTGTTATGCTTTCTTATACACAGATCATATATTTTTTGTTGTTCTTGCTGATCCACTCACACATATTACATAGTTTATGTTTTTCTAACTGATCCACACACAGATCACATATGTTATGTTATTCTTGCTGATTTACACACAGATGACAAACTGTGCATTTAGCTTGCTGACCCACACATAGATCACATATATTCTGTTATTCTTGCTGACCCAAACACAGATCACATATTTTCTGTTATTCTTGATGATTCACACACAGATTACACATTTTTTTGTTATTCTTGTTGATCCCCACACAGACTTTAAGTTATTCTTGCTGATCCACGTGTAGATCATATATTTTATGTTATTCTTGCTGACCCACATACTGTTGGTCACCTTAGTATTGCTTTATTTCATTTTCACTTTGGCTTGTTTTGAGAAAAACACGTTCAGAGTTTTTTGGAGTACTCGTTAAAAAGAAGTATATATCATATAAAAATTATATTTGCATTATGATTCAAACTGTTAACTGTAAGATATTGTGTAGGATGATAGATTCAACTGTATGATGTGGACTGATGATATCAGGTCATCTTTGGCCAAAAGTGGAGAAGGGATAAAGCAGTACTAAGGTAACGAGATCACACATTTTATGTTACTCGTGCTGATCCACACACAGATCACATATTTTATGTTATTCTTGCTAATCCACACACAGATCACATCTCCGTAGTCCATTCTCATTGCAGTGCATGCACTCTTCAGTGACGTGGTTCCTTAGAAGACACTTCTAGCTTCGTACGGCAGAACTCACATGGCAGAAAGCCGTGATGTCCACATTTGACACACATTGTGGGGAAGACTTTCTGAAATGAAAAAGCTACATATTTTAAGACACAGCACAAATGATATACATGTAAGGAACAATTTATTCAGCCTCCAAGTGTCCTGAGCGTTCCAAAAACCAAAACCGACGTGTAAAATAGGGGTCGTCTTCATATCACCTCGCGCAATTTTTACCACTTCTTATCCTCCCCTTATCCCCCTTTGTCACATTTTGTGACAAAAAAACCCAGACCCCCTGCTTATGTAACGTCACAAATCTCTTACCCGCTTTCTCCCTCTCTTACTCCTCCCCCTGAGTGGTTTTTTTTTTTTGTAGCACTCATAAAGAAAAGAAAAATGTAATCAAGTGTAAATAAGTTAACTAGCACAGACAAAATAACTATCTCTCAAGTAAAACAGTGTTTACTTATTTAAGCTTTTACAATAACTGCTTTGCTGGTTAAATCTTGCTGAATTTATTTAAAATATTGCTTATTTTAGCTTAATTTTTTGTCAAACAATAAAAATAAATTAAGTGTAAATTAAACACATCAATAATTTCAGTACCTATTTATGTTAAAAGTTTCATAAAATAATGTTAAACTTGATACAAAACCCGCATCAATTTAAGGGTTTAAAAACTTATGTTGTTAGCAACCTTCATTATCATCCCATGACAAGACAAGATACTCCTCCTCTGAATGAACTAGAAGACCATTTGCTTCCAGATCAACATCGTTTATTGGAAAGGTCTGCATTGCAGCATATTAAAAAAGAAATGTATGATTAAAAACAAAAATTTTAAACAGTTAAAGGTTATGACCATTATCCGATATTTCAGCTGAGATTATAATATAAGTCGCCCATGTGGAAGTTGTTACTTTTATTTTTTATAATTAAGCCTTGTTCACACATACCCCATAGTCATTATGTCTGAACGACCTGCAGAAAAATATCTGACTGCCAAAAGGAAACGTGTGCCTCTAAATATTAAAGTATAAAGTGGATCCACTAAAACGTGAAAGCTAAGGTATATCACTGAACTCTTTTGTGATGAGTTTTAGGGTGATCATATGTCCGGATATGGCTGGCTTTTCACAACAAAATTTAGCCTCTGGCCTACTTTTTTTAAAATTGTTATTTGTCCAGCTTTTTAACAATATTAGAACAAGATGAAAAAAAATAAATTTTTTTTCTTGTGGAAAAAAATTCAGAAAAAATCGACTTGTTCATTGAGTAAGTAATACGTTAATAAATTTTAACAAGATTTTATATTTCTTGTTAGCACAATTCATCTATCAAATTCAATCATTATTGTTTAGTAGTAGTATTATATACAATTATAATATCTTTACAATTCGGGGCCTTGTTTATTATACATTGTATAAGCAGTGTACATTTGCTCAAATTCAATTCATTTTAATTAATTGATCCTTAGCCGCCGACTGTCAAAGCAGTCAGTGGCCATCATACCTGGTGGCGTCTTGTAGGGCAACAACAAAATGATTCCACTTTGCTCGTTCGGTGGCCATCCTTCGTACAGTGCCCCAACTCTGGTTCATTCTTTGCATCTCTGCCTCCACAGTCCTCCGCCAAGTTGTTTTTGGTCTGTCTCTCTTTCGTTTTCCTTCAGGGGTCCATAGCATAGCTGTTCTTGTGATGGCATCGGGGTCTCTTCTGAGGACATGGCCAACCCAGCTCCAGCGTCTGCCAGCTATGATGGTGTGCATGTCCTCTTGCTTGCTCCGAGTAAGCAGATCTTGGTTGGTGATGGTATTCAGCAAAAAGATTCGGTGAATTTTTCTTAGGCATGTTGTGTGAAAAGATGACAATTTCGGCATTTCCTTCTTTGTAACTCTCCAGCATTCCGCACCACAGAGAAGCACAGAAAGCATATAGCTCTGATATAATCTTAATTTTGTGCTTGTGCTGTACTGAGAGGACTTCCAGATGTTGTTTAGACTAAAAAAGGCTGTTCTTGCTTTGTTCATTCTGTTGTTGATGTCTTTGCTTGCTCCACCATCTGGTGTTACTATACATTCTAGGTTAAAGACTAAATGAATTATATATAAAAGGGATAAAATAAAAAAGTTAGTATTTATGCCGCTTAAACAAAGAATAGTAAATCGGGGCCCGATTGGTAAAGATATTCTGTTTTTTTAGTTACTGGTTTAGTGTGATAACAAATGAATTATGTTAAGTATGAATCCATTCTTTCATTTTTAGTTTACAGAAAATAAAAAAGCTTATAGGTAAACAGTTCCATGTACATATTATCATAATCATTCAGTTTTTTATTTATCCAGTTTGGAATTTTATCAGTTATAAACTTATTGCCTGAATTAATAACATATAGAATGCGTCTGAGCTCATTTTCTAAATCCAACAAGGAATATTACAAGTTCAGTACAATTATAAGAATGTTTCATGCACTGAGTTCCATGAGTATTTAGTTGGAAATTCAGACTTACTGTGAAAAATAATGTCAAGTGAAAAGTACAATGTTAAAGAATGAATATTTGGTGATGTTGAAAAAAATAATGCTCGATGGAAAAATTATTAAAACATGCATTTGATGAAGATTTTTCAAAAATTTTTTATGTAAGTTGAAGTATTTCTATATATTTCATCATGATTCTCTACATAAATGTATTACATTAGTGAAACTGATGTGTCCTCCTTTTTGTCCGCCCTTTTCTTAAAAAGCATCCTCCTTTGTCCTCCTTTTTAAGTTAAAAAAAAAAAGTCAAAATGTCCTCTTTTTACAAATAATAATATGGTCACCCTATGAGTATAGCATTGGTTAATCTACCATACATAATTTAATGCAACCAAACCAAAAACACATTTTATGGAGATAGTGATTTACCCAATTTAATGGAACACAGGTAGACACTATGCCAGGTAAAGAATGTAGAAACAGATAAAATGTTCATGGAATGAACCTGACAGGGCCGAAGGAAAAAAAAACCCTTTCTTTCGTTCACTTATCATGGCCCAGGAAACAAATTTAAATAAACAGTTGGATATGACAACACCCTGTGAGTACACATCATGCTGGTGTGAAAAATTTAAGAAACGTTAAGATCTTTGTAAGTTACCCAAATTCCGGGGGGGGGGGGGGGGGGGGGGGGGAACCATGGGGGGGGACTGAATAGGGCATTTTGTTGTGGGATGGATGGTGTAAATTGTTGGGATGTAAGTGTGTGTCCTGCAGTCATGCTTGCAGGGATTATTTTAACCATGAAACCTTCCAGCTTCCAGATAAAAGTTCCCATGCTTGTATATATTTTTGATAAAAAAAACAAATACATGACCTGAATAGAAAATAATCGGCATTTTGTTGTTGATGATGATAATGGTGTAAATTGTTGGGATGTAAGTGTGTGTCCTGCAGTCATGCTTGCAGTCAAGATTTTAATTCAGTCAGAAAATCATGGATTTGAAATAAACTATACAAACACTGGTCCTCAGAACAGACCCTGATGCCATCACAAGAACAGCTATTGTGTCAGACTATGGACATATCCCTGCATGGATTGAAGCAATGGAAAATATTCCTAGAAGCAGACCAAAAACAACTTGGCAATGAGAGAGTCTGACAGACTGCTTGAGGCCGAGATGCAAAGAATGCAAATAAGAGTTGAAAGCACTGCACGTAGGATAAGGCTAAGGATTGCTGAATTTGTCCGTAAGCTAGCAGAAGTGGAAGCAGTTTGTTGCTGCCCTACAAGATGCCACCAGGCATGATGGCCACTGACTTCTTTGACAGTCGGCGGCAAATGATCAACAAAAAGAAGATACAATCACTGAACTATAGTTTAATTGTGCATCTGTGGTCACATTCTCATGTTCTATGGATGAACTAAATACAAGCAAACACGTTCGTATTCAGAAAGATATATATTCTTAAAGTATTTTGTAACTGGAATTTGATTCCCAAACACCGGCGAGAATAATTATTCAGGTTTCTAAAATTTTTAAATTTTGTACACATGGTACTTTTAATTAATGGGATTTTTAATTGAGAACTTTGCAACATGGATGAATTGTTATCGAGAATTGATTATTGTCCTCAAGATGGGGATATGCATTTAGGACCAGTTTTGACAAAATTTTTTAAATATTTCCTCAATTTTTATTATTGTAAAAAAAACTGTTTAAGGGACGTAACAAGGCGTATGTATGTTTCGATGAGTAACTCCATACGTTAAATTTTATGGGTAGTTTACTTGATGACAGGACTGAAGCCCATGGCTTTGGAAAATGATGACCCCTTTTGATAGGAATGGAAAATATCAACTTCAGAGTAACGAATAATGTTTATCAAGAACATCAGATCCAGCTCTTGTCCCAATGAGCCCCCTATATCTCTTCTAGAACCCTTTTGGATGACTTGAACATCAAATACTGACCTGGTCATGACACAGGGGTGATTGCAAGCGGTGGCAATGATTCTGCAATTTTATCCTGCTGACAGAAACTAGCTTGAGGTTGCACTTTGTATGGGTGGGACATTAAAGAAATATATGATAAGTCCATAGAGAAATACTATGGCCAGGCAATTATTGACAATTGTTTTCTATGGGTCTTGAGTGCTAACGTAAGGACTACTTGCTCTATGGAAATCTCGAGGACACTGTGCATTAGATTGTAATTCAATTTAAGGCTACAGATTGCTGCAAGGAAATAGCTTGCAGGTCATGCAGAAGAATCATTAAACGTGGTGGTTTTGATGACCGTGTTGACTATGGGTAAGAATTTGGACGTTTTGAGAGAACTAGTTTATTGAAACACGATGCCAGTTGTTAAATTTGGAAGGGATGGACTATCATCAGAAGAGGTCATGAAATTATTTCAAAGAATGGTAATAAGAAGTTCCATAAGGCGCACAAAACTGCAAGCTGGAACATTGTTGTAGCATTTCATACCTTTTCCGTCTTACAAAGAGACCAAGCAGTCAGAGGCCCTGAGCACTTGTGGAAATGGGTAAAGGGCAAAGCAGAGAAAACATTTTTCTCTGTAGTAGTTTCCATCACAATAATTCCTATGCGGCTCCTTTAGGGCAAAAACAAATAGAATCTGCCGTTGC
The DNA here is from genome assembly GCA_024509875.1 of Oreohelix idahoensis. Classification (NCBI taxonomy): domain Eukaryota; kingdom Metazoa; phylum Mollusca; class Gastropoda; order Stylommatophora; family Oreohelicidae; genus Oreohelix; species Oreohelix idahoensis. The sequence continues at coordinate 222,580 of JAMPIV010000925.1, forward strand.
CAAACGAAGTATGGAAAATCGGGTTATTTAAGTAATTGGTAATTCGATTATGTGAAAATGTCTTTCTAAATTTGACAGATGGGTTATAAGATGTAGCCCCACTTGGGCTGTTTTCCAAATTAAAAGAATAAAAATCCCACGTAATATGGCAATATTATTAGTACTGGGAAGAAGGGTGCAAAAGCGAGCTGGATCAATAACAACATTTTAATGTTTGTTTCTCATAACAATAAATGCATGGAAATACTTAAATTCAAAACAAACATGATCTCCTGATAAACCCAAGTGTCCCACTGTATAATTTAATGCATCAACCGGGTCTTTCCATAATGTTTCACTTGTCTATGCAGAAAACTTCTGTATACTGTAAACAATAAATGGGGGGGGTCTTAACGATTTCCAACTTGCCTTGGATTTTATTTACATCTTTTGCTTTATTCAAGCTTTGTCCAATCTCATTGCACCAAATAAAAGCTGGTTATTCTAAGTAATAAGCATTGTTATATTTAGTATACTTTTGTTAGTTGATGAGAGTTTCCAGCTTGTTAATTTTCCTGGTAAATTTTAAAATACATTATTTTCTATAATTTACTACATTATGTATTTCATTAGGAAGGTTTATTTTCATCCCGTGTTCTATCCCGAAAGGGGAGTTTGATGATTGTCAATATTCTAATAGTGGAATCTTTCGTTACTTAAACTTTTTAGATTTTAGAATGACGTGATTTATTGCGATATATTGCATGAATTTTGCACATTAAGGTTCTTCTGTCACAAACTGTCATATTTCCAGTTGTAATATGAGAAGTTTGGGGTAGAAGCTTGTCTTCCTACCACACGTGTCACCCAGGTAATCGATGGTTGAACGGCTAGCTGTGAATACTGAATAAGCAACCTCGGACGAGAACAGGTGGTTGTCACTGAGGGCGAGGTGGGGTAGTCGTGATGGGCATCTTTTTGTATAAAACACCAATGAAGCTTTATAACTGATAGACATAGAGGTGGAGGTGCTTTATTCTCTGCCTTGTAGGTTAGAATTTTTTTACTCAATGGCTATCGGAAATACCCCTACAGTTTAGACTTTTAGTCAAAGGCTATCAGAAATACCCATACAGAAACTGCGCAAAGCAACGGGAAACTACCATCGTACAGTCCCTTGTAAAGTCATGAATTAAAGTAACTTCCTTGGATTTACTGGAGCAGTCCGACATCATAGCATGGCAAGATGCAAACAACAGATTTGATAAATAGTACTGGAGACAGGAAGTTGTGAAAAACATGATCGCCTATGCCTGCTGGCATAGGTACTTGAAGATCTGAGAATGTCCTTACTGTTGGGTATTTTTTTAATTCTCTAGTTAACCAACATGACCTTTCTTGAGCTTTGGCAGTTTATTTGCTTGTCTTCCTTAGGAACAAAGACCTTTATATGGATAGAGACACTTTTAAGACAACAACTTTTAAATACTACAATGGATACTTCAGTATCTGTATCAGTAATTACCTGACATCTGAGCCAGACTGTTATAACTATTTTACTGTTAATGTCCTTGTTATTTTCTTCATAAATTATTCTCACCTCATAGTTGTCAAGTAGTTCTCTCAGCTTCCCTGCTTCGTTAAGTTTCACCAGTTCTTTAGCACCCTGGACATACAGGAAATAATAGTTTGAACTGTGAAAATATTATGGTAAATAGCTAGTCCCAAAGCAGATACTGCCATAGAGGAGTATAGTGTTAGAGACTTAACAGCATTGAGAGGTTGGGTAACTAGTTCCCTTCCTCACTGCATTTTTCTTCCCTAACTCAAGAGCAAAGTCAGGTGCAAAATTAAAGCTGGGTAGGCTGAAGCATGTCGATATCATGAATCGAACCTGAAACCTTTGCTACGAGATACCAGTGCTCTGACCACTCTGTCAGTCGGACGCTCGATAAGACTATAAGAAACCATATGGCATTGTACATCATTGAATTATGTTATTTTCTAGTTCATTCAAATTACATCTCTTTTATTCTGTACTTTTGACAACACAGACCACAGTTATGGGGACGAGTGTTCGTATATTTAACAATCCAACTTTGATTTTTAACTGAGCAATATCAACACTCCAAAACTTGTATACATTGAAAATGTCTAGAAACTGAGCTCAACTTCCACGTACCACATTTAACAACATTTATTTTCCACTTTGGTTTCTCATCATATGCTAATCATCCGTCCTGGCAGTTCATGAAGATACTTTGTACTCCTGTACATCTCCTTAATCAAATGTATTGTTTACAATATATGACACTTGTCCATTTGTGGGGCATTATTTCAATATTCCTTAAATCATAATAGTTGAGACACATAAAATCTTATTTATCATCACTGTACATTCCGTTATACATAGACACTAGCGGTGAATACTTCCAAGTACATCATGTACATCCTTCCATACATTAAGATCCCCATGAACATAGAACACCTTGCCCCACTGGATGCTGAACATAAACTCAAGCACGTCAGGTCCCTCAGGGCGCTAAGTATTGATTCAACTGATTCAACTGTTGCTATAACAAACAAAGACATGTCAAATCTTAACCACACATAGAAACATTCGCACCGACACCTTTGTGCGCATCACATAACCTTTAAATACACATCTCTATCTATTGTGCCAAAAGGGTCATAATAACCACAAAGGTTACAACTGACGGCTGTATATTCATTCGTTCTTTCATTCATCACGTTTCAGCTCCCTGAGAAGCATAAGCCTTAAAAAAAATTAATGTCAAGTTCTCCTGCCCTGTGCCATGTTCTCAAAAGCTTTTCAACATTTTCTTTATGCCTTTCATCTCTGTGCCCAGTTCTCTTCTCGGGTGTTTTTTTTTTTCTTCATCTACCTCTCTGGCCTCAGGATTCCAGAATAAGGACTTCCTAGTAATGCTATTACTAGGTTTCCTCAGTGTGTGTCCTATCCATCGCCATGGTCTTCTTCTTCCACTGGCACCTGTCTGGTTCTTCTTAACAATTCTACATTGACGATTTTTTTCATACTATTTCAACCCCTTCTAATCTACACAATCATCCTTTTATGAAAGTCAATTCTTGGTTGTCATTCTTGTTCTCCATGTTTCAAAACCATACAATAAGAACTGGCTTAACATTTGAATGGAAGATTCTGCTATCTGTTTTGCACATGATTTCTATTGATTTGCATATATTTTCCAATGCAATGAAAACTGTGTAGTCAGGACAGATACTTAAAGTTGTACTTAAATATCGAACTCTCTCTTCCTTACTAGAATTTTCTAATTTCCTGAGATTGTTAACATCGCTGAATTTTCTTACTTGAGAAGCCAGACCCAAGCACTATTCCAGCAGCCTGGGATAACACAAACACTTCATTTTAACATGGATTTCTTCTACTTTTTTTTTTAAAGTGTAGCGACATCTGTATCTCTCTTAAAATGGGCAGTCTGCTTTAAGCTTCTTTTTATCATTAGTTTCTTCTTCAAGAGGGTAACTGAAGGCCATACTGCCAATCTGCATGTCTCGTGCAGCCGACATTCCTGGAGAATGTATTCCACTATTTACTTTTATTCGAGGCATAAACATATATAAAGGATATGATCACTGCTCCCTCAGATGTATTTTAAGGAGGGACTAATATGGGGCTGGCAGTTTCTTCAAGTAAAATTAATTATACACACGTGCCAGCCACCACATATAAAAACATATATACACAGGCTATCACACACACTCCTACACTAAGGATATAGAGTCAACCTTCACTGGACGTACGATAAGAAGGAAAGAATTTTAACATCAATACTTTTTACAAAAAAAAATCAACGAAAGGGGAAAAGCAAACTACAGACAGAGAAGATAACAGTTTGAAATTATGACAAGGCAGGAAGTCATAAGCAAAGTTAAAAAAAAAGAAAAAAAACAATACTTATGTTTTGCTGTTTTTTTTTAAGCTACTCTTCCAGCCCTTCAACATTCACATTGTTCATCGACGATTCACTCTCTGCAAACATCGGTGCAGTTTAATGCTGATGAAGATAACTTACATCGCTGATAACAATTTTCGTACGGCAGGAAGTGAACAACATATTTTAAACACAATAAAGATAATTATATTCATGATTGTCTTCTCCTGTTACTTCCTTCCATCAACATTCAAAATACTCATCACTTCACTCATTGTCTGCATACAACCAGTGCCGGTGTCAAGCTATGTTGTGCTCTATGCAAGGCCTACTTGAATCCCCCTCAACAAACAAAATTTATCTCAACGTCAATTTTCAAAAATACATGTTTTGTAGAAACAAAACAAAAGAAAACAAAAAGTACAAAACATAAAACTGCTATATTCATTTTAAATTGCAAGATGGAAGATGCATCTCAGAAGTGAAGAGTAGAATAGCTCAGGCACAAGTAGCATTTTATAAAATGAAGAGTATTTTATGCTACAAGTCTTAATCATTGGAAGTAAGAAAGAGAGTTCTTCATTGTTATATAGAACCAATTCTGACATATGGGAGTGAGTCATGGACAATTAGTAAACATATAGGGAAGACACCAGAGGCAGTAGAGATGTGGTTTTACAGAAGAATGTTAAAAATACCATGGAAAGCCAAAACGAGTAATGTGGATGTCCTGAAAGAGGCCAATGCACAAAGGAAACTTATTTCACAAGTTAGAAAGAAGCAATCCACTTTTTTTTTTTGGCATGCTATGAGAAGAGGAAAGCTGGAATATATCGTAACAACAGGTAAGATTGAAGGAAAAGGAGATAGGGGAAGACAAAGAGAGCACATGCTGGACAGTTTGGCATCATGGCATGCAAAGAAGTCAACAGTCAACATCAGAATTGATAAATTGTACTGGAAACAGGAAGTTGTGGAGAGACATGATCTCCTACATCACTAGGCAAGGTACTTGAAAAAGAATAAGTAATACAACAATCTTTGATTATATTTCTCAAATATAAAAGAACGTTTTTTAGCACAAACATCGTTTTGTATACTATTGTGAATTGTGATGTTAAAATTTAAGTCTGTTAAAAGTTTCAATTCCAGGCACATCTGAATCTCACTTTCCGTGTCTTTTCCTGTACAAATTTTGTCACAAATTTCTTCATGTCAAGTGCTGATGCTTGGGCATGTTCAATTGATATGGTTGCCAAACCAACTAGTCTCTTTTGCAACATTGTTGATTGTAAGTAAGTTTTTTTAGTTTGAGCTTTGAAAAATTGCTTTCACCACTTGCTACTGACACTGGAAGTGTGAGAAGGGTCCTTAGAGCAACAGAAGTATTAGGAACATTATCCTAGAGTTTTTGTTGTAGTAAGAAGAGAAGTTCTGCTTGTGGTGGCACAGACTTTCGAAGTCTTCGAGCTATAGCTATAGGTTCACAGCACAGATCTTCAGCATCAATATCTTTGTTTCCATTGTGCATCAATGATTTTTCTCAGTTCTTGCAGGCCTCAAGTACTGTACATCTTCAATAGATTTTGTTTGTTGATACTGTATATATTATACCTGAAGCCAAATAAGGAATCATATTGTTGAAGCTGTTGGAATCGCTCTTCAACAGACTGTATGGCCATGTCTAAGACAGCATAGTAGAAACTTACTTTGAATTTCTGTTTTGAATCTTGCTGTGCCTCTTCTTGAGCCTCATACGCAAACTGTTGTTTCTTTCTCCTTTTTCTCCTTTTACTAACGTGTTCTCTCTCAAAGTTTGGTAGTATTCTAGCATCTTAACAATCTCAGTAGCATCTATCAAAACTTGTTGAAAACCCTTAAAACACCTGCAGCCCACAAGGTATATCTTGTTCACCTGCAATTGGCATGTAGCTGAATTTAAATCAGCTTCCTTATTTTGTAGTAGCTTGCTTGTAAGACTGACTTCAAAAAGGATGTTGCACCATGTAACAAGGGATACCAAAAACTTGAACTTGCAAATTGCACTAGCAAGGGCCTTAGCTTCTATTCAGGAAGTACTTCCAGATGAACCTTTTAGTCTTGTGTTATTATGACATAATTTGTGCACTCTCTTCTCCTCTCTGGCAGTATTGAACTACATTTGTTGTGCGTACTGAATTAGGTGTATTATTCTTTTGTTAACACTCTCTTTTTCCCAACTGGCATTGTTCACGTTTCACGCTTCGATGCATGACAGTGCCAGACAAGCATATCGCCCATCCCTGAGAGATTAATTGAGTCCCTAAAACATGACAATACCACATTGGCTCCAGGTAAATGCAAGCATGAAGTGTTTGCTAAGATTGCATAATTACTTCTGACTCGACAGGAAAAATGTAAGAAGTTGTAACGTAATTATATTACCAAGAATTGTCGGATGTAGCAACTCCATATATGGAGGATGAGTGTTTGAAATTTCCAAACGCATGAGTCATACAGAATACCACATGAGGATAAGTTTTCATAATATGAACTTTCAATGTATTGGCTGGCTTTTGAGGTACCAATAAACAACCACAAGATGGGAAGATTTGTCAGAATGCCATGCAGGAAGCATGGGCCAAGAGCTATGATATAACATAGAACATCTAGCATACAACACTGCATTCCTGAAATTGTTAAAGTAGACAGCTCAGACCTTGCCATACAAAAAAAAAAAATAGTCACAATTCTGAATTTTCAGATGCGGAAAAATGTATTAGAGCATCTTTTATCCACTGGAAAAGAAAACTCGCCAATATTAATATGAAACCGGACTTCTACAGAAACTACTCACAAGTCACAGATGAATTCTAGAATAAGAAATAATATCCCAGACATGTGTTCGAGGCATCTGTGTTAAGTTGCCAAGACTATTTACCTGAGCAAGACATCTAAGATTTGCCTTGTTACTAGGTTGGTGGAACTGACTGGAGAGACCACTTGAGGTTCTACTCACGTTACCAGCTGTACTATCTGTGGCTCGAAGCTTGAGATCGACACGTGAAACCTACATCCCATGGGTGGTGAAGATCCCTGCCTTGACCAGAAGTGGTTACCTCCAGAATCCTTTGGAGATGTGACCTAGCCACAAAGACAAAGTGACGGAACCAGCAGCACCAACATTTCAGCAATTTGGAAGCTAAGTTATAAGTTTAGCAGGCCACATCAAAAGACTATATTTTCATCTCCCAAACCGAGATCTATGATGAACCATAATTTCTCATAATTACCATTTCATATTTATTTACATTTTTTTAAAAGTAATGCAGCATTAAATATGTATATGTTAATTTTGACAAATTCATAGTTGAATTAATCATTACAGAGAGAAAGGCATATATATGATCCAGAACCTCTAGTATATATTCATTATTATATATACATATCTATTTCGAGCTAATAAAAGGAATTTCACTGAATTAAATCAGATGGGGGCTTGAATGAGCAGAACATTTATATCTGTCTTCACAAAAGGCAACGGAGCAGATACAAAGTTAACGTGCTAAGACTCATTCAGCATTGTACTTGACTTCTGAAATATCTTATTAAGACTCCATCGAGGTAGAAGCCTTATTATCTTTCTATCTACAACTCTGCCAAGAGTTATCTTGTGCAAAGGTAGACACCTTTGAAGACCCACATTAGATACTCTGGGTTTTGGTCTCTGTTGGACTACTACAGCAGAGCAAAGGGAGGCAACCCATGACAGTTATCAAAGATCTCTATTAAAAAGGTAAAAAGGATCCCATTACATGCCCGTTGAGGCATATTGGGAATATGGTGTTAGGCCCATATTTTCTTGACCATCGGCACACTAGGGATGATGTGATCAGCATCACGCCGGCCGCCTTAACCTTCCCAGAAGTTGCTCTGGTACCCAATTGGGGCTGGGTCGACCCAGGAGCAGTTTGCAGCCTAAAAAAATTCCACATCATCTGGGGATTGAACCATAGACCACTTTGCTAGGAAGCCAGTGCACTAACCACTATGCTACCGTGGCTCATTTATATTGCAAAGATGATATCTCAGTGGTTTCAAAGCATCGACCTGACTCTCCCATCATGTTTCACTTAATGGCTTTTTTTTTTTTTCCTTAACCAGCGGCACTTGGGCTTTCAGCCCTTCGGCCCAATGACATGTCATTGCGAGGCTGGGGAACCTGAGGACTTTCCTTCTAACCCGGTCAGGAGCTTCGCTCCTTCCCATCCACAGAGGGTTTATCACAGGAGCCGTTCAGGCTATTCAGTCAAATTTCCGGCCGTAAACATTTCTTCAAACGCCGACGCCCGGGTTTGAACCATGAACACCTGGTCGCCAGTACAACGCCGAAGCCATTACACCAGCGTGGCTCCCACTTAATGGCTTAACAGATATGTCTGATGAATGGCTAGTTAGAATTTGCCAACACTGAGTCGATGCACAGAAATAATTATAGGCCAAAGCTAAAGCAAAGTGAAGACACTAGTTGCTTCCAGACAACACTTAGCAGCATCATTGACTACCAAGTTTAAAGAGTGTGCATTGTCAGTTGCATTTTAACATGGGTTAAAAATCTAACCTGTATAAATATCATTGTACATCTCAAAGGCCAGTACTATGCCCCTCTGAGGTCTGTGCCCTAGGCAGCTGCCTCATTGGCTTAATTGTAGCACTGGCCGTGCCTACAAACACGATTTATCCAAGGATCACACATTCACTCCTCCGTTTTCGTCACTGCCTTTGTATCATTCATCCAAATATTCACATTAAAAACATAAAAATTGCATTCACATATGTATTTAAGATATTTATCTGTGGTGCCTACCCCTATAAGGATTCCATCGGCAAATACATGTGGAAGATATCTCTCACAAATGCCTTCACTAGCGAGTCTTTGGTCGAGTTCCTGCTGAATCTCTTTCCTCTTGTTCAAGTCTCTTTCCTCATATTTGACCTATATGAGATATAGAATACTCTGTTTCTTTCAGGTAGAGGGAGACACTAGAACATGTGGAGAAGAGAACTGGAGACTGAAATTAAAGGAATGAGGAAGGCATGGAAAGACCTTGAGCTGATGCATGGGGCAGGAGGATGTGGCGTGAACTTGTAAAAGGCCTATGCTCCTTCGGGAACTGAAGGGTTATGTATATATGAATAAATATTTGTTTATTTTGGCTGCTTGTTGTTAATTGGCTGTTTCTTCCTACTGTCAATAAATGTTTCTGTTTATGTGTGTGTATGCATCATCATCGTAGTAAAATCTGCGAGAATAATCGCTCATTTCAGTAAGATTTTAGTCATAAAATGATAATAAATAAACCTAGCCCGCATGTGTCTGACGGTGATACTCTCACACGCCAGCATAGCACTGAATTTTGTGCCATGGACAGGCTTAGAACCGATCCCACGGTAAAAATCTAACACGCGTTTTAGTTTCGGTTTCGAAAACATACTACTAATATTTAACATTTTGCCAGATCTGCTGCATACACAATGCAGCCTAGCTTTATAATTAACGATCTTGCGGAAGTGTGCCGCCAAAACTGTTGTCTGAAGTAACGTAATCTGTCAACAGTAACGAAAAATTTGGTAGTCTTTTGGACTTTTTCTAAGTAGCAATAACGAGACGACTGTAATACATTAACGCAAAATGCTACCAACGCATGCCAAAACCCGTGTCGTTCTGCACGCGAGACTAATAGTATATACACGCTGTGGCAAAGCTAATGGATATACACACACAGACAATATTTTATTTCCTCCTCGCGGTAGTGTGTGTGACGTCACAAAAACAAGTTGGTTTATTTGAAAAATTAAAAAGTGAGACAGAAGGAGGGGGACTTATGTAAAAAGTTATAATTAACGACTGTCAGTGACAAAACTGAAAATCTAAACGCAAATGAATATAGTCATAAAAATTATATATTCGTGTAGCTTAGTGTATTCTGAGCCCAAATATGTTTTAATATTAATGGTAGTCAAAATATTAGCCAAGTTATTGAGAAAATACTAAATGTCTATGGACGCATGACCAGACAGACTGTTGTTCCTGCTTGTTTTTCATAACGTTAGTGGGGACGCCAGCTGAGAAAAGAGGCATTGAGGTAAATTCAAATTCGCTTGGGTAACAAGAGTATAGGAGAGAAAGGGGAGCGGTAGGAAAATGTAATCCAAAACGAAACATCTTTTTGTATTGGCATAACTAAGGCAGGCTGGCCAATCGACTACCAGATGCAGATTTTGTTTGGAATTATTTTTGTTTTTCAAAAACTACATTTGAATTCTGGTAGTCGCAAGCTTTCGATTGGTCAGTGCTAATAAATATTAGCAAAAAGCTTTCGCTGCTCAGTGCCAGTTGAACAAAACTTTTCATTCAAATACGCTGAGATCAGCTGTGTTAATTGTAAAATTAAATAAAGAAGTATTCACAGTCTGGACAGAGCAGAAGAAACTGAGGCCATTTCTTTGCAAGTCAGCGTCATTTGTTTATATTTCTTGAAATTTGTGGTAAGAATGCTTTATGAATTTAATATGTTTAATCCCACTGCCAAAGTTAGATACTGCTATTGGGGAAAAGTGAAGGACGTGCCGGGAGCAGACATTGTTGAGTCCTCACATTGAACTTTATCTAACTGATGTATGTTGTCATGATTGTGTTTTCATATTATTGCATTAGAATATATTAGTAAGCCTCCGTGTTCCATGAACACTGTTTAACATGCCTGAAGCATTTATATTTAAAAAAGGAAAAGAAGAGAAAATCATACAAAAGGAAATGTGGTTACTCCACATTATTTTATGGAGGAAAAATATGTAAACGTACAGTGGCGTATCTGCCATAGGGACCTGAGGTGTGGTCACAGCAAGGTGGGAGTCATGTAAAATTAGGGGCGAGTGCACCTGTAATGCACGCGAGGCTGACCCCATATCACCGTAGGAAACTAATAAATATATGAAGTGATCAGATATAAAAGGCCAGGGTGTCCTTTTGTTGCAGAAGTTTTATTTCCTGTTGCCAGCTGGTAACAGGAAACCTGCTGAGTGAGATTAAAGCCATCAAGTCTCCGACCATTCGTTTATGCTGTCAAAAGATAACGGGAGGAGCTTGGGCGTTTTGAAAGATCGAGAGTTTCTGCAACTTCATACTGTATTATCATTTTCACAAGGAACCCCAGGTGATATGTTAAGCATCTGGGTATATCTGACACTTTCGATTGAATAAACTCTGTATTTCAAAATCATACTCAGGAAGTTTATGGGGTATGATGATACTACAGCCCCTCATACACAGTGACTCTCCCAATTAGATGAATAAAGTGTAAGCTGTGAACATTCCAACAGGAAAGATATATATATATATAAACTTTATAGTTAGGGGACCAAGAGTCCAGATAATTTTAGTTGATCTTTTCTGTAAACTATCTTGTCCTCATTTTCAAAGACCTGTCCAAAAGATATGACTGGACAGGCAGATTAAATTGTACAGAAAAACATTCATTTTAAAGAAAAACTTAACCCCTGGTTTTATTCACTTCCTCATAGAAAATTAAAGTGTTTTTGTGTTGTGTACCATCATTTCATTTCTCCCCTAGACACTAGGTACATCATACACCAGAGCCAGAATAGTGACCATGTGAGATCTAGGGAGGTAGCGTTAGGTTCCCTGCATATATTTCATCATCATCTTTTAGAGTCAGGGGCCTACACATGTGCTTGACCTCACACGGTTAATACATACACGGCTTGATGGTGAACTCTGACAGACTCTTTCCTGTCCATCTCTTGATGTTAGCTTCTCATTATAGCGCTTTCTTCCTATTGCACGTTTGCCTTCAACTCTGCCATCTGCTATGGTCTTCAACAAGGTGTTATGTCTTTTTACATGGCCAAACTATTTTAGCTGTCTAATTTTGATCTCATTTATTATTTCTCTTTTAATTCCTAGATTTTCTCGGACCTCTTTATTTATTTCTTCTCTTACCATGAGGCATGCCCCATTCTTCTATATATCCACATCTTAAAGGCCTCAATTCTGTCCTCTAAGTGCGTGTTCATTGTCCATGTTTCTACACCATACAATAATGAAGAGTATATATTTTTCGGCTGCATGTTGTTAACTGTTTGTTTCTTCCTCCTGACATGTGTGTATATATATGTGTGTGGTGATATAAGTAAGTTTCCAGTATCATAACGATCCACTGAACAGTAGTAGCCCAGTACACATATTGCGTCAAAGTGCGAAACAAAAGACAACTCGTACACCTTTTACACAACCGCCCTGGTGGAATGATACAGTGGAGACAGCATGGCTGGAAAAGGAAAGAGTGACAAAGTTATGGCGAATAGCACGAAAGAGAAGGGTGATAAATTATGATGAGATGGAAGATTTTAAAGAGAGAAAACAAAGTGCAATCAATAACTTCAAGAGCTTAGCAAGAGAAGCCAAAGACACAGTGTGGGAGGCCTTTGTGACACAGGTGGGCACTGACAAAACACAACAGAAATTTTGGGCCTTACATCGCAGAATGAGTAGGAAAAGTACAAGCCAACCAATTCCTAATATTCTCAGCTCAACAGGGATATACCTGAAGACCAATGCTGAAAAGGGACATGCACTACTTGAGCGTTATATTGCTCAGACAAATAAAGGTGATAAAACTGCCCGTCAAACTGCCCGTTACTGCAGCCTTAAGGTGGATAACTGAAACTTCATTAAAAAAGGCTATCATTGTGTCCAACTCTCAGTCCATGCTTCGGAAGGTTCAAAGTGGTTGGTTGCGGCATGAATGGAAAACATTCATAGAAGCTTCCAGTCTACAAGAGCTGGTGTGGATATACTGTCCTGGTCATGCTGAGGTATGTGGTAATGAAAGAGCTGACAGACTAGCATCAAGAGCACCCATAGTGGGGACACTGGATATGGATAAGGGAGATATACTGAGAACTATTAATGATCGCCTGTTAGAGAATGACACTGCAATAGATGAATCATCAAGGTTAAGACTGTTGGAATTTGGCATCAATCGTAAAGCTAGTAGAGATGGACGTATGAGAGGATGCATCCGTCGTGTATACAACCAGCGAGCTACAGGAAAAATTTGCATTCACACTCTTCGACATATACTGATGGAGACTGAGCACCTATGGGTTTGCCCGGAGTGCAATGATGTCAATTCTGCATAACAATAACAATAAGTAAGTGTATGTATGTATGTGCATATATGCATGTATATATGAATGATTAACTTTGTGTATAGACGTACACATGAGTGGGTTGTTGTTGTTGTTTAACTAGGGCTGCTGAGCTTTTCGCTCTCTAGCAGCCAATACCAAGTTGAAGACTCCTTGGTATTATCTACACTGTAGATCAAGGCTTTTCCTGTGGCTTTTCTGCCATTCCAAAACATGTTGAGTTGAAGTCATGAGCTCCAGTTTCACTAGCTTGGCCTGCATTTAAAGAATCATCACATCTGGTTCTAAGCTAGCAGTAAGAAGTGTGTGGCATACTGTGCATTCACCACCATTCAAGGGGGCTATCCAACTTTGTAGAGCTAAAATACTGTACTCTGGTTCTGGGCTCTCCCAAAGAATTTTCACGTACTGCACAGAGCAACTTCTCAGATTCCCCTTCCTATCATAGGGTCCATAGAGAGATCCTCCTGCATGTAGGCAACCAGGTAAAAGCGAGAGTTAAGTCTGGGGCTCAAGTTACTCCTCCAAGCTTAGTGTGCAATGCTGGGTTCTCAACAAGTTTCACCACAGGGGGAATTCCTGGAAGTGTGTGGATGATTTCAAGAGTCAATGAGGATGTAATTAGCCTCACAGACATAGGTTCACTTCCATGTACATATATTGTAGCATTGTGCGTAGCTGGTGGTCATATAAATATGACTCCAGATATGCCTCCATGCATACATGAGTGGGTATGTGTGTTTATGTAGATATGTGTGTTTGCATTAAGATATGTATGCTTGAGGCTAATCATCTGGTGTTGTTAACATGCAATGAGTTCAGGCTTCTTAGGCAATGCAGAGATTAAAGACATATATTTATCCGATGAATCTTCTGGTTTTATACCGGGTAATTAAAAAGTCGCTCCGTATTTTTACATTTTCATATCCTCACTAGTGTCTTTTGGAAATGCACGAAACAAATGTCAGAATAAGCATTTGATTAATAATTTAATTTTTTCCGGAAACAAAACTAAAATTTAAAGTCAAATCTAGAATGCTCATTACAAGGTCGTTATGAAGTGCAGTCAAAGTTGCTGTTCACTATAAAGTCATGCGTTGTATAGGCCGGATTCCATGCTGAGCTATTCCAGTTATTGAAATTAGTGTATTACACAATACCTGTATATCAGCAGCTGTTTCCAGTTACTGAATTCACTTTATCATGCAGTTAATATAAGTCAGTAGTCTTATACATATACGATGTGATTAGATTAACTTTAAAGAAACACTGTAAATTCACATTCAATTCATATGTCAAGTCAGTACTATTGTATGGCTCTGAAACATGGAGAGCAACAAAAAACAACAACCCAAAAGGTACAGACTTTCATAAATGAAAGATTGTGTAGCATAGAAGGATTGAAATGGTATGACAAGATCACTAACGTGGGACTGATGACACGAATCAGACAAGCGCCAATCGATGAGAAAAAGATGGTGGGGATGAATAAAACACACACTGAGGAAACCTGTTGATAGCCTTACCATGCAGTCCTTACTCTAGAATCCCCTGGTAAGACTCTTACTAAGGGAGGTAGAGAAAGACCAAAGAACACACAAGAACTGGATACAGACACGATGGAGATGAAGAAGACCTTGAGTTGATGGTAAGGGACAGGAAGAACTGGCATCAGTTTGTTGAAGGCCTTTGCTCCTTGGGTAGCTGAAAGACGATGACATTGAAACACTGGATGTAACATGTGATCACATTTTAATTTTACCATGTAGTTATAAAGCAACCGCTGAACAATGCTGCAGCGCTCAAATGTTTCCCTGACAGCAGATATGGATGTCATATACACCACAATCTTCCCATGTTCCAGTTCTCTATAGTTTCTCTGTAAGAATTAAAAAAAACAAATCATGTTTTTAGAAGAAGAAATTACATATTGCAGTAGTCCTGTTATTTCTTTGTCTCTTCAGAGACCCCCGTGGACTACACGGGGCCTACCTTTTATTAGTGTATTTCAAACCCTCCTGTCTAAAGTCGCCCACTCAAGTCTGTATTTTTTTTTCTCCTGTGTCTTCATCTGAGTTTTTTTTTTAAAGATTTCCTCTGTTGCTCAAACATTATGACCTACCCGTATGTGGAAAACGAGCGCTTTCCTCTGGTTTCCAGAATCATCACCTTATAGCACCAGGATTCAGTCTACCCAGCTGTAAATGGGTACCTGACTATACTCTTCAGTTAGGCAAAGCAAAAGGCAGCGAAGAAAGGAACTGGTCACCCCACGTCATAAAAAAAGCTAGACCTTGTATAATGAGGTATCTAACAGTTCACTCCCCTACAGCAGTATCGGCTATGGGATTACCTTTTGTTATGTGGAAGCGGGGAGCTGGGGTAGCGCAGTGGTTAGGGCCCTGGCTTCCTAGCTTGGTGGTCCTTGGTTTGATCCCCAGTTGAGGTAGGATTTTTTTAGACCACAAACAGCTCCAGGGTCAACCCAGCCTCATGAATTGGGTACCAGAACAACTCTGGGAAGGTTAAGGCGGTCGGCGTGATGCTGATCACATCACCCCTAGTGTGCCGACGGTCAAGAAAATACGGGCCTAACACCGTCTTGCCAATATGCCTCAATAGGCGGGTAACGGGATCCTTTACCTTTACCTTATGTGGAAGCGAGGGAGTTGTAACAGAAAAAAACCAAATATTTCTCAATTCTCTCTTACAGATTGGTCAACACAGTTTAGACCTACTTTAAAACTGACTAAAAATTACATAAACATTTTTACACACAAGCGTGACCATGAGTAATCAGAAAAGAATTTTATATGGTAAAGTAAATTTAAATTTCGAAGAGCAAATCTTTGCGAAGCATTTACTTTCTTCTTGAATGTTGAATGTTAACGATTTGCATACAGCATGTTATCTTTGTGGGAATATAGAAATCACATGTACAGTTTGTACAAAAATATTGGACAGGTTTCTGTTTTAGTTCGCTATTTATTTATTCAGCCCCAAGTTTTTTTCTGGGCTCTCTGAAGAAATAAAAAAAAGAATAAGCCAGCCTACTGTTCCCTCAAGCATGATGTAAAAAGAGGCCACTTGTTAACCCTCCTCCCCTTACCCCCTTTGTCACATTTTGTGACAAAAAACCCAGACCCCCTGCTTATGTAACGTCACAAATCTCTTACCCGCTTTCTCCCCCTCTTACTCCTCCCCCCGTGTTGGTTTTCTTTTTTGCAGCACTGAAAAAGAAAAGAAAAAATGTAAACAAGTGTAAATAAGTTAACTAGCACAGACAAAATAACAATCTCTCAAGTAAAACAGTGTTTACTTATTCAAGCTTTTACAATAACTGCTTTGCTGGTTAAATCTTGCTGAATTTATTTAAAATATTGCTTATTTTTGCTTAATTTTTTTTGTCAAACAAAAAAAATAAATTAAGTGTAAATTAAACACATCAATAATTTCAGTACCTATTTATGTTAAAAGTTTCATAAAATAATGTTAAACTTGATACAAAACCCGCATCAATTCAAGGGTTTAAAAACTGAAGTTGTTAGCAACCTTCATTATCATCCAATGACAAGACAAGATACTCCTCCTCTGAA
The DNA here is from genome assembly GCA_024509875.1 of Oreohelix idahoensis. NCBI lineage: Eukaryota > Metazoa > Mollusca > Gastropoda > Stylommatophora > Oreohelicidae > Oreohelix > Oreohelix idahoensis. The sequence goes on from JAMPIV010000925.1 coordinate 239,306, forward strand.
TGAACTAGAAGACCATTTGCTTCCAGATCAACTTAGTTTATTGGAAAGGTCTACATTGCAGCATATTAAAAAAGAAATGTATGATTAAAAACAAAAATTTAAAACAGTTAAAGGTTATGATCATTATCCGATATTTCAGCTGAGATTATAATATAAGTCGCCCATGTGGAAGTTGTTAACTACTGCGGATAAAAGTAGACTATGAGGATGGAGATTACAAAATCTACTTTGTTTGGACACCATTTATAAAAGAAGAGATACTACCTTGTAATTTTGCGTGATGTCACATTTTTTCAACCTCCTCTATCATTACACTTTTTAAAAAAATGTAGATTCCCCCGCCCCCTTACTGCATGACATCATATTTGAACAACTCCATATTTAAAATCTTCTTTTCTTCTTTGATCCTTAGCCGCTGACCGTCTAAGCAGTCAGTGGCCATCACGCCTGGTGGCGTCTTGTAGGGCAACAACAAACTGATTCCACTTTGCTCGAGTGGCCATCCTTCGTACAGTGCCCCAACTCTGGTTCATTCTTTGCATCTCAGCCTCCCCAGTCCTCCGCCAAGTTGTTTTTGGTCGGACTCTCTTTCATTTTCCTTTAGGGGTCCATAGCATAGCTGTCCTTGTGATGTCATCGGGGCCTCTTCTGAGGACATGGCCAACCCAGCTCCAGCGTCTGCCAGCTATGATGGTGTGCATGTCCTCTTGCTTGCTCCGAGCAAGCAGATCTTGGTTGGATGGTATTCGGCCAAAAGATTCCGTGAATTTTTCTTAGGCATGTTGTGTGAAAAGAGGACAATTTTGACATTTCCTTCTCTGTAACTCTCCAGCATTCCGCACCATAGAGAAGCACAGAAAGCACACAGCTCTGATATAATCTTAATTTTGTGCTTGTGCTGTACTGAGAGGACTTCCAGATATTGTTGAGACTAAAAAAGGCTGTTCTTGCTTTGTTCATTCTGTTGTTGATGTCTTTGCTTGCTCCACCATCTGGTGTTACTATGCATCCAAGGTATGTGAAGGTGTCTGTCTGTTTCAGTTGCTGATTCCTTACTTATATGGGCTCAGGGTTGCTCACATTGAGAGTCATGACCTCTGTCTTCATTAGATTGATGTTCAAGCCCACCTGCTGGCTATACTTATTAAGCCTATCCGTTTTTTCCTGGATGTGTTGATGTGAATGTGCTAGTAGTGCAATGTCATCTGCATATTCCAGATCTTCCAATGTAGAAAATGTAGTCCATCTTATTCCTCTTGGACTGCTCTCTGTTGTTTGGCGCATCACCCAGTCTATGACTGTTAAAAATAGAGTGGTTGATAAGTTTGATGACTGTCAATATTCTAATATTGGAATCTTTCATTACTTAAACTTTTTAGATTTTAGAATGACGTGATTTATTGTGATATATTGCATGAATTCTGCACATTAAGGTTCTTCTGTCACAAACTGTCATATTTCCAGTTGTAATATGAGAAGTTTGGGGTAGAAGCTTGTCTTCCTACCATACATGCCACCCAGGTAATCGATGGTTAAACAGCTAGCTGTGAATACTGAATAAGCAACCTCGGACCAGAACAGGTGGTTGTCACTGAGGGCGAGGTGGGGTAGTTTTGATGGGCATCTTTTTGTATAAAACACCAATGAAGCTTTATAACTGACAGACATAGAGGTGGAGGTGCTTTATTCCCCCCCCCCCCCTCCCCAATCCCACAGCCTTGTAGGTTAGAATGTTTTACTCAATGGCTATCGGAAATACCCCTACAGTTTAGACTTTTAGTCAAAGGATATCGGAAATACCCATACAGAAACTGTAGAAAGCAATGGTAAACTACCATCGTACAGTCCCTTGTAAAGTCATGAATTAAAATAACTTCCTTGGATTTACTGGAGCAGTCTCACATCATTGCATGGCAAGACGCAAACAACAGAACTGATAAATCGTACTGGAGACAGGAAGTTGTGAAAGACATGATCGCCTATGCCTTCTGGCATAGGTACTTGAAGAAGAAGATCTCCTTACTGTTAAGTATTTTTTAATTCTCTAGTTAACCAACATGTCCTTTCTTGAGCTTTAGAAGTTTATTTGCTTGTCTTCCTTAGGAACAAAAGACCTTTATATGGATAGAGACAATTTTAAGACAACAACTGTTAAATACTATAATGGATACTACAGTACCTGTATCAGTAATTATCTGACATCTGAGCCAGACTGTTATTACTATTTTACTGTTAATGTCCTTGTTACTTTCTTCACAAATTATTCTCACCTCATAGTTGTCAAGTAGTTCTCTCAGCTTCCCTGCTTCGTTAAGTTCCACCAGTTCTTTAGCACCCTTTTATAGACAGGAAATAATAGTTTGAACTGTGATAATACTATGGTAAATAGCTAGTCCCAAAGCAGATACTGCCATAGAGGAGTATAGTGTTAGAGACTTAACAGCATTGAGAGGTTGGGTAACTAGTTCCCTTCCTCACTGCATTTTTCTTCCCTAACTCAAGAGCAAAGTCAGGTGCGAAATTACAGCTGGGTAGGCTGAAGCATGTCGATATCACGAATCGAACCTGAAACCTTTGCTGCGAGAGACCAATGCTCTGACCATTCTGTCAGTCGGACGCTCGATAAGACTATAAGAAACCAACTGGCATTGTACATCATTGAATGATGTTATTTTCTAGTTCATTCAAATTACTTCTCTTTTATTCTATTCTTTTGACAACATAGACCACAGTTATGTGGACGCGTGTTCGTATATTTAACAATCCAACTTTGATTTATAACTGAGCAATATCCACACTCCAAAACTTGTATACATTGAAAATGTCTAGAAACTGAGCTCAACTTCCACGTACCACATTTAACAACATTTATTTTTCACTTTGGTTTCTCATCATATGCTTATCATCCGTACTGGCAGTTCATGCAGATACTTTGTACTCCTGTACATCTCCTTAATCAAATGTATTGTTTACAATATATGACACTTGTCCGTTTGTGGGGCATTATTTCAATATTCCTTAAATCATAATAGTTGAGACACATAAAATCTTATTTATCATCACTGTACATTCCGTTATACATAGACACTAGCGGTGAATACTTCCAAGTACATCATGTACATCATTCCATACATTAAGATCCCCATGAACATAGAACACCTTGCCCCACTGGATGCTGAACATAAACTCAAGCACGTCGGGTAACTCAGGACGCTAAGTATTGATTCAACTGATTCAACTGTTGCAATAACAAACAAAGACACGTCAAATCTTAACCACACATAGAAACATTCGCACCGACACCTTTGTGCGCATCACATAACCTTTGAACACACATCTCTATCTATTGTGCCAAAAGGGTCATAACAACCACAAAGGTTACAACTGACGGCTTTCATTCATCACTTTTCAGCTCCCTGAGAAGCATAACCCTTAAAAAAAATTCATGTCAAGTTGTCCTGCCCTGTGCCATGTTCTCAAAAGCTTTTCAACATTTTCTTTATGCCTTTCATTTCTGTCTCCAGTTCTCTTCTCGGGTGTTTTTTTTTTTCTTCATCTACCTCTCTGGCCTTGGGATTCCAGAATAAGGACTTCCTAGTAATGCTATTACTAGGTTTCCTCAGTGTGTGTCCTATCCATCGCCATGGTCTTCTTCTTCCACTGGCACCTGTCTGGTTCTTCTTGTCAATTCTACATTGACGATTTTTGTCATACTATTTCAACCCCTTCTAATCTACACAATCATCCTTTTATGAAAGTCAATTCTTGGTTGTCATTCTTGTTGTTCTCCATGTTTCACAACCATACAATAAGACTGGCTTAACATTTGAATGGAAGATTCTGCTATCTGTTTTGCACATGATTTCTATTGATTTGCATACATTTTCCAATGCAATGAAAACTGTGCTTACTAGAATTTTCTGATTTCCTGAGATTGTTAACATCGCTGAATTTTCTTACTTGAGAAGCCAGACCCAGGCACTATTCCAGCAGCCTGGGATAACACAAACACTTCATTTTAATATGGATTTCTTCTACTTTTTTTAAAAAGTGTAGCGACATCTGTATCTCTCTTAAAATGGGCAGTCTGCTCTAAGCTTCTTTTTATTGTTAGTTTCTCCTTCAAGAGGGTAACTGAAGGCCATACTGCTGATCTGCATGTCTCGTGCAGCCGACATTGCTGGAGAATGTATTCCACTATTTACTTTTATTCGAGGCATAAACATATATAAAGGATATGATCACTGCTCCCTCAGATGTATTTTAAGGAGGGACTAATATGGGGCTGGCAGTTTCTTCAAGTAAAATTAATTATACATACGTGCCAGCCACCACATATAAAAATGTATATACACAGGCTATCACACACACTCCTACACTAAGGAAATAGTCAACCTTCACTGGACGTACGATAGGAAGGAAAGAATTTTAACATCAATACTTTTTACAAAAAAAATCAATGAAAGGGGAAAAGCAAACTACAGACAGAGAAGATAACAGTTTGAAATTATGACAAGGCAGGAAGTCGTAAGCAAAGTTAAAAACAAAAAAAAACCAATATTTAAGTTTTGCTGTTTTTTTTTAAGCTACTCTTCCAGCCCTTCAACATTCACATTGTTTATCGATTCACTCCACAAACATCGGTGCAGTTTAATGCTGATGAAGATAACTTACAATGCTGATAACAATTTTCGTACGGCAGGAAGTGAACAACATATTTTAAACACAATAAAGATGATTATATTCATGATTGTCTTCTCCTGTTACTTCCTTCCATCAACATTCAAAATACTCATCACTTCACTCATTGTCTGCATACAACCAGTGCCGTAGAGAAGTGTCGGCGTCTGTGGCCGAATGGATATGAATGCAGTTTCATAATCCAGATATACCAGGTTCGAAATCTGCTGCAGGCGGTTTGGTAGCAGATCGCTTTGTGTGGATTTTTAACAATGGTATAAGCCCCGTACCATTCAGAAAGAAATGGCAAACTACTGAATGAAAAAATTGCCTAGAAAAATCACAAACAGCCAATAAAAGCTGGGGTTGATTGCCACGTCCTGTAAAGGATAAGCAACTAACTTTTTTAAGAAAAGAAGTTCTGCTTGTGGTGGCACAGATTTTCGAAGTCTTCGAGCTATAGCTATAGGTTCACAGCACAGATCTTCAGCATCAATATCTTTGTTTCCATTGTGCATCAATGATTTTTCCCAGTTCTTGCAGGCCTCAAGTACATCTTCAATAGATTTTGTTTGTTGATACTGTATATATTATACCTGAAGCCAAATAAGGAATCATATTGTTGAAGCTGTTGGAATCGCTCTTCAACAGACTGTATGGCCATGTCTAAGACAGCATAGTAGAAACTTACTTTGAATTTCTGTTTTGAATCTTGCTGTGCCTCTTCTTGAGCCTCATACGCAAACTGTTGTTTCTTTCTCCTTTTTCTCCTTTTACTAACGTGTTCTCTCTCAAAGTTTGGTAGTATTCTAGCATCTTAACAATCTCAGTAGCATCTATCAAAACTTGTTGAAAACCCTTAAAACACCTGCAGCCCACAAGGTATATCTTGTTCACCTGCAATTGGCATGTAGCTGAATTTAAATCAGCTTCCTTATTTTGTAGTAGCTTGCTTGTAAGACTGACTTCAAAAAGGATGTTGCACCATGTGACAAGGGATACCAAAAACTTGAACTTGCAAATTGCACTAGCAAGGGCCTTAGCTTCTATTCAGGAAGTACTTCCAGATGAACCTTTTTAGTCTTGTGTTATTGTGACATAATTTGTGCACTCTCTTCTCCTCTCTGGCAGTATTGAACTACATTTGTTGTGCGTACTGAATTAGGTGTATTATTCTTTTGTTACCACTCTCTTTTTCCCAACTGGCATTGTTCACGTTTCACGCTTCGATGCATGACAGTGCCAGACAAGCGTATCGCCCATCACTGAGAGATTAATTGAGTCCCTAAAATGTGACAATACCACATTGACTCCAGGTAAATGCAAGCATGAAGTATTTGCTAAGATTGCATAATTACTTCTGACTCAACAGGAAAAATGTAAGAAGTTGTAACGTAATTATATTACCAAGAATTGTTGGATGTAGCAACTCCATATATGGAGGATGAGTGTTTGAAATTTCCAAATGCATGAGTCATACAGAATACCGCAATGAGGATAAGTTTTCATAATATGAACTTTCAATGTATTGGCTGGCTTTTGAGGTACTGTCGTAAATTTATTTTGAGAGAAAGAGTCTTAGAAATAGTGGTCCGGTTTAGAGTGTAGAATGATGGTGAAAAAGCTCAGTGATAGAAATGTAGAGAGTAAATAGTTGCTTCACAGAGTGCTGGAGGAGAGTAAAGACAGACTTATTTACAACAAATCGTTTCTCTCAATCTACTCTTCAGGCTCACCTGGTCAAACAATTATTTGCCAGTTTCCAGACACACATCTGCGCTCACACCGATTTGGTGCTTCAATCACACAGACGACGTAGATACAACTATATTAAACAAATAGGGGAAAGTTTGGGCTTTGGGTATTCCAACACAGTAACAGTTAAGTTTATGTTGTTTATTAAAGTTAAAAAAAAAACCAATCACTACAATAATCATGTGTTTACAGCAAAAATTATCATAAGTACAGAAAAATGCAAATAACAAGGTAGGGAGGGGGTGAAGAAGATTGGTATCGACTAAGCCCGTCCCGCTTATTAGACAAAGATAAACCCAGTCCAAAGATAGATAGTTATCAGGAACATAGGTACGTTAACCTAACCGTGAAGTTAATTACTCTGAAAGAGGTGTTTCAAAATTAGGTATGGGTGGTAGAAAGAATCCTGTTCTTCCCAATTGTTCTTCCCTTTACTAAGCAAATGAAAAGGAGGGGTTTTTAAACAGAGTTAACAAATTATCAACTATCCCACTTAAAGGAACAATGCAGGGTATACAGAAAATTATATTACCAGGTAAGCAAGTTAACAAAATGGTTACAAAAAAAGATTAAATTTCCTGTCATTCATACACGCGCGTGAGGATCCACACTCATATATTCACACACTTACCGATTACAGCATCAGACACTCCAATAGAATTATATAAACAGCAATTACACTCTTGACACATGAAAAGGTCTGGTACTTCCGTGTCCCGCCCCAGATGTTGCGAGGTTTGCTGATAGCAACTATTCTCACTTATCGCCGGACTTGAAGCCTAAGAGTTATGGTGTTTTATTAAATAAAAAAGAGTCTATGGGATGGCACTGACACAGTTCGACACAGGGGTGAAATGAAGTGGTCTCTTTAATCTTCCGCTATGGTAAAATTCCTTCAATGCGTGATGATAGTAACTGACCGGTAAGTTTATTAATCCAGTGAGGAAAAACTTAAGCCGTCACAGTTCAGGAAAATATGTACTCTCTCACAGTAGGGCAGTAAATAAAGTATCCCTACTGGCACGGTTCAACTTCCAGTTTATCTTACAGATTTGTAATTTTAATATGATGATTGTTCTTTAAATAGTCTTGGGTAGGCTTTCTTTCATGTAATTATGATAGCTAGGTCGCATTGAACCGCCACAGGATTAAATTTTAAAATGTTTCATCAATATGTCTGGAAGTTTTTTAAGATGATTTCTTTATTGCTGGGATTGCAAAGGTTACGATCACTCTGAATGAAAGAAAAAGACATGTAATATACCGAAACATCAAATAACATTCTAAAGCGCGATGAATTTCCCGTTAAGACTATTTATAGATATATATAGATTCGCATATTTAATTATGTATTTAATAAACACTGCGTGAGTTCTAATGGTTAAAACACACATCTATAAATATAGGACTTAACTAAATTTATTAATTATAAATTCCTTCGCGACTTTAAAAGTTAATTAAAGCATTTCAGCCTCTATTATCTTCTTTTTTTTGGAAATAATATAGCAGATATATCATTACATTTACAACTGGAACTATTGAGATGGTTTAATTTAATAGATTTAAATTAACACAAAATCCAGTGAAATAGAATGAATGAACTAGACCACTGATCACTTTACACAATATATATATTACCGTTTTGCACAGAAATAGAATTCACTGCAAATATATACAAAATCCAGGGGATAATCTAGCAGGATTTCAAATATAGCTAGTGCTTCTGTAAAGGTCTGGCCAACGAGTGATAAAGTGTATTTCTACGTGGTCTGTATATATCTAACTTAATTGTAAGATGAGTGGGACATGAGAAACTTGACACCTTTTTAGATCTCAGGACACTTTTGGGGATCTGACCGCCAGACTAAAGAGAGAAGCCGCCCTGGTCTCTCGTATCTTTGCTCGCTGCTTGCATTACGGCTTTCCCCGTTCGCTTTCACTGCGATCGGTTCTGCGTTTGGCACGGAGATGCGAAATACCGGCAGGAACTTGCGTCGCTCGTTTCAGGGACCACTACTGTCTTTGATCGTGGCGCTAGTCTTTCCTGAAATCCCCCAGTCCGTGTCTTTGATCGTGGTCACTACTATCTGTTTGATTCTGGCGCCGCCCCCTCTGGGCAAGTTAATGAAAATACTGCATATGATTGCTCAAGAGATGTCCATGGGCGTGATTTAATCTATCCTTAAATCAATGCGATGACCAGAATGAACGATAGGTAAACTGTCCACATATTAATCAGCAAACGTGTGGAACGGTTGCATTGCTAATGAGTCCAGGTGAAAAGAAAAATCCCGTTTGACGAAAGGTTACAAAATTCGGGGGCACGGAAGCTGTTAGAAGTTTAACAGGCCACCTCAAGAGACTATATTTTTATCTCTGAAACCGAGATCTATGATGAACCATAATTTCTCATAATTACCATTTCATATTTATTTACATTTTTTAAAAAGTAATGGTGCATTAAATTTGTTTATGTTAATTTTGACAAATTCATAGTTGAATTAATCATTACTGAGAGAAAGGCATATGTATGATTGTTGCGGTCATTTTTTTATGGAGTTTCAAACATCGATCTATTGGTTGTAGGTTTTTCACCCTGGTCAAAGTTTAGTAACTATGTCTTGACTTTGCTGTGTCAGGTTGATTATGGGTTATCTCCCTTGTTTGTTCATTCATTGTGTTTGACCTTTTGGGTCAAAGGTAATACAGTTCTGGGCTATATGCGATGCGCAGTGGAGAGCGCAAAATTTAGACTTCCGTCTTGTTGAGTTGTGAAGTCCTGGCTTCTGAGGACGTGTATGTCCATTGTAGTTTCGGGGAGGAAAATCTTCGAAGTGACTGCGTTGTCAGTTTTCCCCATTGATTCTCTGTGCGTCAGGAAGGACGACAGTGTTATTATTGTGTTCTGAGGATTCGTTTCAAGGTAACACCGACTTTGCCATTATTATGTATTCGGTGACAGAATTTGGTAAAGGCTTACCTAGCTGTGAGAACAGTTCACGATTCCTGTAAAGCAGAACTTATATTGGTGCTCAAGGTAGCTATTCAAGACTATTTGTCTTATATGATCAGAAGTCCAGTGATGAAGTTATATATGGTGGAAACTGCAGGTTGGCGGTATATCTACACAAGCATTAAAGCATAATTCATGCAACCTGCTTAATGAAGAATGCACAGCTGACGTCATCGTCAGGTCTGTGTAATGGCCACTATTCTACAGCATAAAAAGAAGTAACTGGCGTGTTATGCCAAGTTGAACGACGGCCCTAGTAATAGGATTACTTGAGTGAAGGGCTCGTCTTTTGTATGACGGAGTTATCAAGGTATCTGACGCGTTCAGTCGGAGATACCAAAAGCGGCATTATGAACAGTACATGAAAAGAACATAACACTATTGACATGCATACATATATGAATGTTCACCAGCCAGAATGACTGATATGTACCCAGCGATTTCCATTGACATGATGTACATGAACTTGTTTACATTGACTGTTCCTGTGTGATTCTACATGTTAGTCCTGTCAATTAATGTATGAACCATCACAAGTAGTTCCAACCTTCATTGACTGTAGTACGAGTATGACTGGGTGTTTGTACACTACATATGAGCCTAAACACATTCGTGTCTCTGCACACCCATGTCTCTTCATCAACATCTGCAACACGCAGAAACCAACCAGCTAAGGAGCAAGAAAAATCAAGTAACATTTCTGGTGGGCCAAGTCCGTGGGCTTTACTGCTTCAGTTTGGTTGATGCTACAGATTGGAACGATCAGGGTTGACAGCTATAGATAACACACATCGGTAGTACTCTACATTTTCAAGTTTTGGCTACACAGGACTGCAGAATTAGGTCATTGACTGTTGACCCACATAAACAGTGTTGGCATCTAGGCAATATTGCTACGTGGACCACAGCTGCACACAAGTCGATTCGTTTTGTAAACAGTACCGCTGGTTGTTTACACGTTACAGCTGCACACAAGTCAAGTCCTTTTGTAAACAGTACCACTGGTTGTTTACCGTTTCAGTCAACAGACTTTTCAACATCTGTACATTCAAGTCACATAGTTCGAGGTCAAATTTTTTACCGTCTACGAACTTTTGGTCAAGTCTCAACTATTCATTGAGAAGGTCATAGTGACATTATGTTCCTGGAGACCACAACATGTTATTGTGGATAGAACAATCAGTGCGCGCTTGACATTATACTCCAGTGTTGTCAAAGAACAAGAGTTACTGTATTGTAATTTGTAACTAAAATTTGTTTGCAACAATGTTATATGTTATTTGTAATATTGTGGTGTATTTTTTCTGTTGTTTTCAGCGGGCTGGTTGGGTAAGGTGACTCCTTTAGATAAATACCATGTCATAGAGGTTATCTATTGAGAGCTTTTTCTGTAGGGACTGCAAATTTCCTTAAGTGGGATTTGCTAGCGACAATTGTTGCTGTTTACGTTTAGCTGTGATGACATGAGTTAGTGTTGTTTTCGTTATTTTTCCATTCTTTGATTTTCGATTTGTTTTGTTTGTATCTGTTCTTCTTTCCTTCCTTCCGTTTATTTCTTTACACCTTTTTGTTTATAACAGTGTTCCATTTGTCTTGTTTACTTTTCGCAGTCATCTTTACACATTTTTGTAACATTTTCCTTAGTTTCGCTGTATTGTTTATTTGACTTCTGCGAACGTTTTCGGTTGTTGTTCTGTATCCTTGTCTTTGTATTTATTATTGTCATACACAGTCTACATACATATACTTGGTCATGTATTATTATTGTCGTTATTAATATGATACACTATTCATATTGGGAGTATTGATAGAAAATTATTATAAAGAAAAAAGGTAACCATACAAGGTCTTTGATTAAGACTTGACTCTCAGAGTGAAATAAACTGAACTGAGTATACAAGTCTAACATTGAAGACTTGTCTCCCATTAAAGTGGGATAAGATAATTTAATTAATTTTTCAGGTTACTGATCTCATCAGATAGAATGTCTACACTAGACTTCTTCATTGAACAAGGGAAAGTCCTTGGGAAGACAGGTGACAAGTTAGAAGAATTTGCAACTGCTCAATACGCCATAGCATTGAAGTCAGAAGAAAAGAGACAAAAAGAGGAAAATAAATTGAAAGCAGAAGTTGAACAAAAGAAGATAGATGCTGAGAATTTAAGATTGCAGATGCAAGCTGAACAAAAGAAGATAGATGCTGAGAATTTAAGGTTGCAAATGCAAGCTGATGAAAGAAAATTCCAGATGGAAATGGAAAAACAAAAAAATGCTGCAGAAGAAAGAAAACTTCAAGCTGCTGCAGAAGAAAGAAAACTTCAAGCAGAAGAAAGAAAATTTCAAGCTGCTGCAGAAGAAAGAAAACTTCAAGCAGAAGAAAGAAAATTTCAAGCTGCTGCAGAGGAAAGAAAATTTCAAGCAGAGGCGGAAAATAGAAGATTGGATAAGGAAGCCGAAGAAAGGAAACAGAAAATGGAACATGAGGAAAGACTCGCAACTTTGGAATTAGAGAAATTGAAAGTAACAAATATGGGTGCTCATCAAGCAACTTCGGATACAACAAAGGTGAGATCTAATAAGATCAAATTGCCTCATTTCAATCCTTTAAAGGACGATATAACTGATTATCTTGATAGATTCGAATTTTTATGTGGTACGCATAAGATAAAAAAGGAAAACTATGTTGAACAACTGATGGAATTTTTTACAGGTGAAACTGTGACTACTCTTATGACAATAGAAGAGCATAATAGAACTAATTATGATGTTGCCAGAGCAGCATTGCTAAAAAAATATCAACTAAAAGAAGAAGATTATCGTCTTCGTTTTAGGACAATGTTGCCAGAAAATGGGGTAGATTTCTCTGATTTTGTTACAAAGATACGTCGTACATTTACACGATGGGTTGAGTTGTTTCAAACTGAGAAAACATATGAAGGTCTAATGGACTTATTACTTAGAGACAAAGTTTTGTCATCTGTTAATGATTCTTTCCTTCCATTTCTTCATGAGCGTAAGCCTAAAAACTTAAAAGACATGGAGGAATACTGTTGTCAGTATGCCACCGCGCATCCCCATGCTACAGTTAGCAATTCTAAAGTGAAAGAAGGGTTGCCAGTTGCTTCGGCAGCACCATATGGCCTTTATTTCAATAAGAAATTTCAGGGTGCTCAACAAAACGGGAATAGGAAAAGTTATCAGAATTACACTCATAAGCAGAGTAATCCAACATATGATGGTTCTTCTTCTAAGAACTGGAGACGAGATGGGAGTTCTCGTAATTTTGGTGGTAATAATTTTAGACACTTCGCAAAGGTTATCACAATAAAACAAATACCCAAGCTTTTCTTGCTCTGGGATAAACCATTCTCGAGTCAAGATTATGACGATGGTGAATTTAGAAACCGGGATTCAAACCGGAATGATGATTACAATAGGCAATATGCTAACAATTACAGGGGAAATGATAATTGCGGTTAGACCTAGATATAACAAAAGAAAAGCTTTCCAACAGGCAAACCTCTGCACACACAAGAGTTTAATGGAGCCTGTAATCAAGTAAATGATAGTGGGAAACTCTAATGCTATCACTGGTTGTGCTTTCAATTTTGGGAGAGCAACTGAATGCCCCCAATGCTCAACATTGTTCGAGCCATCATCTGATATCTACCCTTACAATTTGTGGTCACCCTCTTCCTGCTCTACCTGCTACAGTTGCGCATGCTGGGAGAGGATCTCTCATCTTG